>CM076582.1:327386087-327541016 GCA_034641835.2 Pinus albicaulis
CCCCACTCCGCCATATAAATTTTTCTCCCCTAGATTTGATAATTCCTCCACTATCTTATCCATTCTGCCATTCTAGTAGCCTCCTCTATTCTGGTTAGCCTGCCCTCCAAACTTGGTAGAGTCCGTCGTTTGATAAAGTTTAAAAACTATAGAATATAGATATATATGTATTACATAAATATTCTATGTATTAAAATAATACCAATAATGCCAATGTTTCAAACCTTATAACCATAATTCGACCTTCTACCATTAATCCAACATGCCTCCCAATGGGGGTACGTGGCGTGCCACGTGGCCTTCCCCCATTGGCCACCATGTGTGAAATGCCAAATAAATTTCCAATTAGACTTAGGAAATATAAAAAAAATTTCACTTCCTAGTCATCCCTGTCAAATCCGGCGATGCCACAGCGCAATATTATTGGCTAATTCTGGAGGATAATTCCTACATTGCTGACTGTACGTGCCACGTCAGCACTGTACCTGTTATGCACATTTTTTTGCATGTTTTCGAAATCGAATAGCAGTCAATATCTCCCTCACATGACATCGATTTTTCAAACCATTCACGGCGCCTGAATCACAACGACGAGACCTTTTCAGTTGCTCAGGTTCGGACTTGTTTCGAGCACTTTCAATTTTTTAGCATAAGACTTGATCTCCTTATCACACCTCCCCATTGGGAAGCTTTCGGACCCCAAAAAGCTCTCTGGACTACTGAAGATGAAGATGAGGAGACTGAGTCCCCACTCTTCCAATCTTAATCCACAGAAATTTCCCTAATTTCATTAATTGGATATTTTCATGAAACGACAAATTTTTCCTTGATTCCATTGACCAACCCTTGTTGTTTTTAACATTGTCATGATGCACATTTTCTGAACTTGCAGTACAACAACCTAACTTTGTAGTAAACATCATGTTTATACATTGGTCTATAATCATATGAAACTTAAAATTACTCTTACCTTGCATCCTGTCCTTATGGTGATTTTCTGTTGAATTTTCCTTGAACTTGTGTCGATTCCTGACCAAGTTTCTTCTCCATTGTACCATGCCTTTATGAAACCAACAATGAACATTTTTGAATCCTGTGCCTTCTTTATCAAGTTGGTTTGTCCTCTTTTGAACCTTTGCAACTTCTTGCACTGACACTTTGTTTTCAACACCGTTCAACACCAATGCTGACTGCTCCAACTGCTTGTCATCTTCTTTCAAAGACAACCTACTTTCAAACTGAAACAACTCATTATATACATCAAAATTTGTATGAAAAGGATTATGTAAAGCTTCTCTTTGTTTAATCATCATCAATTTCAAGTTTTGACTTGCATTGACGAGCCTCCTCATCTTCCCTGCATTAACTAAAGGAGTGTCTAGTTTTTTGTGATGAGCTCTCACAATGTACTCCTTGCCATCTTTGAATAAATGGTAGTTGTTATCATGGTGATGGAAGAGAGCTTCCATGTCATACAAGTAAGGACATCCCAACACCATACTTGTTATATCAAGCGGAACAACATCTAATTCAACTGTGTCAATGAAATGTGCAGTTATTGCAAAGCACAACATGCGCTTCTTTGAAACCTGTAAATTTTCATCCTTACAAATAAAACCAAGTGGATATGGTTTCGGATGTGGAATGGTCTCAATATTAAGTTTCTTTACCAAGTATTCAGAAAGTAAATTTTTTTGCGACCCACTGTCTAACAATGTGTCAACCTTGATATGTTTGGAAATGACCCTCACATGAAACAATTCAATTCTCTTTTCTTCACTTGGAGCTTCTATGTGACAGTTAGATATACTAGAACTGGGTTTATTTACAATCTCTTTCCCGTTTATGTTATTTAGTCCCATAGCTATGATTTTTGTTTCATCTCTTGAATCTGACCCTAGGTCTTGTTCAGTTATTGCAACAGTTTTGCCATTTTGCTTGGCTTTCTCTTTGGCCTTCAACCTTTCTGGTTTCAACTCTGGATGAAGTTTCCAACAATGGTCCTCATCATGGCTAGTTTTATAACAGTGTTTGCAAAAGAATTTTCCCTTCTCTTTTCTATTATTTGCATTTCTCTTTTTCTTCCATTTGCCTTTAAACTCATTTTCCTCATTCCCATCTAAGTTTTGTTTTCTCCTTGCCTCTAAATGTGTGGCTTGAACATAAACCTCATCTAGGCTTGTAGGGTTAAACATGAGGATTGTATGTCTTAGGTAGGTATGTAAACCTCCTATATACATGGGAAAAGTTTCTTGGCTATGTAAATCTATTCCTAGTAAAAGAGCTCTTCTCCTTAATTATTGAGTATACACTTGTACATTTTGTCCTTTTAATTGTTTAAAATTTTGCTAGTCCATTATGGCTCTTTGCATGTGAGCTAATGGATAAAAATGTTGTTTTATTACAGAAATGAAATCAGTCCATGATAAAATAATCTTACCATATTTCTTGATCTCCTCCTTTGTCTTGGCTTCCCACCAAACAAGTGCTGCACCTTCCATTCTCAATGAATCTAGTTGGATTTTGGTATCATCATCATGAAAATTTTGGATTCTCAAATAAACCTCTAATTTCCTAATCCAATTATCTCTCTTTTCTGCATTAACTTCACCATCAAACACTTACAATTAAAACTTAACATCAAGTTCTAGAAAAGGAATTTTACTAGTGTTCTTTGACTTAGATGGTTGATGTACTGAAGATGAAGTAGAGGATGATGAAGATGAAGATGAGGGTCATGATGGTGACTTTCCACTGTCTCCATTTCCTCCATTGCCCTTCTTTGATTTATCTTCATCATTGTGACCTCCTGATGATCCCTGACCTTCCTTGTGAAGTTTGGATCCTTCTCCTTCTAGTATTTCATTCCTTTCTTAATAAAGGACTCTCACCATTTCAGTCATGTGAATGAATGCTTTCCTGAACACTCTTTCTTCCTCTTTGGGATCCGCCTCTTCATGGGTTTCTTCTTCTCCTGGAGGCATGCTTGATGTTGCTTCTGATTTTTTTGGAGGTGAACTAGGTGATGGAGAATGTCGCAATATTGTCCTCCTTTGCTGTGAATCACTTTCAGAACCTCTTGCTTCCACCAATTTGCCTTCTCCTCTCTTGAGCTTGAGCCTAGTAAACATGAAAACGCTTGCAAACAGTTAACAAATCCTTGCACATAAAAACACCAGAGATAAAACTCTATCTCTAATACCAACTTGATATGAAAGGAGTGTATTAGTTCTGTGATGGCAGTGTGGGTGCAGACGTTAAGGAGAGCTGCTCAAATCTTGTTACAATGTTTTATAATTCAAGAGGAATTAATTCCTGGTCTTTGTTTCCACTCTCGGTCATCAAACTTTATAATATTGGTTTGATAAAATTAATAAAATGCACCATGGAAGCTAAAGTCCCCTTTACCCTTCGGAAACATTAAAACTCACTTTAAAACAATGTTAAACCTTCAGAAATGATGTTTAAAACCCTCTCGGCAATGTAATAATTTACTTTTAAAACAATGTTTAAAACCCTCTCGGCAATGTATTTTTGAACTTCAAACTCTTAATAAAGCTCTATTGAAATAATATTAAAACCTTCGGAAATATTATAAAGCACTTTAAACAATGTTTAATACCTTTTCGCAAGGTATCAGATTTCAAACCTTTAATAAAACTCTATTGCAATAGCCCATGGGGTCCATACCTTTGTTTTAAACGCTGTGTAACTCCCGATGCAAACACCATCAGATCTCCAATGCATAAGATCGAATGACTTTCACGTTCAATCAACCCCGGTGACTTATCCAACCAAAGTCATGGGAAATCGGTGGTTTTGCGCCCATCACGTGTCACGTTCTGATTTGATCGCGTTTGATTTGAATAAAACCACTCGCACGCCAAAACTTGTGCGAACACAGTGACCGGTTTTTTTAAAAACCGTTTATCTACAATCTTTTCTTTAAATTGCATTTGAAGACGGATTTTCGCTATTTCTTTGTTTTAACTTCAATTTCTCTGGAAACCATCCTTTTCCGCTGCGTAACTCTGATCAACATACATCATTTGTCGACTATTCAATCTCAAACAAAGAACCAGAATTCCCTCGATTTCCTCTGAATCTTTCACACAGACTTTAATATACATTCAAATCCTCCTTTACACTGAAACTAATCGCTCTCAATTTCTACACAAAAAAAAAACGTAAATCCAATGGATTTGAAGGGATGAAACCCTCCGAGAGTTTGCCAAGCAACAACAGATAAATAAATTCTACATTTTTTATTAAATTAGAGGCAAAACCCTCTAAATCAATTATTCCACAACCCAAATTCCCCTTTCTTCCTTCTCAGAGGTTACATTTATAGGTTTTTTTTACATAACATTCGACCTCCTCTTGAGGATCGAATTCTTCTAATTCAGATGAAAATCCTAATTACATAATATCTTCCCTAAATCTATCAACTGAAGGCTAAATATACTGAATCTAATCTAAAACAGTTCAACCTTCCTAGATACTAGTTCAACCTTATCTAGTAAAACTGTAAATTGACAGCTAAAGGTACCAAAACCTTTGCTTGTAAATTTTTTTTGGATTTTTGGAATAATTAATGAAGCCTTTTGTCTCTAAGCCTCATGCTCTTGCATCATTCTGTTGTGCTAAGTTTCCTTTCAGTTAAATAAACATGTACAAATTTTCTCCATAATTTTTCTTAAGGTATGTGAGTTTTAACCATGAAAATTAGATGAATTAGTGAAATTTAAGCATTTAAATAAGCCTTAAAAACACTGAAAAATAGTAAAAAACAAAGAAAAACATTCACACATAAGTTTTACACAGTAGGCATGATGAAGCAGTTCACCCCTCCTGGGCTACATCTGTTAGTCTAGCTCCCAATGGCATGTCCCTCTTTGTCATTATGCTCAAAATTTTAAATTAAATATGTTTCCAAACCTCTAATGGATTTTGTCTCTACACCAATGGCTCCAGAATTCTCAAATTAGTCTAGGTAGACTCTTGTTTCACAAAAATTGGTCGAAAATTGACCTCCCAATCATTTTTTCCAATGACAGCTAGAAAAGCTCCACTAAATGTGGAGACAGGCAGTTAACTACAGATAAATTGATGGATTAACCCCAAACTTAGGGGCGTGCTCCAAATATGTTGGACAGTTTACTCAGCATTAAATGTGAGTGGCGGGGTGGCGACATGCCACCACCACCGAAACTTCCGCGCTAACTGTTTTAAAACTCCGCCATTGAATGTTGGAATCGGGAGTTGTGTGGTTCCATAATTTTTAACGGTTGCAACAAATGTTGAAAACATTCCATATGAGCGTTCTTTGTGTCGAAGGTTAAAGCTTGCATAGCCATCAGTTTTATTGGATTGGCTCTTGGTCTTCGTGACTTGGCCACATGGGGAGGGGGCTAGCCTAAGGGGTTGGCCCCCTCCAACCCCCGAACCGTCAGACATTAAACTTCAAATATATGTGGAAGCATACAGGGGTAAGAACTACCCAGTGGACGAGACGGTAAGGCATGTGAATAGCGGGCGGTAGGTCGTGGGTTCGACCCCCACTCCACCATATAAATTTTTCTCCACCAGATTTGATAATTCCTCCACTATATTATACATTCTACCATTCTAGAAGCCTCTACTATTCTGGTTAGCCTACCCTCCAAAATTTGTAGAGTCCATTGTTTGATCAATTTTAAAAACTATAGGATATAGATATATATATATTACATATATATTCTATGTATTAAAATAATTCCAATAATGATAATGTTAAAACCTTATAACCATAATTCGACCTTCCAACATTAACCCAACCTGCCTGCCATGGGGGGTACATGGCATGCCATGTGGCCTTCCCCCACTGGCCATCATTTGTAAAATGCCAAATAAATTTCCACTTAGACTTAGGAAATATATATAAAAAAAAATAGCTTCCTAGTCATCCTTGTCAAATTTGGTGATGCCACTTGACACAGTATTATTGGCTGATTCTGGAGGAGAATTCCTACATTACTCACTGTACCTACCACATCAGCACTGTACCTATCTGCAATTTTTTTTCTTATTTAGGAAATCGAATAACAGACGATATCTCCCTCATACAACATTGGTTTTTCAAACTGTTTGCGGCACTAGAATCAAAACGACGAGACCTTTCCGGTCACTCAAGTTCAGACCTGTTTCAAGCACTTTCATTTTTTAGCATAAGACTTGATGTCCTGATCAAGGACCAAAGTAAAAAAGTCAAATGATAATTTTCAGTAAGGATAAATTTCAACAAAATTTAAAATTGGAACGTGTTTCGTATTTGTCTAGATTTTAGGAGTTTGTTTTTTAATTCTACAGATCGAACAAATTTAACTGTCAATTTGTATGTGCTCTCGATGCAAGTTTTTGGGTTTCTCCTGCGTGTCGCAACTCAAATCTCCATGGATTTTTTGTTATATCAATTCTCAGAAAATGTATCGGCCTGGTCTCACATTTTATTAATATAAATCATTATATGTTGTTTTGAAAAAAAAATAATCTCTAGGGTTTATAATATTTATCCCTTAGGGTTACTAATCGCTTGTGTTTATAATATTAAAATCCCTTAGGTCTATTACTCCCCTTAGTTTGTAATGTTAATCCATTGTGTATATTAATCCCTTGGATTTATAATATTAATCCTAACGTTGAAACATACCAATCTTTGTCAAAATTTTATATTAAATTGCAATTTATCCAATTTAATCATTCAGGTTTATAATATTAATGCAAAGGTATTTTAATTTTAATCCCGAGAGTTTATAATAATAATATTAGAGTTTGTAATAATAGGGTCTAATATATTAAACTTAGACATTAATATATTTATCTTAGGGTTTATAATATTGGGTTTTATGATGTTAGGGTTTATAATATCCATATTTGTATTAGGGTTTAATATAGTGATGTCGAGATGGTAAAGAAATGTGTTTAATGTCTCATTGTGACAAACATGTTTTCAATGTGATAAGCAATCTCACAATGATTGTCATAATGTTATATTACATTGCAATTTATTCAACGCCACAATGCCACACTACAAAAATGTGGTTTAATATCAGGGTTTCTTATATTGGGTTTATAATATTAGGGTTTAATATTGGAGTTTTTAATATTGGGGTTCAATATTGGGTTTTATAATCTTAGTGTGTATAATATTAATGCAAGGGTTTATAATATTAATATTATAATTATAATATTAATCTTATAGTTTATAATATTATTCCTAAAGATTAAAATATTAATATTAGGGTTTAGAATGTTGGGTTTTATAATGTTAGGGTTTATAATATTTAGTTTAATATTAGCGTTTGATATTGTGATGTTGGAATGGTACGAAAATATCTCCAATGCCGCAGTGTGAGAAGCATTGTCGCAATGTGGCAATGAGTGTGATAATCATTCTCACATTGATATATTACATTGCAATTTATTCAATGTCGCATTGTGACATTGAATAAATTTGGGTTTAAAGTTAATATTAATCCCTAACATTTATTGATCCCTTGAGTTTATTAATTCCTTGAGTTCATAATATTTATCCCTTAGGTTTATAATATTACTAATCCCTTCGGTTTATTAACCCTTGCATTTATAATTTTAATCGCTTGGATTCATAATATTTATCTCTTGAGTCTATTAATTTCTTGGGTGTATAACATTAATTCTTTGGGTTTATAATATTAATAATCCCAACGTTGCAGTGTATTAAGCATCATTGCAATGCGACGGGTAGTGTGACAATTGTTGTCACAATGACACATTACGTTCAATTTATTCACTGTCACATTATGAGATTGAATTAATTAGGGCTTAATATTAATATTAATACCTTGCGCTATAATCCCTTGTGTTTATAATAGTAATAATCCCTTGGCTTAATTAATTCATTTTGTTTATAATTCTAATCCCTTGGGCGTATAATATTAATCCCAAGGGTTTATAATGTGAATCTCCTAGGTTTATAATGTTAATCCCTTGGGTTTATTAATCCTTTAGGCTTATGATATTAATAATCCATTCAATTTGTTAATCAGTTGGGTTTATCATATTAATGTATTGTGTTTACTAATCCCTTGGATATATATATATATCCAATTTTTAGGTCACCGCTAAGCAACACACCAAATTGGTGTATGAGACCCCCTTGTTTGTGGGACAAGGGACCTACCTTTGTACAGTGAATATATATATATATATCCAATTTTCAGGTCACTGCTAAGCAACACACCAAATTGGTGTATGAGACCCCCTTGTTTGTGGGACAAGGGACCTACCTTTGTACAGTGAATTGACTGTTAAGTATACAAAATCATACATACTCTACCCCCTCTGGTTTTGAACATGTGACCTCTTAGGAGGAAACACATGCTCTACACCATTAGACCCACTCAAACTATATATATATATATTAATAAATATGTAATAATTATTGAAAATAATACAATGATGAGAGATAAACAAGTAGTAAGGTCACATCCAAGGAGATAACAAATTGGTGTATGAGTCCTCCTCGCTTGTGATACAAGGGATAGTGTATGAGTCCTCCTTGCTTGTGGGACAAGGGACCCACCTCCGTGCAACGATTTAATTGCTGAGTTATGAAGGCATACATACTCTACCTCCTCTCATTTTGAACCTGTAATCTTTTAAAAGGAAACACATGCTCCTAACCATTAGGCCCACTCAAGTTGTATAGCTATTGATATATTAATGAAATATTATATAATACCATAATATTATATTAATATCCCCGGATGCAGGTGGAGAGGCGAGAGTTTAAGATGATGGGATGGGGGTGGAGTAAGTTTGAGCGCCACCTGCCACCCCGCGAGCTGGAGGACGATGGTTATTTAATTTTGGCTGTGTGTGGTGTTATGGCATTTATGCCTAGCACTGGTAACAATCCTCTGTCCGACTTTCGAAACGATTCGCAACATTGTAAGATGATCCGGACCTCTGGTAAATTAATTGCAGGTCCTCGGCTCTGGATTCTTCTGTACTCTGGAGATATTATGGATAATTTCATTGATATGGCGGATGTTCCCATGCCAATCGCTCAGAACTGTTCTCCGGACGCAGGTATTTCTTTCAAGCGAACGTCAACTGGTTTGAAAAGCAGTTTGAACTGTTGTCTTGACCTCAGCAGCAACTTTCACCTCTCTCTCGCAGGAAATTGCATGCACGCGTCCTTCTTATTGCTTCCTAAAAATTTGGTCTCCGCCCCTGAGCAGGTTTTTTCTCCTCTTCCTAATATCCCCATAGAGTCTGCTATCATGCCGCGCCTCTGGCATCGAATGTGATGCCACAGAGGCTCCTCACGTGGCCGGTTGCGTCGTCCTTCGCTCACTCCTAGCACCACCTCGTCTTCTTCTTCTTATGATGATAGTAATTCCAGTGCTCCTCGTGGACGTAGGCTTCGCTTTGGGCGTTGTCTTGGCCCCCCCGTTCCCTCTCCTCCCCCTGCTCAGACTCACACGACGCGTTTCTCCTTCCTCAGTTCTCTTAACCGTCCTATTATCACTGCCTCCATCACAGTTGCCTTTCTGGAAGAACCTCAAAATGTGGATCCCATTTCTGGTCTTGTCTCGTCCTCTGACTTGCAGGCAAGGTCGATGCACAATGTTAATTTGAATTTGCAGGGATTGGGAAGCTCTGCCCAGCAAGGGCAGACGAAGGAAATCTCTATGCCTGAAGGTCAAGCGAGTGGGATGCAGATAGCCGACGATCAAGCGAGCATGATGCCGAATGCTGGTGGTCAAGCGAGCGAGGGGCAGACTGATGGTGGTCTCATGTGCCCGAAGCGGAACACTGCTGATCTCGTTAGCGGAGGGATGGTTCCTCCTTCGACAGGGAAAGTTATCCATTCATTTGAGGACCTGTATGATGCAGATGGAAACCTTGATGAATTCTGGTGCAGGGTCATCCAAGAAGATCCCGATGAGTAGTTCCACCCTCTCCCACTGCTTTTTGTGCTCTGGCTCGGCCCTCTCTTCTGGGTCTGTTCTTGTCTGTCTCAATGTTTTTGTTATCAGCTTGTTATATTGTTATCTCGCCTACCTTACAGCTTGTTATCAGCTATGGGATCCAAAAACTGATGTTTATATTTCCCCTGCGAGGGATTTTGTTGTGAATTCTGTTTTGGCACTGGTTTCCCTACTTCAGGGCAATGCTCCTCAGGAGTTTATGTTCAAATGCCACTGCATAGGGCAATGTTCAGGCTCTGGCTTGCTGTAAATATTTTTTATCTGTTAATAGAATAGTTTTACTTAGAAAAAAAAATATTATATTAATATGATAATTATAAATACATAATAATAATATGGTTTTTGTTATTTATAAAATTATTTGTAATTAAAAATATTTAACCTTTAACAAAAATACACATAATAATTATTAATATTGTTAATATATACCAATATCAATTATATTAATAAATGTAATTATAGCACAAATATATATATATATATATATATATATATATATATATATATATATATATTTAAATTTTATTTTACATAATAAAAACATTTGAACCCAAAAATGGCGTACACGGTGAGATAGGTTAGTTAGAAAGGGAAAAAAAATTCATATGAATAATGTCAACTTTCAACATTTTAAATCAATTTCATATCTCAGATCATCATCATTTGAGAACAACATCATATCATGCATGTAACCTCTTTTTCAGGAAATCCAGGTTATAAAATAGTTAATGTGTTCAAGATTATCGAGGGAGATTTTATTCTCAAAATTTTGAAGTGGTGAAGTTCAAAAGTCTGCTTTAAAACTTTGAAATGGTGAGAAAATTTCCAATTGACAACAAAATTTTCACAAGATTCTTGCTCAGAACTTTGAAATCATAAGATAATGCATGGGTTTAAACCCCAATTCCAAGCTGTATGACCGTTTTTTTTTATATTATTGGTGGCTGGCGACTGTGGAGTCAGGCAAGGAACAGCAGCAATGGCAGGGCGCTCATCGTTTGGCTCTTGCAACTCTGTGTTTCCTGCTTCGGAGATGAGATACTGTTAGATGAAGAATATCACCCTAACGCCTACAGACCACAGAGGTTGAGGACGCCACGGCTACTACTTTGGGTTGCGGCTATGTCCATTAAACGAGTTTTTCTTTCTCCAAATGGGAAAAAACTTCCGATCGATGGTCGACGTGAATGGACTAGTATTTGTCTCTCTTACTGAATGTGCAGTGGATAAAATTTGATTTGTGGCATGTTATGTTTTAAGGTCTAATTCTGTTTGACCGAATGTTTCATGGATATGCTTTCTATTTATGGTTTTTTAACTTTACTTTTTTCCTTAATGAGAAAATTATTTTTAAAGAAGAAAAAGAAACACTAAGAGAAATATCGTGTTACAAGCAACCTATATATATATGTAACTTACAATTTTCTTATGAAAGAAATTATTGATTACAAATTTACATATTAATTTTTGAAATGTTATTGATCGTGCTTTCTACATATATAATAATGTTCAAAATATAGAAGAGATATTGTTGGTCCCTTTATGTCATAGTATAGAATGATATTTGGATAGAAGGATTGAGGGCATATTTTCTCAGCAACAAACAAAGAATATTTACTTGGATTGGATTGAATAATAAGATTCTATATTATTATGTTTAGAGAATCAATGCTCATTAGTTTTTTTATGAGTTAGATGGCAAAGAAGTCCATTAAGAATAATAATGGTATGGGTGTTAGGATATGATTTATACAATTAGTATATATGTGTTTATGTTAGACAAGACATTGATCTTTTTGCATCATGCTTTCTCTTTCACTCCATCAAAAATTTCATGCATGTATTTTTTTTTCCAAAACCTTTTTTTCCAACCATAACTTCACAAGCTCAAGCTAAATATCCTCAACATAAACTAAGGAGAATAAAAAAATAAGATACTCAACTAGTAAATTATCTATACAACTTAATTATTTTCACTTTGTAAAATTCTTACATATAACTCTATATCTCATCAAATGATAAGACAAATTGTTAGATAATTATGACTATGCTCAAAGATAACTATGAATCTATCACCATTTTCTAATACATGAACTAGCCAAATCTAATTATGTTTTCCCTCAACTCTAATTATCTTTTCCCCTGCATCTAGCCAAATCTAATTATCTTTTCCCCCAACTCTAATTATATTTTCCCTTACATAGAATCCATTCATTTAGATCTTGATATTCCTCACATAGACATAGAAGGAGTGTCAATGTCATAGTGAATGCACTAATAAAATAAATCACAAATACATGTATAAAAAATACAAAACACAAAGTACATAATAATGTTCAAAACTGACAAGTTCATAGCAGATTAGGACATAAATGATATTAACAGAGAGATTTACTAATGTTTAAGATTGATAAATGCAATCAGTATAATGCTCTCCATGACTATGAAATAATTTTTGGGCTCTCCATAGAAATTGACTTCCTATAATTGTAATTAGGCATTTACCACACACAAAATATGGAAGCAAACAATTCTTCAATAAAATTATTTTATTTGCATGATTTCTCTTTAAATCTATCCATAATAAATTTCATATACTTTTCCTCTTTCTTTTGTTATTTCAAATACTTCATTTCCAAGAAGAAATACCATAGTTTCACAAACTCTTAAATATACTAAACACAAAATTCAAGAAATTTAAAACCTAGAATAAGAAGTTGATAGTACCAATAACATGAATTATTCTATTTCTTATGATCATAAATTCCTTAATAATTCATTGAATGCTAAGAGAAATCTTTAGATGACATGGACTCCATCCAAAGAAGTTTGGGTAAAATTTATTTTAAATAATTCTTTAGAGTTGTTGGGGGTTGATTATTTTGCAAATGAATCCAATTTAAAAGAAAGTACTCATCCTCATTTATAATGGAAAACATGTCCACAAGTCTCTTCTCATTCTCCAACACAAACTTAATTAGCTCTTTAAAGGAACCAAGCTGGATTTATGGATATTTCCCTTACATCATTTTTGTTTTTGGTTTTATAGGAGGGAAATACTAAGAAATTATAAAATATTTTAAAAGTTAGTTTTCTTTCGTAATTATTTCCAACAACTCTCATGAAATCAAACTTACCAGTAAACAAATTTAGATACTAAAACATTTTTCCATAAATTATTGATTGAAAAATTATCTTTTAATTCAAAACCACAACATTGCAATGACACTAAATTTATTGAATTAATTAAAGATTAATTATCAAATAAATTAAGTTAATCCCTACACTAATATATTTTAACTTAATTTATAATTTATAGTATACTTCTATTATAATTCAAGCTCTAAATAGAAAATCAAATTCAAATTGGGCTTCATAGGGAATAAGAATTCAAACTTAATACTAATATAAGTATTTGCATATTAAATTCATATTGATAATCCAAATTTATTATTTCAATATTGCTTAAATGATTAATCCATATCATTATAAATTATTAATTAATTTTTTTTGTTATATTTCTTTTCTCTTATATTTTTTTTATTTCTTTTATTGAATTTTTTTTTTTATAAATACTTTTTTATTGTAATACAAAATAAATTAAAAAAGAAATAAAAATAAAATTGAAAAAACTTTAGTTAATAATTTTTATATATATCATAATTTTTTAATTCTTAATAAACTTTAAAAATATTAAATTGTGATGATACAAATTTTCTTTAAATTATTAAATTTAATTATTTGGAAAATTATTTATTCTATTTAAATTAAGATTTCTAATCATATAATAATAAATTTCATTATTAAAAAAATTATTTAGTTTATTTAAATTAAAATTTCAAATAATATACTAGTAAATTTAAAAATCAGTAAATTAATTTTCTCAAATCTCGAATATATATATATATAAGAAAAAAAAAAATTGAAAAAAAAGAACGGTATTAGTTAAATTTTTGAAAATAAATTAAAATATTAATTTATAAAGTTTTGGATTAATGATAAATAGATTTTTTTTTTAAATATTTTTTATTATGTCTAATAATTAGGTGGACATGATAAAAATGCAGTCTTACCAAGCTAACCAAAAAAAAATTATTCCTTATCATAAATTACGAGTTCAACTTTTTTATAAATATTAACCTAAAAATAAATAAATGAAAATAATTAATTTTTGTAAATTATATATATGAACTATTTTCACTTTTTAAACTTTATTACTGTAACTTCACTTCTTTTCTCTTTTTAAACTTTATTAATATAACTTTTTTTTAAATTCATTTTCTCACTTCTAAAAACCTGTAAAAACTAAATCTTTACACCTAACAATTAGACCACATCCTCAAAACTTATATATATTTCTTACCTATAAATATTAAAGTCCTCGAAGGGCATCGTAGTTGACGGGATATTTTATTTTGCTTTAAATAAATTATGTATCTTTTCGCAAATGGGGAAACATCTAAATTTACAATGTTGTCATGAACCGTTTGGCGAATGGGGAAGTATCTAAATTTACAATGTTGTCATGCACCTTTTGGCAAATAGGGAAGCATCTAAATTTACAATGTCGTCATGCACCTTCTGGCAACGTCAGCAAGCACTTTCAAAATTAAAATCATAATTCTATAATGGGATGTAAAGTATAATATTAATTCTTTTAGAAAACCTAGATATTGGATTAATAAGAAATCCGATGAAATTTCCATGATAAGTTTTGAAAATGAGAAGTTTCATTCAAAATATGATTTAAGTCATTGATTAAAAGATTATTGTTATTATTTTTGGTTCGTTAATTTATATTTTTTATTGTATAAATAATAAATTATAATATGTTAAAAAAACCTTAAAAGTATTTGAATACTATTTAGTTTAAATATACACATTTTATAATATTTCTGATTAAATTTCGAACAAAATTAATCCAAAAAAATACCTGTGAAAAGTTAAAACTTAGAAAAATAAAAAATCCACTCTTTACTGAATAATTGCTCGTAAGAAAATATCGAAGTCATCAAATTTGCAACACAAATTTAATGTTTTCAAAACAAATTGAACCCCAAGCAATGTGGACTTTGATGAAATGATTAGAACCTTCGATTTATTCAGATAAAAATGATATTTTATTTTAAAACTAAATAAATATTTTTAATATCTTTAAATATAAAATATTAAAATGTGAATTTTTATTCAAAATGTTGATTTTATAAATATTTAAAATATTATTAAAAAAAATAAAAACAAATACGAAGCCAAGTGAAAAAAATAAAATGGTACCCAAAAAATAGCTTTAAGGTTTTTTTCTCTTTTATAATATTTTTAAATTTAAATTTCTATTATTATTATTTAAATTATTAATATTTTATTTATTTATATGAATTCTTTTTTTTTTTAAATATTGGTAGGACTACATTTTCATCATGCTCAATATATCATCCTAATCAGAGAAAAGAATTGAATGAATGACTTTACATGAGTGTCTTAAAACAAATCACTCAATCACTATATTTTTCTTTAATTTTAAAAATTAAATATTTTTTAGATTATTAATATATTATTTATTCACTTTTAATAAAGAGTCCATACATATGGAGATAATAGTAATGTGGAATAACTTATTGTAGAGATTTTTTTATATTATTTATTGACTACTGAATTTCATAATATTAATAATTTTATTTTAATTATATTAATAGGTATGTCTATTTTGGAATAAGTCTTCCATAATTTTAATTTAAATATTAATAATTATTTGTTAGACCCTAGGGATTTAACTTCCATGGAATATTTTAAATTATTCTTAACAATATAAACAAATCAAAAGTTCTGATTAATTTTTAAACTAGTTATGTATTTTTTTGTTTTTTAATTAAATTGACTAATTAAAAAATGTCATATGAACAAGTGTCATATAAAATGAAGTATTGTTTTTTGGGGATGCGGTATTGATAAGCCATAGTATTGGTCCATGATATTGTAACAAATTATTGTTACAAATTAAGAATATCCGTGATAAAATGGAGGTAAAGCTTCATGAATAAGAAAACTTGTTAGTATATATATATAAGATTAAAATTAATGGGAATGATAATATTTGAAAATAAAGTATAATTTAGTTTGTTTTATGATTTTTTAAATGTACTATGAAATAAGTTATTTTATATTTATCATGGATTAATGCCAATGGGAAATTACCAACTATTTAATTTATATGGTTATATTAGTATTGCTTTTTTTTTTAATTAGTAAACAATATAAGGAAAATATGTAAAAAAATTTAATTTGAAAATTTAAATAAATAATTAATTATTAAAATACACACACACATTTTTTTTTTCCTCGAGAAAAAAGCGTAATTTTATTCAGCAGATGTGTACAAAATTACAATAAGAAACACACAGATGTGTGTTCAGGAAAACCAAACCACGAAGGTTGTTTACAAGAGACAGGATCTGAGACTAACATAGCCTATGCAGATCCAGAGATCAGGCTTATACAAGCTGTTCATAACTGTTCAAAAATCAAGACTGACAATAAGTCCCTTTTGAGAATTATCATGTCACAACAAAACTAAAATGCTGCACTTCTAAAGCACAGACCAATTCCACTGCAATAAAAAATTCAACCACTCATAAATAACGCTGGCACCTGTACAGACCTTCACCCGATCCATATCGGAAACTGCCACCAAATAAGAGTCCATAGTCTATATGGAGCACCGCCACAGGGGATCCAAAAGCTCTGTAAATTAATAAAAAGCATGTGCTCATCCCGCTGATGTAGCCCATCAATGAGAAAAACGTTAAGGTAGGCAGAGATATATACAGCCTTCATCATCTAAAAAAAGTGAATGCGATCTACAGGAAAGACAACCCGTAAGCAACAGCAACACCAGCCAGATATACCATATCAACCCTCAACATGCAAACGAAAGTATCCTCCTGTAGAAAGAAAAGGACATGACCTCCATAATGAACTGATAGGAGACAAACTCTGAAACCAGGTGCAGATTTGAATCTAGCACACCTTCAGAATAGCTGTATGGAGTTGGAAATCGGCCAAAAACAAGAAGGCAGCAAGTCCAGACATCTTTCCCATACACATTTGTGAAAGAGGCTTCGAAGCTTTCTCCAAAAACAGACATCTTTTAGTGAAACTTAGCATCAAACTAAGGATTGAAAGGCTAAAAGAAATGGAATCAAGGCTGCCAAGGAGGAGCCCCTCATTCAAATAAGGATTGGTGTAAGTATTCAGAGATATCGCCACCAACATGTTCTCTTATCCGCCATAGGCCCCCAACCTGCTGGATCCCCCTCTTAGAAGCTCGATCTGCCAAGTCATTGTTTTCACGGTAAATATGTTGACAGGAGAAAGATTCAAGAGAGGATAGGATCTCCCTAATAGAGCGAAGCAAATGCTGTAAATGGTGCACTATGCAATGCTGATATCCTTTTATCCAGTTAACCACATTCAAGGAATCACCATAAAAGTTTAACCTTACGCAAGGTGTTCACATAATTGAGCAACAACGGAATCTTAGGCTCAACGATTCCCGACATTATTATTAAGTCCTTCCCCAAGCCAGTGAGATTTCATGCCAATGGTATCCCAATTACAAAAACAACGGAGGGCCCCCCCCCCCCCCCCCCCACATACATTTTGTTGCATCGCCCCATCAAAGAAACCCCAAGGATTTCTTCTATCTATGTCCAACATCAGAACCTC
Organism: Pinus albicaulis; assembly: GCA_034641835.2. Classification (NCBI taxonomy): domain Eukaryota; kingdom Viridiplantae; phylum Streptophyta; class Pinopsida; order Pinales; family Pinaceae; genus Pinus; species Pinus albicaulis. The sequence goes on from CM076582.1 coordinate 327,403,826, forward strand.
CCTCTGATTGGCTACACGGACATGAATAGGAAGAGCAGAATGCAGACCTATAGTCATGGCACCGATGACCACAGGTGTACTGACCACCAAAATACACACACACATATATAAACATAGTATAATTTTAACATCGTGTAACATCTTGTTTTAATTTAAACCATGGCTAATAGACTTGTCATGACACATTTGAATTATTTAACGAATAAGATTATTCGTTAACAAGACTTGAGTATATATTTTTCAAGATAATTAATAAATTGTCTCGAGTAAAAGAAAGTATCTGATTAATAAATGATTCCAAGAACCCAAGGTAAAAATGTAGAGACACTTCTAATAGTTACCTCCCTAGAAGGATAAAATGGAAATAATGAGAATGGGAAGGGGTTCTATGTAGAAATATTGTTGGTGTTAAGAAACAATATGTTGCAATGAATTGTCCAAAGCTAGTGAGGAAACCAGTGGAGCTCAGGAAAAACCTAAGAGAAGTATAGACTCGATTTAGATCTTGAGCTCTATCTTCTTCTGTCTCGATGAATTACATAAGACCATGGTGAGGAGCGGAGGACATGACTAACCCGCTCAAGGTTGGAAGGACCATCAATTTACTGGATGATTTCACTGAGATAAGTATTTAAGTGTTTTGGTTTACAAGATTGAAATTATTAACAGAAGGAAAATGTTTTATGTATAGTTAAAAATCTTGATTGAAATCCTATTGTTCTGTTAGAATAATGATACATGAATTTGTCTTGTTCTATGGTGGTAGAATGGAATAGAATGCTATGCATATACTACGTATTATTTGTAAATCTGATATTAAGTAAGACTAGTATGAATGTCTAGAAATTAAAGTGTTGCATCCATCAAATGCACTGATAAATAGTTTCTCATTCTTAAAAATTATAAGATATATACACTCAGTAAATATAAACATTGCTATCAGAAAACATACACCAAATAAGGTTCCATACGAAAACAAGAACCGGGTAATCATTAACTCAAGGGCCAATGGTTTAGCACAGAGACTCGTGAAATAGGTCTGGGGTCCATGTCCCCTCAACCTATAACAAAGGGGATACAGATCCCTACAATAATACTAACCAGGGATCTAAACCAAGAATTTGCTGTGAAACATAAAATTCAGAATTTAAATGATGAAAGTGAGTCTGCGAAACCACACATTAACAGATAGAATACAAATATTAAATCTAGAAAATATGCATATCATATACATTTCATTTTCAAAGGGAAAATTCTCTACAATATTAGCAGATAATAGAAATACCCGAAAGGGAACAACTTAAAGTGGAAATGAACAAATGTAAGTTGAGAAAAACTAGAAATTGTAATTACTATGTGAAATATTGAGACTATTAAATCTGTAATTCTCTCAAGAAAATTGAAAACAGAGCCTCGACATTTCATTGGAATAGAGGCATGTTCGATAGATATATTTGACAACCAATGACAATTAAATTACTCAAATTATGAACCATGTATGAAGGATGAAGTCCCTTTCAGTCTCACTTACCGATACAAAGTATTTTAAAATAAAACTTGAATATTAATGTGCATAGAGGTGGAGCCTCGAAATTTTCTTAAGAATGGAAAACCCTGAAATTAGAATTTGATGCATTGAATAAATGTTCAATGTCAGAAAACCCCAAAACCCTACAACATGTGTGGGAGGGGGGGGGGTGGTGGCCAAAGTTATAAACCTTATAATCCATGGCTAAATTGACAACCTGTCAACGGTAAATGGAAGGCTTACCTGAAAATACTTGTGCATGGTTCGAAGATGGCTCATAGCTTGACCTTAAATTGATTTCGTAACAAAAGAAACCCGGTGTTAAAACCCTCCAGTCATGTGAACCTCAACATACAGTAAAAACAATACTGAAAACAAGATGCTATAGAAGATATACCAGTCACTGCAAAGTTACCTGTATAGGACAAGTTTTCCAAGGCGGAACAATATCTTCTCTTAGCAGACCAGAAGAAAACCAAGAAGACTACTTCGCATGGAAGCTAAAAATTACCGCGCTCAGTAAAGAAGCTGAAGTTAGGAAAATAATCTTAAACCCTCTAACTGAAATTGAAATTAAAAAGAAATATGTATCGAACAGTTGAGCTTGGGGAGAATAAATAAATCACCTGAGTTCAAAGCTGCAAGGTTCCCCTATAACAAGAGTCGAAGTTACAGTCTCCACAAGTGTCAACATCAAAGTAAAATAAATCCAAAAACTATAAAACTTCGACAAGCAGAGGATAGTATTACCTCCGTTAACCAACAAGACAAACACGGCGTGACCATACCCGGGAGGCAGCACTTGCATGTAGGGATCTCACACGGAGATAGCCACAAGAGAGAACTTGAGTTGCAGAGCCGAAATCGGAGAATAAGCGGCAGAGTGAATAATCCAGAAGGTGCGAGATGGGGTGGGTGGTTACCCTAACCCTCCCTACCCTTCATGTGCACCATCAATCACCAAAGACTAAGAGATATGGAGGGATGAGATCCAAGTGACAGCGCAGGACGTTTGGCAACCGAAGGAACCGACAAGTGGGTGATCAACACAATGAAAAAGGTGGGTTGGTGAAATATATCATTAATTCTAAGTCGAATGTTGTAAAAATATTAAGTTATAATATGAATTCAAATCATATACATAAATCAAATCTGTTAGAGATAGGATTGAAGCATAGTTGATATGTATGAATACATATAATTGATTTAAAAACCCAAGTCAATCCAATCAAGGAGTACTAAACACCTATGGAAAGATCAACTTGATCACTGTGATAATTAAATGTTTATGCTTTCCGAAGTTATATTTGCAAACCATATACCATGGATTAATTTATATGATGAAATCTAGAGTTAATCATATGGTATTGTATTATGTACATACCATATGATTTTAAGTCATATTGATTGCTTAGTACTAATACAGATATATTCAATGAGCATTAGAATTGATGTGTATATCAAATATTAGTAAGCTTTGAGTGAGAGTAAAGGTAATAAATTTTTATTTTTGTTATCTTTGTATAAGTTTACTTTTTGAATGTGACAAGTGGTATTAGAGCTAGTTTACACACTAGGGCCGGATGGGCTAACACAATAACGTGGGTGCTTTCATTCTGTCTATTATTGAAATTGTGCACAGTACAGGAAAAAGCTAGCAATAAGCTACCATGAGGAGAGGATCTAGTAATCAAACATCCAGAAACACAGGTGAAACCCACCCCTTGACCAACCCTGAATTCAACCCATAGATTTGGGTGAAATTAAGCGTAGACCAGCACCAACAAACTAGTATATTGCTAGAAGAACAATAACATCAGAAAAATAGATTACTTAATACGGTAAAAGAACTTCAGATGGATATGGTTAGGGTTCAGAGTGATAATTAAATGTTAATGAGGGAGCAGGAAAGGATACTGAAGAGCCTTTCAGATAAACATAACCATCACACTACACAACCCAGTCTTGAGAGAGACACTCACGGAGAAGGAGAACAACATTAACAAATTTATGAAAATCCCGAAGGAAGTCATACACAACGGAGTAATAAGAGTAAAACCTATAATGAAGTTGAATCTAGAAATATTTTAGAACAACAAGAACTGAAGAAACAGAAAGTGGAATTACAAGTTGAATTTTGGAAGATCAAACCTCTTACATTTGATGGAAAGGCTGAATAAATGGCAAAAGCTTGGATAATACATATGAAAAAGTATTTTCAAGTTTATGAGTATAACAAAAAACTTAAAGCTCGCCTATACATCTACCAACTGTGGGAAAAGGATAAATTGTGGTGGGAAGAGGTGAAAAACGTTGGTGGAATTGAAGATCCGAACATAACTTGGGTTGAGTTTCAACAGTAGTTCAAAGATAAGTATTTAACTGAATGATCCTATGATGAGAAATCACGAGAATTACATTATCTAAAATTGGGGCAAATGTCTGTGGATGAATTTATCACAAAATTTACCTCCTTGTTAAGATATATACCTTATTTGCGCGATAAAAAAAAAATGGTGCGATGGCTTTTGAGCAGTTTTCCGATACACATGAAAGAGAGGATTAAGTTTGTAAACCAAAAAATGATGGAAGAAGTGATAAGGAAAGCACCGATGTGCTATCAGAAGTTCAAGGCTAAGGAAGAAACTGGGAAAAGTTGGCCACCCAAGAAAGGGAAGAAAGGCCCTTCCAATTTAAAAAATAAGAGATTTGGAAATTACAAGAATGTTGCAAGAAATTTAAAGAATAGAAAGAATGGGAAAGTCAACAAGGGACCAAATGGGTAGCTGAGGAGAGACATACTGAAGCCTCTAGTAGGCTAGACCTTTGACAATCCAAAAAACCTCCATTACAATGTTGGGGTCAATGTGGGGAGGCACATTATTTTAAAAATTTTCCTCATCGAGGGAGAAAGGAAGTGGCAGGAAATCTACAAGAGGCATATACTGTGGGAGATGTAGCGCGAAACATACCTAGAATCAATGCTGCTCTGGAAGATTGACATGCATATTTTTAGCCAACTATGATAGAATTTGAAGGTAAGCTACAAACCCAATCTGTTTCTATTTTAGTTGATGCTAGGGCCAGTTTGAGCTATATACACCCGCATATAGTTGAAAATTGTAAATTATAGAATCAGAAATTTAAGAATCCATGGCTAGTACAACTCGCTATGGGTGCAAAAAGACGAGTCAATGCCAAAGTGTCAAATTTCAAATTGGTTATTGGTGACCATCACATAACTGTAGAACTTAACATTCTACCTCTGGGATCCTACAATATTCGATTGGGAATGGACTAGTTGGAAATACATTGGTCATTAGTGGACTGCAAAGAAAAAGTCATTTACTTTAAATCAAAATATATACACGTTAAGAATTGCAGGGAATTAACAATCCACTTCAGTTACGTCCCATTACTACATCTCAACTAAGTAAATGCATTAGAAAGGGGTGTCAAATCTATGCAATTCAAGTAGGGTTATCTAAATCCAAGGATAAGACCCTCATGCTGGAAAATATTCCTATTGTGCAGGAATTATAGGATGTGTTCCTTGAAGATATTCTAGAAGTACCACCAAAGAGAGACATTGATTTTACAATAGAATTAATACCTGGGGAAGCCCTTGTGTCACGACCTCCATACAGAATGAGTGTACCTGAATTAACAGAATTAAAAATGCAGTTGCAGGAATTAACTGAGAAAGGATGCATTTGGCCAAGTTTGTCTCCTTAGGGAGCACCAGTACTGTTTGTTAAGAATAAAGATGGTACTATGCGAAATTTCATAGATGACCAACAACTCAATAAGTTGTCTGTCAATAAGTTGATCAAGTGAAGGGGGAAACAATGTTTTCCAAGATTGATTTAAGGTTAGGGTACCACCAAATATGGATTAAGGACGAAGATATATCCAAAACATCTTTCTGTACCTGGTACAGACATTAGGATTTTGTGGTGCTACCATTCAGATTAACCAGTGCACTAGAAACTTTTATAAGCTTCATGCATGGAATATTCCACCCATTATGGATACGTTTTCTTTAATTTTTATTTATGATATATTAATATACTCTAAGAATATGGAAGAGCACAAGGAACATCTCACACATAGTGTTGAAAATGTTATAAGAACACTAGCTCTACGCTAAGTTTAGTAAATGTGACTTTTTCAAGAAGAAGATCCAATTTCTAGGACATGTGATTCCTGTAGACCCTGAAAAGATAAAGAAAATTATAGATTATAAAGTTCCTAATAATGTGGAAGACATACATTCATTTATGGGTTTAGCTGGCTATTATCGACGATTCATTAATGGGTTCTCTAAAATAGATTTTCCTATTACTTCCCTACATCAGAAAGGACGAGTCTTTAAATGGACTCAGGAATGTGAGAATAGTTTCGAACTATTGAAGGAGCTGCTGAATATTGCCCCTGTTTTGAAAGTAGCAGACCTGAGTAAGGAATTTGAAGTATGAACTGATGCATGCAAGGAAGGGGTAGGATCAATTTTGACCCAAGAAGGGAAATTCATAGCATACGAATCCAGGAAGTTGAAGGATCAAAAGAAGAGGTATTCTGCCTATGATTTAGAGCTAACTACAGTAGTGCATGCCTTTCGCATATGGAGGCATTATTTGCTGGGGAAAAGGTTTGTGTTAACAATTGACCATAACAGTTTAACTAGCTACTTTAAAAAATATGATCTGAGTGCTCACCAAGCAAGATGGAAGGCATTTGTAGGTGAATTTGATTTTGGCATTCAACACATGAAAGGTAAAGAGAACCAGGTGGCTGATGCTTTAAGCAGAAAATTTCATGCCATCTATGAGCTCTACCTTAACCAAGTTGAATTCAAATTTCAAGAACAGATTGTGGAGGCAACAAAAAAATACCCTCAATTTCAGTTCTTGTGGAAACAAGCAAAAGAAGTCAAAAATCAAGGAAAACAATCAAACTACGATCTCAATGATAGGCATATATTAGTATATCGAAAAAGGATATATATTCCTAATGAAAAGAGTATAAAGGGACTGATTCTCGATGAGTATCACAAGAGTTCCTACGCAGGAGATCCAGGATATCAGAAAATGTTAACCGCAATTAGAAAGGACTATTATTGACTTGGGATGCATATAGACATTGTGGAATACTTGACCAAGTTCTTGGAGTGCCATCAAGTCAAGGTAGAACACCAACATCTAGTAGGATTGCTTCAGCGTATTCCAGTACCGGAATGGAAATCAGAAGTCATCTCCCTTGATTTCATCACCGGACTACCAAGAAACAAAAGACATAATGACTCAATAATGGTGGTAGTAGATATAATCATAAAGGTGGCTCATTTCATACCCGTCCAGTCAACTTACAAGACAGTACAAATTTTTGATATTTTCATGAAATAAATTTTTAGATTACACAGTATTCTGAGGATTGTCATCTCAAATCGAGATGTAAAATTTACATCAGCATTTTGGAAGACACTATTCACTGGCTTGGAGACGCAAATACAATTTAGTATTTCTTACCATCCTCAAATAGATGGGAAAGAAGAGAGGGTGAATCAAGTTTGATAGGATATGATGTGCATGTACGTAATGCAGGAACCTACGAAATGGGAAGAGTATCTACATTTGGTTGAGTTTTCTTATAACAACAGATATCAAGAATCCTGAGAATGGGAAGGGGTTCTATGCAGAAATAATGTTGGGGTTAAGCAACAGTCTGTTGCAATGAGTTATCCAGATCTGGTGACAAAACCAGTGGAGCTTAGGAGAAACCCAAGAGAAGTATAGACTAGAGTTAGATCTTGAGGTCTATCTTCTTCTGTCTCGGTGAATTACCTAAGACCCTCGTGAGGATCTTGGGGGAGCAGAGGATGTGATTTCCCCACTCAAGGTTGGGAGGACCATCAGTTTACTGGAAGATTTCATTAAGATAAGTATTTAAGTGTTTTGGTTTACAGGATTGAAATTATTAACAGAAGGAAACTGTTTTACGTATAGTTAAAAATCTTGATTGAAATCCTATTGTTGTGTTATAAGAATGATACATGAATTTATCTTCTTCTATGGTGGTATAATGGAATAGAATACTAGGAACATACTACGTATTCTCTGTAAATTTGATATTAAGTAAGAACAATATGAATGTATAGAAATTAAAGTTTTGCATTCATCAAATGTACTAATAAATGATTTTTCATTCTTCAAAATTACAAGAGATATACACTCAGTAAATATAAACACTACTATCATGGAACATAAAACAAATAAGGTTCCATGCAAAAACAAGAACCTGGTAATCATTAAGCCAAGAGCCAACGGTTTAGCGCCCATGAATAAGGGGATACATATCTCCTCAACCCATGACAAAGGGGATACAGATCCCTACATTAATCCTAACTAAGGATCTAAACCAATAATTTGCAGTGAAACATAAAATTAAGAATTTAAATGACGAAAGTGAGTTTGTGAAACCACACATTAACAGATAGAATACAAACATTAAATATGGAAAATATGCATATCAGATACATTTTATTTTCAAAAGAAAAATTCTATATAATATTAACAGATAACGACAATACTCGAAAGGGAACAACTTAAAATGGCAACAAACAAATGTAAGTGAACAAAACCTGAAATTGTAATTACTATGTGAAATATTGAGACTATTAAATCTATAATTCTCTTAAGAAAATTTAAAACATAGCCTCGGCATCTGATTAGAATAGTGGCATGTTCGACAGATAGACTTGACAACCAATAAAAATTAAATTACTCAAATTATGAACCATGTATAAAGGACAAAGTCCCTCTCAGTCATACTTACAAATGCATAATATTTTAAAATAAAACCTAAATAGTATTTTGCAAAGAGATCGAGCTTTGAAATTTTCTTAAGAGTGGAAAACCCTGAAATTATAACACATTGCATTGACTAAATGCTCAATGCCAGAAAACCCCAAAACCCTGCAATAGGTGGGGGGGTGGCCAAAGTTATAAACCTTATAATCCATGACTAAATTGACAACCCATCAATGGTAAATGGAAGGCTTACCTGGAAATAATTGTGCATGTTTTGAATATGGCTCACAGCCTGACCTTAGATTGATTTGTGGGTCATGTAACACAAGAAACCAAGTGTTAAAGCCCTCGGGTCATATGAACCTTTGTATACAGTAAAAAAAAAACAAAAAACGATACATTATGGAAGATATAACAATCACTACAAAGTTACCTGTACAGGTCGAGATTGCCAAGGCAACACAATATCTTGTCTTAGTAGACCAGAAGAAAACCAGGAAGATTGCTTCGCACGAAAACTAAACATTGTCATGTTGGGTAAAAAAAATGAGGTTAGGAAAATAATCTTAAACCCTGTAACTAACACCGCCATTAAAAAGAAATTGGTATCAAATTGTTGAGCTTGGGGAGAAGAAATAAATCACTTGAGTTCAAAGCCACAAGGTTCCCTTGTAACAAGATCCAAAGTTACAGTCTCAACAAGTGTCAACAATGAAGTAAAAACCATCCAAAAACTATAAAAATTTGACAGACAGAGGGTAGTATTACCTCTATTAACCAGCAAGACGAACACGGCGTGACCATACCTGGGAGGCAGTGCTTGCATGCAGGGATATCACACGGCAATAGCCAGAAGAGAGAACATGAGTTGCAGAGACGAAACCGGAGAAAAAGCGATAGAGTGAATGAACCAGAAGGTAGGGGGATGGGGCGGGTGGTTACCCTAACCATCCCTACCCTTCATGTGCACCGTCGATCACCAAAGACTGAGATCTATGGTGTGACAAGATCCAAGTGACAGTGCAAGAAGTTTGGGAACCAGAGGAGCCGACAAGTGGGTGATCAACAGAATGAACGAGATGGGTTGGTGGCATATATCATTAATGCCAAGTTGAATGTTATACAAATATTAAGTTATAATACGAATTCAAATCATATAGATAAATCAAATCTGTGAGAGATAGGATTGAAGCATAGTCGATCTGTATGAATACATATAATCGATATAAAAACCCAAGTCAATCCAATCAAAAAGTGCTGAACACCTACGGAAAGATCAACTCAATCACTATGATAATGTTTATGCTTTCCGAAATTATATTTACAAACCATAGACCATGGATTAATTTATATGATCAAATCTAGAGTTAATCGCATGGCATTGTATTATGTGTACCATATGATTTAAAATCATATTGATTGCTTAGTACCAATACAGATATATTCAATCAACATTAGAATTGCTGTATATATCGAATATTAGTAAGGTTTGAGTGAGAGTAAAGGTCATATTTTTTTTTATTGTGTTTGTATAAGTTTACTTTTTGAATGTGACACATTCAATGTATATATCAATTCAAAATATAATTTATAATTTATTTAAGTTTAGAGAAAATCGATAAAACTTATTTCGTTTTAAGATATCCTTTATAAAATGGTTTCAAATGTATTCAATATATGTAATTACAATGTGGAATGTGATCAATATTAATGTAGTATATATAAATTTAAATATTTTTTTAGTAATAATTAATATTTTTGTGGAAATTCAGTAAAAAAAAATTCAAAAAATCACATTTCTTATGTCTTTGAATCGTTTTTTTTTAGTGGAAATGGATTCAATACCTTCAAGAATCATGGGGCACCAAAAATCCTGAAGTTTTGTAATCCATATTTTCAAAAAAAAATTCCAAATTTTATCATAATGTTGCCAAAATTTCCATTATTTTATGGGCTAATCTATCAGTTTTTTAAACTATGCTATAAAATTATATCCACTATTCCATTTTTTATTCTCAACTTAAAGAGTATATTTCATTATTTACAAATTTCAAAATAACATACCCACAAATTATATATATATATATATATATATATATATATATATATATATATATAAACTTGAATTCCTTAATTTGAAATAGATTTAATATAGGCATAAATGATTAACAAAAAATTGTAAATCTTCCAACATAATATATCAATATATATTATTATAAAAATTATAATATTTATTATGTGTATTTTTTTAAAAATAAATTTCTTTAACAATAAAATATACACCTTTTACTTTAATTTATGAATTATTGAAAAAATATTATTTCAATTATATAAATAATAACTTATTCTTTCAAACCTATAAAATTCAAGTTACTCCATCAAACCTATAAAATTCAAAACACACACGAAATTTAAAACTAAAAATATAACCGAAAACTGAATTTTTAATGTCATCAAAATAAACACATATTAATAAATGAATCGATATATAAAAATATATTTTTTAAAATGAGAATGATGCTAAAAGATAAACTACGTTAAACAATCAAATTCAATCAAATTAAAAACAAAAGAATTGCATATCTCATCATTGGTCTAAATCCTCTCATCCATTTTCCATGATTTCCATCCTTACCATGTCCATCTTCTCTCTCCTCGTAGTTCCTCTCCATTTCTAATCCAAAATTTAGAGTCATTCGCGTCGAAGATGCTCGTTTAAGAGGATCCCTATCCTTTAAAAAAAAATTAAGCTATATAATATTAATTTATTAAAATTCAATTGAGCCATTATCAATTATCAATAGAGCACTCGTACTTTTAATAATTAAATCATTATTTTTTTAATAACGATTAAAGAGATATATTGTTTTTGAAAATATCAAATTCGAAGAAAATATTCTGCAAATATTTTGTTGTTTTTTATATGAAAATAATTGATATTATAAAAAAATCGAAAAATTGCATCCATTTATTTATAAAAAAGATAGTATAACCAAAAATCACAATACCTCCGATAATTACGTCACCACATTCATTAAAAAATAAAACGTTGAAAACTTAAACAAAATATGGCTTTATCTTTACGCCCAAACTCCTTGACACAAACGAGAATGAACAGTGAGAAAGGATACATAGGGGGATTCACTTTGAGGATTTTAAAACTAGTGACTTATTTTTTCATGCCACCAGTGTTCAATGCATCAAGAGACGGTGTCGTTACAACAAACACGGACAAAACATGTTAAGTGCAACGTATCCTACGTGTCCGCAAACCATTTTCGTTTCTCCTAGCATGCACTATTGTATTTTCATGTCAATGTCATGAGTGCGATGATGTGTTAATAGAATGTTACATCATCATTTCATAATGACACTATTAATAGAGGTATTTATCATTGCTATACAAATAAAGGTGCTAAGAGGTTTTATATTTTTTTTCGAACAAGGCATATAGGGATATGTTAGATATTTTAGGTTATGCTTTATTAGAAAATTGGATCAAAGTCAAAACTGTGTTTTTTTTTGGCATAAAGGTACAGGATAGTATAATGTTCAAAAAATCTAAAAAGATTATACATTGGTTGAAAAATGGGTTGGATTGGTCATTAAGATAAATTATGAAACTAGAATGAAAAATAAGTCAATTATTGCATAAGACTAAGTAAAAGGACTAGAGTTTGTGGCTACAATTTGAATGGGGTTCTCATTATTGCTATGGGTACTGCCTACCAGGGAGTAATACCAAGTTGTTGGTCAATGCAATCGAGGTTGTAGTTTATTTATTTGATAGGATGTTGCACATGCTCTAGTGACTATAGGATGCATGCTTGTTACTCGAACTAGCCCATATGGATTCTGCCAAGGAGGAACTTCAAATGTCAATATAAGTTGATGTTGTACATGTGTAATGGTTAAATTTGTCATGCATGTATCCAACATCTAACACCCAATCTACCAACTCAACAAGAACCTATGTGTCCAAAAGGTGTTGCATTTGAGAGGCACCTTTGTGTTCCATGCTAGTTACCTCCTCCTAGATGGGCCTCAGGGTGAGATCGTGAAACCTGGAAGTTGTTTCCTCCAAACAATGGTGGGTACATGAATTTCCCTGAGAAGCTTGCTCCTGGTAATGTGTTACCCCTTGGAAAACATGTGAACATTTACGGGGCACGATGAGAGCCCTAGTAAGGATACAAGATCAAGCTATCAGGGAGGGAGGGGTACAAGTGACAAGCCCAAAGAGAGGGACCACATAAAGTAGAGAAAGGGTCAAGTGGTCCGGTGATAGGTGAAGCTAGGAATTAGAAGAGGAGAGAGTAACCAACAATTCATGAGAAGGTTGAGCCAACTCAAGAGGGAGTGAAGTGGTAGAGAAAAATCCCTCCAAAGAAACTAGCAAGAGAAACTGAGTATCCCCAAGAGATAAAATAGAGAAAAAGCATAAAAGTCCGAGAGAAAATCAAGAAGTGTTAGGAGAGTGTCGAGCACGAATGTTGGCCAGGGAAATACTAGTAATGGATTCAACAGCACAAACAAAACCTAGGCACAGAGACAAATTCAAACCATAGGCAATCAAGAGAGCTCCCCCTAAAGGGGTCCAATGTCCAAAGAGACCATAATCCAATGTGTATGGGGAGCTAGAGTCGGAAGCCACAACGTGCACATAAATTTTGTGGAGAGGTGAAATAACATAGACAATCTTATATCCCAAAGTGCCAAATGAAAATTGTCACTAAATCTCTACATGGGGAGGGAAGCCTTCCTAATTCTGGAGAAAAAGAAGAGTACCAAAAATAAAATACTAGGGCTTGACTAAGGTTCGGAAAGGTGGGCTAGCCAGTGCCCCCAATTTGGATTGATGAGAGTTTAGATAGAAGTTTCAAACAAGGTGTTCTAAAATAATTGAATCATGGAGGGGGAGTGTCATGAGTTACGTTAGAGTGAGAATGATCACCACATGAGCAGGGAACCACACGAGAAGGGAACCCGAAAAGCCTGTCAAGACAACAAGTACTAGTGTGGAGATCGTGTTTGGACATGGGACCAAGGGTCATGCATTTGATTCACTTGAGGCGAGGTCTTGAAATCATAAATTCCATAAAAATACTCTATGAGAGTCTGCGACCACATCAAGGTTGTTTGGATAAGTGGGGCAGTGACAATCCACCCCATTTACATAATAGACACCCCATTTGGAACATTTTTTATTAATAATTATTATTATGATAAACTAAATATATAAAAATAATATTTGAAATATAAAAATATAAATTTAATGAGAAAATAACTGATAAAGCCACACAATTTAACTTTATTGACAGAATTGAGAGGCCACATAATTAGCATAAAAGTCATAGTAGTAAAAAAAATAAGAATTCATTTATAGGAGCACTTGTCACTTTGAAGTGACAGTGTAAATTTGTCCCAATTGAATTACAATAAATGCCTTAATTTAAGGAGACCAATGAAAATAATGGAAATTTTGACATGATTTTGAGAAAAATTGGTAGAAAATATTGCATACCCTAGTTATATTTGTCTAAGTTTCAAGATTATGATTTAAGAGTTTTGGATGATACTGAATCTAATTCTACCATTAAAAAACTATTAAAACAACAAAAACAAAAAAATAATATCCAATTTCATATCTTCAAAGTGATCTTATCTACAACTTTGAGGTCATTGATAGAATATGTTTAAAAAATGAGTCATCTTTATTGCGACTTTTTGGAGATTCGCCTGAATTTGGGGGGAAATTTTGAGGTGAAATCTTGATTTGTGTTATTTAAACTTGTTTTTTTATTGTATATATGGATTCAGCACCCTTAAAAAGCTTAGGGCACTTTGATTGTGCAATAGTTACCCATCTGATTTCAATAAATTCCTTCTAGATTTTAGAAAAATTAAATCTAAAAAAACCACAAGAAAAAATTTCCAAAAAGTTTGATACATTGAAAAGGTTTCCATATTATAATTGGTCACTTTCGCGTTCCAAAACACATTACCAGACCTCCATGTTTTTTTGTCGTGTTGGGCTTTCTGTGTGTGATGCTTTTTATCACTGCCGACACAACAACTGATGGTATGGTGCATAGTTACCAAATGCTGTAGTTTAAAAAAGCAACAGAATAGTTCCAAATTTTGAAAAAATCTGGAAAAGTTTTATCAGAATCTTGTATACAGTTGTTAAATTTCAGTATTTTGGGTGCCCTAAGAGTTTTTGATAGTGTTGAATCCATTTCCACTATCAAAAATACAATTCCAACACTCCAACTACCATATTTTTTCCGGGCTAATCCATATGCTGGGTAGACAACTTCGTTATCAAATTCGGCAGTATAGATCTTACAAATAATTAAATATATTAACTTTTATTTTTATATTTTTTATAAATTTAAATGAAAAATCATTATATTCAAAACTTTAATAAAAATATAAAAGTTATAAAAGTTAATTTTTTTCCAAAATAAAAATTACTATTTTTCCAAAATAGAAGTTGCCCAGTTCTAAACTTGTTTTTCCCTTCCCTGCATTATTTCCAACAGGGTTGCCCAGGTCCATTAAACTTGTATTCTTCCAGTGCATCAACTAAGCAAAGTTGAAACCAAACTGATTTCCTATTCAAGAGTTAGAAGGGCAAGTTTAATAGCCTATTTCCACCATAGTTTAGCAAGTCCAAACTTGTATTCTTCTAGTGCATCAACCAAACAGAATTGGAATTAAAAAGCTACCCCTCTCAAACAGATAATAGATGCCAAGAGTATTTCTATTCAAGAATTGAAAAGTAAGTTGTTAAGTCATTGAGGTAATGGTAATTTTTTGAATTTATAACATGTATTTAAACCATAGTTACTAAGTTCGCTTAAAAAAATACGTAAATTCGTAGATTCAGTATGATAATTAATTCAAAATTTTCAAATTCGGTTCAGTGTTATATTTTTTCAAAGTTTGTTCAAAGCTTTCCACGCGCCGTCTCTCACCTTGAGTGTGTTTCGTTCCTAACCCGTGCCTCAACATGAACACAAGCACGGACTGTCTCCAACTTAGTGTGCTTCCTGCCCCAACAGTGCATGAACACGCACTGTCTCACTGCCTCAACAGAGCGTCAACACAAACGCATCAGAACTTCATCAAATTCACACACGTTGTCTCCAACCTTTAAACTGCCTCAACAGAGCCTCAACATGAAGACATTGCAACTTCATCTACTTGGAGTTAATTTGGAAAACACTGAACTATGCAATGGTAAATAATAGAAGAAGGAGGTAATTTGGAACAGAAATAACATTGATCAGTCTATTTAATTTGCAATTTAATACATACATGTATGTATAGTTTCATTAAATACATAAATATATTTTATATTATATGATTTTCAAACACTATATAATTCTATTTCATATTTTATGATTTTCAAATACTGTTTAAATACATTTTATAAATTCATGTATCTATAAAGCTATTTTATAAATTCATGTATCCATAAGGTATTCATTTAGCTTATATATTAAATAAAATTCTATATGGATGAAAACAAGTACCGAAGTTATGGTATGAAAAGATTGATTTGTTTCCTCTGCAACACAATTATAACATAAGTAAAAACGACCTTAATCTGTATACTATGAAAGATGAAAAGAAGCACTTAGTGTTCATTTATTTATATATAGATGATGTAATTATTAAAAGTGCTGTTATTGTTGTGATCAAAGAAATGAAGTAGCAAATGTCACAAATGTTCGAAATGAAAAACCTTAGTAAACTAAGATATTGTTTGGGTCTTTAAATCTATAAAAAAATTTCTAAATTAAGTTAAACACAAGAGGGTAGATCCCATTACTAAATTTATTATACTGAATAAAGCTTTGGCCCTCAAAATGGTGTGCAAATTTAGGTATAGGGAAAATTTATGAGGCGAATCATTTCCATGTTTAACATTATAAATCAACGTGAGATCCGACGCAGCTAGGCCTCGCAAAACCGTGATCTTCATTATAATAATAAAACCTCGCTTTCAAATTTTCTAGCAAATTAAAAACACCAATCCCCGCATTTTCAAAAATTTTCATCTCAACCATTTATTACTTAAGCTCGTGGAAGTTTGTTTCATCTGGTTATAATCTCATGATTTATAAAAAAAAACCATGCTTGGAATCATACTCAAATCATTAAACTCAAATACTTTTAATCAGAACCAATTCCAAGACAACAAAGCTTTTCCATAAAACTTCATGCCAAAGTTCACCACTTCAAATGTCAAGATTTTAACAAATTGACTTTCATCAGCAATCCATAATGTTAACCTCGTCATATATTCTCGGTCTTTGGATGCAAAATACCCATCTCATTTACTGTAAATATGGATCTGGCCATGCACTTACCTCTGTGAACACCATACACAATCAATAAGGCGCCCTCTCTTTGCGCAACTTTGATCAACATTTTCACTCTTCAGCAGAAACTTTTATCATGGCAATTATACAATACACAGGTTATGAATAAATCTTAATGATAATGTGAGTGCAAATATAAATTTCAATCATAATTCTAATCCATGTGCTTACGCCTCTCCATGTTTCATTCTTAACAAACCATGTCTCATAACAAGATTCCGCTCTTGAACTTTATAAGCGCACTTTACCCATGACAATTCATATAAAAACTTATGATTCCAACATTCGAGTTTTAATACCGTTTCAATTCAACATTTAAACACTCAATGCATCAATACACTATTGAATCCACAGCTTTTTACACCATTTAATCAAACCGATCTCAAAGGATCAGTGCCATGTTCACATTCACTGACTGTTGTTTTCAACATCTGACTGTTTTGTATCAATACCGGCGTTTCTGACACTACATATAAACTGGGAAAAGTAACACAATTCTGTTTCAATTTGTAACAATCACACAAAAAACATACCTTCAATCGATTGATTCAAAACTTTTGGCTTTGACTATCAGCTTCTACACAGTTTCCGTCAATCAAACACCACGAAGGGAACGAATTTTGAATCGGATTTCAAACATTGCCATCGAATGGATTTCGAACCTGCGCTTTAGTAAAATCATTCAAATGGAAATTCAATTAAGAGATATCGATTCTGCACTTAGTTCTTTTTTCCAGAACGTCATTTTAACTCATATAGCAACCTCCATCTCACATAGTCGCACTACAAAACAAGACTATGTATGTCAAGCCGAAACACAGTTTTAAATTCCTGCTTCCAATGTCGACAAAAGATGCCACTCAATACCACTAGCGTAGTCAAACTATGTATTTTAATACGGAACCGATAAAATTTTAAGTTCTCCTGAAAACGGGTTCAATAACGTGGTCAACCAACACATTAATAATAGTGATTCACACTCTGTTCATGCCCAATTCAGCAATTTATTATTGATTCGATATTAAGTTCAACTCTTCGTAGAAATATCATCAGAATTCATGCACACATACAACGAGTCCTTCACATCTCTAATTAAGTAACTACGCTATGCAGATTGGATTACATTCAACACGTAGATCGATTTTAACTGAGATCGACCCCTTTCCCTTATGTGCTTCACACAGAAATTCAAGTATCGATTATTCAGATTGATTTCCTATTTTGATTCATTCAATGACATTAACAATGAATTCACTACCAGATTATATAAAAGGGGCATTCTCCATTTAGAACCCAATTGCAAGAAAATATACACCACTCCATAAATCGAACCATACAATTCTGAAATCACTTTTCACCTTAACATTAAGATACTTACAAACTTTCTTCGTGGCCAGATATTCAACAGTCATGGCCCTTACAGTTTGCTGAAGGCTTACAGCCTAGCTGTTCAAGCCTACTCTCAATCTCACACTCTCTCACAATCTCTAATGTTTTTTTCTCTCAAAACCCCTTCCTATTTATACAATTTTTAAAAATCATTTAATTAAATGCTCAATCCCTTCAAATCCTCTACAAACCCCTAAATCTCTCAACATCCCTAAAGGATAGATCTTTATCCCTAAAATCCTTCAACTAATTAAATTCCCTCATATCCTTTTATTAATAAAAAGATATTTACAAAAATCCTCACCTTCTCCTATTTTATTCAAATTAATTAATAAAATATTAAAAATCATCACACCCTTTTAACATATTTAATAAAAATACCCTGAGTGCTCCCGCATCGTACCTCATGTAAGAAAAATTCATGACCACCTGGTCATAAGTCTGGATCATTATTTCCTCCTGGATCCCAAATCTTATTTTGTAATCTTTCCTTGCTTGTCAATTGCTTTATTGTTGTTGTTATCTGTTGTTGTCCTCCAGGTTTCCATATTTTGTGTTGTAGTGCTCCACTTGCTCTGCCTTCCAAGTCTTTCGCTGTCTTTCTCTTGTTGTCATTCCTCTTCTTTCTTGCCACTGTCTTTTTCTGAGACATTTTCATCATTAACTTCCTTATTAACTCAATTTCTCTGTTCAGTATGTCCTCTGTCTGCTGATTGTTTCCATCTCTTCTTGCTTGTTCTTCACTTGTTTTGTTCACCTTTTCGCCGTCGCTACTATAATGTTGGTGCCTCCTCCTCCCAAACTTCCCGTCCCTCTCAGTCAACATTCCTTGCTCATCATCTCGTAATTTGTTTTTGATTATTATTTATGACAACCGCTTTGTCATCCTTCTTTCGGCCAATCTATACTTAACATCCTTCGCAGATGTTCTTCCTTTCCTTATTCCATTTGGCTATCCACTTGTGCCAAATATGTTCCAGCGTCTGCCACAATATCTTCAATTATAAGACAATCATTACAATAAAAAATATAAGGCCTCTATACCTCTTTTCCCTTTAGCAACACTTCAGTATGTTGCGTTGATTTCTCTTCTTCTGTCAGCATATCAGTATGCTGATCCAAACTCAAAGAATTCTTGAGACTGTCAACTAGTCTCCCCTTCTCATCATCTATTTCAATGATGTCTTCCAGCATTTGTCCATTGTAGTGAAATGATTCTTTCCCAGCCTCTTTATCACATTCTGCTTCAAAACTTTCATCTTCTGGAAGGTACTCTTTCACATCTTTGACAGTTTTAAAAGACTGTCTATCTTCTTCCAAACCTGCAATCACACACAAATCATTAGTTTTAAAATCAAAAGACCTTACGGTCTTATTTGATGCTTCAGTCATTAATTCTTCCAGCTGCTTCGAATCATTCATATGATTCAACTCCTCTAGCTCTTCATCACTTTCAAAAAATAATGGTCCACTTTCTGGTTCAAATATCGAAACTTCAACCTCTTCTTCAGCATCTTCCTTTTGTTGTAGCTCAATTTTTTCGAGCTTCTTTATCCTCTGTTTGGAATCTATAACCTGTTCAAGTCCCCTTAGTTCCTTCATCAACTGCATATTCACCTGATGGTTCCTCTTCTCTTGTAGCATCGGCCACTTCACTTTTTTTCTCATGACATAACCATACTTCTGGTCTACTTCATTTCTTTTTAACATCTCCACATTACTCAGTTTCCAACTTATCTCAGCCTTCTCCCACCATCTTCTTTCTAACTGTTTTACGTTTAACTTGCCTTTAAAATCTTCTCCTTTGCATCACTGTGGTTTATTTTTAACTTTTGTTACGACTGGGTTACCAGTCATCATCCTTTTCCATCTTCATGAGTTCTCATCTACTGAATATGAGCTGTAATTAGCCTCTTCAGCAACAAGTCATGTCCTGCGGCCACACTTTCCTCACCAAGCCTCCTCATCAATTTTTGGCAAGCACTATTCTCTATCTCGAACCTTTGAGCACTTCTCTCTGCTCTTTCCTCTGGCTTCATCTCATCTACATGTTCTAAGAACACAACTATCTTCCTTTCAACATGCTTAAAATTCTCTGTCTCAGCCACCTCTATGTTTTCACTAAGAAACTTTCACCAGTTCCTCTTTATCTGTTAGCAATTCTAATCACATTTCCTTTTGGGAGTTGCAATAATACTTCAATGCAAAGACTACAATATTCAAATCCAAATAAAACCATAACATCTTACCTCCACGATCTCATCTGATCTTGTCCTTCCATTTACCTGTACTTCAATCTCATCATTCCTGCAATTCTTTCCAGCAAATCTTTATGCTTCCTCTGCTCAAATTCACTGTCAATCATATTTTAGAATCTGATCCTTTCTTCCAATCTTCCGGCTTTATCTGCAAACTTTAGCTGTCAGCAACAATTCCTTCCTTGCTGAGTTTCTTCCACTTAGAAATCAGTAACAGCTTCCTTGATCTCCTTTGCTGAGATACTTCATTGCTGCAACCATCAATCCTCAATCCATTTCTTGTCAGTGAAACTCAATTCAAAATTAAACAACACAATACCTGCACGATTCTTCATTCATTCAGCTGTACTCTGGTTGCTTGACTGTCAGATTAGAATCTGATCTCCCTTTCAGTCACTCATCACACATTCAAACACACTTTAGTTTTCAACAAAACCTTCTGTCTTCATTTAGAAAAACAAACATTCTTCATTTCAATAGAGTCAGGCTCTGATACCAAAAATGACGCAGGCCAAGTCAGCCTGCAATACCAGGATCTTCATTATAATAAAAAAAACCCTATTTCTAACTTTTCCTGCAAATTAAAAACCACAACCCTCGGCATTTTCAAAATTATCCCAACTATTTATTACTAAACTATGAAGTTTGTTTCATCTGGTTATAATCTCATGATTTATAAAAAACCCATGCTTGGAATCATACTCAACTTCATAAACTCAAATACTTTTAATCAGAACCAATTCCAAGACAACAAAGCTTTTCCATAAAACTTCATGCTGAAGTTCACCACTTCAAATGTCAAGATTTTAACAAATTGACTTTCATCAGAAATCCATAATGTTAGCCTCATCATATATTCTCGGTCTTTGGATGCAAAATACCCATCTCATTTACTGTAAATATGGATCTGGCCATGCACTTACCTCTGTGAACACCGTACACAATCAATAAGGCGCCTTCTCTTTGCGCAGCTTTGATCAACACTTTCACTCTTCAGCAGCAAATTTTATCATGGCAATTATACAATACACAGGTTCTGAATAAATCTGAATGATAATGTGAGTGCAAATATAAATTTCAATCATAATTCTAATCCATGCACTTATGCCTCTCCATGTTTCATTCTTAACAAACCATGTCTCATAACAAGATTCCGCTCTTGAACTTTATAAGCGCACTTTACCCATGACAATTCATATAAAAACTTATGATTCCAACATTCAGGTTTTAATATCGTTTCAATTCAACATTTAAACACTCAATGCATCAATACACTATTGAATCCATAGCTTTTTACACCATTTAATCAAACCGATCTCAAAGGAACAGTGCCATGTTCACATTCACTGACTGTCGTTTTCAACATCTGACTGTTTTGTATCAATACCGGCATTTCTGATTTATCCATCGATTCATCCTGACACTGCATATAAACTAGGAAAAGTAACACAATTTTGTTTCAATTTGTAACAATCACACAAAAACGTACCTTCAATCGATTGATTCAAAACTTTTGGCTTTGACTATCAGCTTCTACACGGTTTCCGTCAAACACCACGAAGGAAATCGGATTTCAAACATTGCCATCGAATGGATTTCGAACCTGCGCTTTAGTAAAATCATTCAAATGGAAATTCGATTAAGGGATATCGATTCTGCACTTAGTTCTTTTTTCCAGAACGTCATTTTAACTCATATAGCAACCTCCATCTCACATGGTCGCACTACAAAACAAGACTATGTATGTCAAGATGAAACACAATTTTAAATTCCTGCTTCCAATGTCGACAAAAGATGCCACTCAATACCACTAGCGCAGTCAAACTATGTATTTTAGTACAGAACCGATACAATTTTAAGTTCTCCTGAAAACGGTTTCAATAACGTGGTCAACCAACATAATAGTGATTCACACTTTGTTCAGGCCCAATTCAGCAATTTATTATTGAGTCGATCTTAAGTTCAACTCTTCGTAGAAATATCATTAGAATTCATGCACACATACAACGAGTCCTTCACATCTCTAATTAAGTAACTACGCTATGCAGATTGGATTACATTCAACATGTAGATCGATTTTAACTGAGATCGACCCTTTTCCCTTATGTGCTTCACACAGAAATTCAAGTATCGATTATTCAGATCGATTTCCTATTTTGATTCATTCAATGACATTAACAATGAATTCACTACCAGATTATATAGAAGGGGCATTCTCCATTTAGAACCCAATTGCAGGAAAATATACACCACTCCATAAATCGAACCATACAATTCTGAAATCACTTTTCACCTTAACATTAAGATACTTACAAACTTTTCTTGAGAAATATCCAACGTTCATGGCCCTTACAATTTGCCAGAGGCTTACAGCCTTGGCTGTTCAAGCCTACTCTCAATCCTCTCACTCTAATCTCAATCTCAAATGTTGTTTTTCTCACAAATCCCCTTCCTATTTATACAATTTTTAAAAATCATTTAATTAAATGCTTAATCCCTTCAATTCCTCAACAAAACCCTAAATCTCTCAACATCCCTAAAGGATAGATCTTTATCCCTAAAATCCTTCAACTAATTAAATTTCCTCATATCCTTTTATTAATAAAAAGATATTTACAAAAATCCTCACTTCTCCTATTTTATTCAAATTAATTAATAAAATATTAAAAATCATCACACCCCCTTTTAACATATTTACAAAATAAAAAAAACACCCTTGATGCTCACATCTTGGATCTCACGTCATTCTTTGAGAGCAACATCATAGCCCTGCACGGAAGCTCTTTTGAAAAAACCCACAATATAAAATAATAATTAATGGGTTCGGAGACTTTATTCTCAAAATCTTTAAGTGGTGTCAATTTATAGAGCAAAAGTCTGCTTTTGTTGTGAAATTGTCCAATTTACGGCAAAAAATTGATAAGATTCTTGTTGGGAAGTTTGAAGTGATGAGATGGTAAATGGATTTAAACCCTAATTCCAAGCCGTATGACCATTTTTTTCCATTATTGGTGGGACGTGGCCACTGTAGAGACATGAAACCCAACAGCAGCGATGGCATGGCGCCCATCGTTTGTGTGTCTGGATTTGTGGAAATTACAATAATTTAAAGGCTGCCCTCTCCTCCCCTCCCTTCTCAAATATTGCTGCTCTGTGATGCCTGCTTTAGATATTGGGTAATCTTGATGAGGTTTAGTTTTTATAATATTCGGCCTGCAATTAAAGAGATTGATTTTAGCCATTGTAGTGTCTCTGTTGCTGTTCTGCGCTGGTATGGCCATGCTGGTGGCCTTCTATCTCTGTCTTCTCTCCTATGTTTCTCTACACGACAGGCGTTGACAACGACCCTTCGAGGAGAACAGCAAGCTTCCCAAGAAACAGGGCCTTTCATAGGCTGACCTCTACCGGTTGCCCACCGTCGAATGTCGGAAAGAAGAAGAGCGGAGGTGGGGAGGGCGAGTGCGCAGTATGCCTGTAGCCATTCCAGATCGGTGACTGGTCCCGCGTGATTCCAGCATGTGGCCACGCCTTCCATGTTCAGTGCGCCGATGCGTGGCTCTCAAAGCGGTTCGTTTGTCCCATTTGCAGGACGAGCGCTACTTGCGAGAGCGGGGAAAAGAATGGTGTCAATGGTTGCGCGCCTCCGGGGGCGTTTCCCCAAAAAGAGGGGCGGGACTACGATCAAGAGTTCGGGGCATCGCCGTCATCCTCCTGCTGAGAGTGTCGTTGTTGAAATGCCGATAACCCTAAGGCCCAAGGACTGTAGAGGTTGAGGACGCTTTGGGTTGCGGCTTATGTGCATCGGACCAGTTTTTTTTTTTCCTTTGTTCCAAAAAGCTTCGAATGGTTTTTTAAATGTTAAATTTTTGGGTAATTTGTGCGGAGGGTTAAAAGTGGTTGGAGTGTTTAAATTTTGTATTTGATAGTGATATAGATTTAACATTATAAAATTTTTTAGTTATTTATTTTAAAAATATGTAATTAGAATTTCCCAAAATTGTAGGATTTTATCACAATTTTACCTTTACCATTTACCAAATAAATTTAAGCCTCACTAAATATAAAAAATTAAGAAATTAAACTTTAAACGGTGAATTTAAAAATAAATTTCTCTTAATAAAATAATATATTTAAAATTAATATCTTAGTTTACTCTCCTACATGAAAAACAAAAACTCTTTAAAGTAATATTATATTATATTATATTTCCCAATTATGTATAATTGTGTCTTATAGAATGAGGGGTCTCTTTCACTCTTTTGATTTGACCAGGGTTTTGTTGCTGTTGAAGTGTTTTTATAAACACTTAAATCATTACAACTATTAAATGATGTTATATTAAAGAGGCCATAATATTGCTTTAAAAATATTTAAAAGTTTGGGGGATTTTTAAAAAAAAAAATTTTTTTTTTTGAAAATCCTGGTTAGAATTGTCAAGTTTTAAGACTTATGATGAGCCAAGAAATTTTAATGGGTTAAATTTATTCCCACCATAAAAAAATTGATTAAAATACTTCCAAACTTAAATTTCTTAAATTTTATATGGCTTCCATAAACAACCCCTATTAAATTGATAAATACTTTAATTTATCGTTTTATATATAATTTAAAAAGTTCAGCAAAATAATTTAGCATTTTAATATATTGATTTTTTTTTGCCTCAATGTCTCTTTACAATTAACAAAAAAAAAATCGTGGCTTCGGGATTTGAAAAAAAGTAAAGAAACGTCCTTTAGGTTTACTAATGCCTTAGTTTTATAATATTAATCCTTCGGTGTAACATACACCATTAACTTCATAGGGAAATGTAAGGAGTTAAAAAAAATTTATACAAGTTACTCATCATTACATAGAATGTTTAACAGTTCACAATGTGATTTTATAAATAAAAATAGTAACTCTTAACCCTTAACAACCTCCATTACAGTATATTAACTTAATACTATATGATGTAACCATCCATTCATCTCATTACTCATATAGTCATCACATAATTGCCATTATGAACATCATAACAAGAAAGGAATCAACCTCATCATCTGGACACAATAATCAATCACATCATTGAACACCAATATACTCTGGAAACCCCGTAGGGTGAAAACCAGCAATTGTTTAATTTTATTATTAAACGCTCGTGAGGGTGTTCAACCCATCACTCAATGGCTTATAAGGGAGACCATCTCTTAACCATCGTTTGTATAATCTTACAAGGAAAATATGCAAATATCTAGCTTAAAGCCATTACAATGAATATGATACCATTTACCCTCTGGTCTTCATATCTTCAGATCTTCACATCTTGGTGGCATGGATGTACCTACAATGGACCATCGTACATTGGACATTCCTGCAACTCGCACTCATCTGCATGAACATTAATCATTTACCTGCCACCAAGACAAGCATAATTTTCCTTTGTATATGACAAGCATAATATTCCTTTGTACATGTCACCATCATTCCCTGCTGTGATGCTTTCAACATAAAATGATGTCAAGATTCATAAAGTATTAATCAATCATTTCACATATCTGTACTATAGTAGTTTCTCCATCTACTCATGTATATTCATGACAAACAAGTATAGTACCTTGTCATTCTCTCTTTAACGACACATACCTCATATGTGCTGGTTATTAGTCATCACAATAACTAATGCTTCCGTCGCATAAGCACACATTCCTGCAAGACAATGGCTACATCCCCCAAGTTTTTTCTTTAAAATAACTGATACCTCAGTTAAGATATTTATGCATGTGATTTACATAAATTTAATCAAAATAGCTAACCCTTAAGCTATTACTTTTAGTGCATGGAATGCAAGTTATCATAACAAATGTTGCTCCCATGCATACAAATGCATATCAATTCCAAAATACTCTCCCTAAAGGAATGCTTACACAACGAAGCACATAACCTCCTTCATGAGTTTTCCCAAGAAAATTTCAATGCTAGTGAGCATGTAAACATATGTTTTCTTTTTGTAAAAATACACAATTAAGAATATAAATACATGTCTCATGTTCAATATTATACTAACAATCATATTCAATGTAGTTTTAATACTACAAACTATCTTTCTATATACAAAAATGTATATTATTTTTCAATAAAAGCTAATACATATATTGCATGCTTATGCATGACCTTATTCCAAAAGAACTAACATAAACTAACATATTAGTTTTGATATCATAAAGATGTTCACATATGCTTCTAAATATTAATATAGCTCAACATTTCTTTATACATGCAAAGAACACGCCTCTATAACATAATGGTTATTATTTGTGCATGCAAGAGAAATAACTCTCTCTCTTTGTGCATGCAAGAGAGATAGCTCTTCCTTTACTGTAGGAAACACATTACCCTTCTTAGAATTCTAAGATTTAAAATAATTAGCAATCTTTAACATAATAGAAATCTTCCCAAGAAAATACAACATGGATTATTTTCCAAAAACCCGCCAATAAGTTTCCCTTTTACCATTCTATCTCTCTAATAACATTATCTTTCTAAAATATTGGCGTAAGAGTCTTTCCAAGAAGAGATCACAAGGATTCTTTTTAGAAAATAACCACAAAATCACGTGGTTAATCATCTTTTAATTAAGAATTCCTATCTATATGTGTTAAATACAATATATAGAGAATATGAAAACATGCATATTTTTCCAAGCATGCATGAAACAAATTCACACAATAGACACATGCCTATTTAGATATGCATGCATTTCAAACATCTCCATATAAGGTTACCAAAGCCTTAATCTCAATATGTCCACCAAAACATATTTTCACCTTGAGAAGGAAAATCTCAACTTATTTCCCTTGAATTATTTTCTCATATATTTACCCATCTTGATATGAGAATAAATTGTATAATAAGGGAACTATTTATTTCAACTCACAAGTGAACTATATATTTCAACTCTCAAAGAAAGAGATTATATAATAAATAAATTTAGCCAAAATTATTATCTTGGCAGTCGATTCTCATTCCAGTCGACTCTTATCAAAGAAAAGGAATTAGCACCATCTAAATATAATCTTTTCTTATATATTTTAACTCACAAAGAGAAAGACTATTTAATAAGGAAAGTAAGCCAAAAATCACCTTTCTTGGCAGTCCACTCTCATTCAAGTCGACTCTTATCAAAGAAAAAAATTAATACCATTTATATATAATATTTTCTTATATATTTCTTCTCACAAAAGATTATATAGTAACAATTAGAAAATATTTTAATCACTTACCATACACCCATTTGAGCCACGGCTTGAACATAGCAACTTGAAAATACACTGACCGCACAAAAAGAAGTGGTCGATTAAGCATGTCTACCACAAGCAAAGGCTTCACCTGCTAGGTTGCATGAAGAAGAAACCCCATGAAATTTGTGCATGTAGACTAGCGTTGGATGCATTAAAAGCTA
Source organism: Pinus albicaulis (assembly GCA_034641835.2). Taxonomy (NCBI): domain Eukaryota; kingdom Viridiplantae; phylum Streptophyta; class Pinopsida; order Pinales; family Pinaceae; genus Pinus; species Pinus albicaulis. The sequence goes on from CM076582.1 coordinate 327,431,641, forward strand.
CCATTATGGGGAGAACTTTGCAGGCTTCAAAGAAATTCAAGAAAATAGATAATGTCAGATATAAGTGTAGGTCTCTATCGAAGCAAAGGAAAAAACATATCAACCAAAATAAAATGCTGAAGGCGACGTCGGGAAACTCCACATTGAATTAAGAAAAATTAAAACAAGCTGACTTCCCCTGAAAACCCATGATTCTCTACAGCCACGAATATGTGGTAACATTGGGATGCATCCCAATGATCCATCGTACCCCCTCAAACTCCTGTAGATAAGGAATCCGTTTACCTTAACTAATTCTTGATTTTTTTCTTGATACAACTGTCTCGGTAAATCATGGTAAAACTGTAATTTACACTAATTTACGTGGGTGTTACATACTCCCCCCCTTAAGAGAACACCGTCCTCGGTGTGCTTCTCTCACTAAAATTAAACTTATACTCATGATATAATAATTTAAACAACCCAAAAGGGACTCCTTTCCCTTCACAATGAGACACTTTCGTTTCCTAAAATGCCATTAATTGAAACAATAATGTTTTTATCCATACTCATAAGCATGTATAGCGCAAAGAAAATTTCATTTCCATTTCTACTGCTTATCCCTTATTCAATTCACAAAGGTATAGAAAAATATATATACGAACTTACGAATTACTATTGGTAGAAATGATGGCTTTTACGCAACCTCTCATCCAATGGTTGAACACCCATCAACACTTCTTGGAAAGAGCGTGTAATGTATGACTACCAATTCAATCACATTAGTCACATAGTTTCAATCAAATGAAAATACTTTGTCTTGTTGTGACCAACAACAACCCCCCTTTTATTTAATATTAGTAATAATACTAAATAAATGGGGACCCTTAGTTAAAAAATCCAAAAAATCAATTAGGATTTGTTTTCCTTTTCAAATAAAACTTTCTATCATAAACTTAGAGAAATCCCTTAAAAAGAACATTAAGAAACACTTAAGTTTATGATAGATTACAATAAAATTGTTCTTTAAACAAAATAGCGCATCCATCGCAAAATGGTATATATCTTTTATAAAACTGAAAATGCGATTTTGCGCTTTTGCGATAATGCGATCCCAAAAAGCCTATACAATAAACATATTGGTCGTAGATCGCATAGCGCAGAAAACAAAAATGTTAAACAAATATCTTTTGCGCTATTTACAATTTTGCGCTTTTGCGAGATTTGCGATGTGCGCTTTTGCGCTATTGCGCAATTTGCGCTTTTGCGCTATTTTACATAACTGCGATGGTTTCATTTTGCAATATTGCGATATTGCGACATTGCGATATTGCGATATTGCGCAGCAAATCACAGATCGAAATGTCGCAGATTCATGTAGGCGCGTTGTTCAAAGGAAATCTTCCCATATATCAATATCTGTTATGCGCTTTAATGATTGGATTAAATGATTGGATTGACAATTAATGGTAAATGAGATTTTGTTTTGATTGAAAGTCATTTCACGTTAAAATAATATATTTCATCCGCCTTTGCATTTAAAACAGTCTCATCACCTTTCTCATGCCATTACTCTCATTTAACTCGTAAAACGCAGGCACGAAGGAGAAAACGTCTATACAAAGCTTTCACAGAACATTATGGGTAAGAAGGAGAAGAGCTCGAATTCTGAAAAAAGAGAAATGGCTTCACTATCTGCAGACACCGCTTGCAATAAGGATGTCGGTATATCCACTTGGGAAGGAATGTATAATTTGTTGGAAGAAGAAAATCCTGTGGTATTAAAAGTTACAGCTACAGCAGGTTCTAGTAATACATCTAAAGCAACCCTCAAAGAACTGGCTTGTTCATTTCTGCATAGGATAGCGGCAAGGCCAAGGATTCTCCCATATACGGACATGGTGAAATGGGTGCTGGACAACACCGATATTTTAGACAGGCAATTTAGAACTCCATCTCAAGAGCTAATCGGGTCATTCACCACGGAAGATGTGAGGCTGATGTATAAGTTGTCGGAACCTCAGGCGACTTATAATAAGCAATTCATGGAAGATTTTTCCAGAGAACATGCGAATCTGTCAGAATGCACACAGGAGTGGACCAAAAGAGATGAACCGTTGAAGAAAAACAAACACGGACGGACAGTACCAAAAAAGAATATTTTAGACGCTGTTCACAAAGTTCCATATCCAAGTGGGCAATTTGACATAGTTTCTACCACAAGATAGGGTATGTGAGTTTGCCAAATTATCCCCTATAGAGCTTTTAGAAGTAACTGAAAAAGCTATTGGAGATCAGGAGCTCTCAGGGAAACATAAAGCTCTTATTGAGAAAAGTCGGGAGTTGAAGAGACTTGAAATAACTGTAAAGAAAAATGAAGAAACATTGACCAAATTCAAGGCACTTAATGCTGAGCAAGAATAAGATGTGGAGCGTGTTCGGCAAAGAGAAAAATTACTGCGAAAGATCGAATCTATAAAGAAGAAACTACCTTAGCTGAAATATGATATTAAAAAGAAGTAAAAGGAGAAAATGGCAAAGCGAAATTGAGATGAAATTGCAAAATTAATGGCAAAACAAAAAGCTCCAGTAAAGAGGATGCACAAATCAGAAGGCAGCATAGGAGGCGGCTACAGCGGAAAACACTCTTACTGATTGTGTAAATGATAATTTACACAAAGCTAATTTGATTTCAGAAACTGTTCCAGGATATCTCCCACAGGCACATCAACTGCAAACAGAATGGAGGCAAAAGGCAGAAGAAAGAGCAAAATCAATCCAAGGGCTAACAAGATTAAATTGGGACTCATACTGGACGTACTTGGTGAAGCCACACAGTCAGCACAGTGCGCTTAATTGTATCATCAATTCTACAGAGAAGATTGCGCCTACACTTGCCGACTATGTCTTTTCAGCACAGTTGAATTCTGAAGTTGGTCAACCACATCTTCTCAAAACTATGCTAGATGCCTGCAATTTTAAAGATCAAGTTCATAGATAGTTAGATTTAGTTTTAATTTTACTGTATTTTAGCCTAGGAAAAGGACGGTCATTGAACCGAATCCTTAATTTTTGTAATAGACTATTTTTAGATTTAGCTAAGTAGTATTTAAAACCTTCTCATGCATTTAGAGAAGGGTCCTGGATCTTAATATTTTTTGACTTGGAGATTGCATTTCTGTACTCCATTGTCTTATATATTTTTAAAAAGGATCACATCTAGTGATTTTTATGCAGAATTATCTTTGAAGTGTTGCATTTTTGTACCTTGGAATTTGATTTTGCATCAGAGTTACTGGATTAGAGTATCAGATTTCATTTGAAAGTCTTCAAGATGAATAAGGTATTTCTATCTGTTCACTGTTGATTTCTTTTGTCTTATGATATTCGCTTTAAAATTTTCTATCATTTATATATATTTTGTTTTCACAACGTTTCTTTTTATATATCATTTCTGAGTATAATTGAAACGTTATCTTTCGTTAAGTATATATAGATGGTATACAATGATGAATGCAATATGCTAATACAACTCTGTTTAATTTCTTAAACAGAGTTATCTTTATTTGTTTCTGCACATTTCAATTTAAATAATAATACATTTTTATGGTTATTGTTAAATTGGAACAATCTTAAGTTGTATTCACATATAATTACCCGAGTTAGTGTTAGAATTTCTTTATCAGTATTTAGTTTAAATTAAATAGTTTTATTTCAGTCAATTTAGTCCCATTTTCACCCATCCAAATCAACCCATCACCAACCCATTTAGTTATAAGGAAACTGGTCCTTTAAATCCAATCGGAGCCACCATACCAAACGGAAAAGGAGCTGTCCTAAGGTCCCGACCGGGTGGTTTTCCCCAATGTTTGAAGCAGAGATTTTCTAGGCTTCAACACGACCATCGAAACATTATTGCAATACAAAGAGATGTTTTAATCAAAGTACTTCCATAAGTACTCAGAGAGAACCAACCCTCTCATCAATGCATCACGTGCACACTGTCTTAGCTCCTGCTAAAGACATCCATACAGTACTTAAAAAGTACTCAGAGAGAATCTAGCTCTCTAATCGTACCAATGGTCAATCCATGCACCATAGGCATATCCTAGCATCTGCTAAGACATTCAAACAAATTAGTAATATTATAAATGAACTTAAACATTCAGCAATTCATTTTCCGAGCGCTAAGCTCTTTATACTTATCTGGAAATTTAGTCTTTCAAGCTATGGTCCTCCCAACCATCAAATGAGGCTATTACGTCCTCCACTTGCCCCTAGCTCCAGAATCTGGATAGTGTCACGGGTTAACAGTGGATGTTTCTGCTATGACCTCTGGATGGCCAATCCAGTCATACTCAGAAAAGCCTGGAAGAGAAATTCAGGACAGTCCGGTCCAATTCTCCAATTCCAGTCACACTCAAATTTTTTTGGCTTTACAAGGGTTGCTGTAAGCTATTTTCAACTAGTCCCAGCTAGCTCTAGAAAATACTCCCCCTTTACCAATTTCACAGAATGCCTACTCGTCCCCGGGGATCCAGCTTATCCTCAGAGGAGTAGGTAACTGTATTTCCAACTGTCCCCAACCACTTCCTATTCTTGGAAACATTTTTTTACCATCAACTTAAAAATATTTTCTTTCATTAATTAATTTCAACAAATTAAATAATTTGCTTTATCAACAGTGACGGTTTAAGTTTTTCTTGCCAGATAAAAGAAAATTAAACAAATTGTCTTTAACTAGTTAATACTAGTTAACTTTAATGAAGTTGTCACAACTCCCCCCTGGAAGTAACTTACATGTGTTGTACCGTATTATTTCTGAAATAAAAAAATATTTCACATTAAAACATGATACTTTAACATTCACTGTTGCAATTCACATTGCAATGTTTGCGATGTTTTATTTTCACAGATTTTATGTTTCTATTAAGCTACCCATGCTTACTATAAGAAACAATGCTAATCGTAAATATGTATTTCTCAAGCACATATTATCTTATGCAAACATTTCCAATTCTCATAATGTTCTATTCCAACAGACTGACATACAAAGTAATTATCATAATCACTTGTTTACAACTTTCAAATAGCTTTAGTCAAAATCGATTCGTGCACATAACTCTCATTAGTTATTCATTCATAAATAATCAATGCTATCATTAATTTTAATGCATTCATGACACGAGTCACTCGAAAACTAGTCATTCCATGCCATTATGATCTTAATGCAGTCATGACGACTCATGCAAACACTAGCTAGTCAACTAGTCATTTAAGTTTCACAACTTGACCCATTAAGAGGTTTATTCGATTTAATTCTAACACTATATCATCTTATATAAGGACTTTCCTCATCTTTTGCATTCATGCATTAGTTTCACACACCATCACTATACACATTCATCTTTTTAAAGTAGTGCATGGTAACTTAGAAATTTTATTGCATGCAAAAACAATTGCTTCTTTTCAAGCTCAAATGAAAAGTAACTATTTTTCTTTCATGCTTTTTATACTTTCTTTCCTAAAGAAATAAAGCATAATACACATATTAATCTCATATGCATCTTCTTATGTAGAAAAAGTATGTTATAATAGCATGTACTTTTTTAAGAATTCTCTTAAATGGAAGCTAATCTCATGCAATGCCATGTATATAACAATTCATTTTTAAAGGAAATCAACATGCATATGCATAGAATTCTTAAAATAAAATAAAATAAAATACTTATCTTTATTTCATTTGAAGAACTTCTCTCCCTACTGTAGTACTCATCCCCATCAGGAAATTCACATTTCTCCTCTACAACAATGTTTTCTTTTAGCAGCATCGACAAGATTTTATAGCATGATTAGATAAAGCCTTAATCAATAAATAATCAATCTTTGAATGATCCTTTAACACCTATTCATGTGCATATATGAGATGTGAATACAATGTCACAACATGCTTTCTTCTAACATCTCTACATTAGTGTGAGTAAGTAATTATCGATTCATGTCAAATGACTCCCACATTATTATGACATTTTTCAAGCATGCACACATTCGTTCAAGACAAATCACTATATCTCTTTAGAAATTCCTTTAATGGAAAATGACACAATGTGCATTCGCTTTACTCAAAATTTCACAAAAGACCCACCACTTCAGCTTTTTCCTTTGGAGCATGCAAATATAATAAAGCTAACACATTGAATATCGTTCCTATGCATACAATGCATAAATATTCTAATCTTAATTTCCCAATAGAGTATTTAACATAATCGAGTAGGCAAACTCATGATTCCTCTTCGAGGACACATAACATAATAGGCATGCAAAACATGGTTTTCTTTTCCATAAAACTAATGGAATAAAACATAAGAATACATACCTTATTCTCGAAATATTATACCCACATTAGCCATGTATATATTTCAAGGAAACCAAAACATTACTTTAGTTTTTGTACATGTAATTCATCTTCTTTGCCAAAGAATCTTTTCTAAAGTATGATAACAAAACATGTTATCATTTTCCACATATAAACTTATGTTCTTTCCGATGAAATCTAATACAACTATTGGATGCCTATGCATGAACTTACTCCAAATGAAACTAACATAATAGTTATGATAGCATAAAGTACTCACATACTCAATAGATCTTCTATCCATGCAAAGAACCTTGTTCCTCTATGATTCTACATGCAAGTTGCTCATGCTTTGCTTCCAATAATTTATCATAGATAGCCTCTTTTATGCATAAAAACTACGCAACGCTAACAAGGTTAACTTAACCTTTAATATACCCAAATCAAGAAGTTGACATAATCCATCTAGAAATGTAGTATATTCAAGAGGTTATTCTCTTTAGCCTATATTTATTTTCAAGAAAAGAACTTGGATTCCTTATCATTTAACACACAAGTACGAAATCCATTTTAAAAGAAATCAATCTTCCTATGTTTTCTTAAATAAGATATATATAAAAGAAAGCAAGTTTACTTATTTATGTTTTACTACTGCTCACACCTTTCAAGATACGTACTAGTAATCTTTGCAAGAACTCACATGGGTTCTTCTCAGCAAAACTAGCATAGTAGTTTGGTCTTTTACCATGGTATATCTTTCTAAAAGATTATCATATTAGCAATGCTTTATTACTTTCCAAAAGAACTAGCACAATCTTGCATATTAAGTAAAACCACATTTTACTCTATATTTGTCTCTTTTAGTTGCAAGATTCGCATGCAAGATTTATTTTCAAAATATACATATTTCTTTCAAGAAGAATCAAATGTATATTAGTTAAATTTTCAAGCACACGCATGTTTTTTTTTCAAGAAACCAAATTCCCAACTCCTTTCAAGGAAACTTCAATACAACAATAGAAGTTTTACGTACATGGAAAATACATATCCTTTTTAAAGAAACTCTAACTCAACAGTTATTTACTTTGTAAGCAGTGTATTTTCCATAAATGCAATAACTAGTGTTTCAAGAAAAGAAAGATAATAATACTTATCTCTTGAAACTCTTTGTTCAACTTGGATTAGAGATGTGATGCTTTTCATCTCGAATCCCTCAATTTCTTTTCGCTAACTCCCAAAGGTGCCAGTGTTGCAACCTTTAGCTCTGATACCACTTGTAACATACACCATTAACTTCACATGGAAATGTAAGGAGATAAAAAAAATTATACGAGTTACTCATGGGTAGCTAACCATTCACGATTAAATATTCCTTACTCATCATTACATAGAATGTTTACCAGTTCCTAGTGTAAATTTTAGAATAAGAATAGTAAGCTCCTTAACCATTAACAACTTCCATTATAGTACATTAACATAATACTGTATGATGTAACCTTCCATTCATTTCTTCACTCTTATAGTCATCACATACTTGCCATTATGAACATCATAACAAGAAAGGAATCAACATCATCAACTTGACACAATAATCAATCACATCATTGAACACCAATATACCCTGGAAACCCCGTAGGGTGAAAACCAGCAAATGTTTAATTTTATTATTAAACGCTCGTGAGGGTGTTCAGCCCATCACTCAATGGCTTATAAGGGAGACCATCCCTTAACCATCGTTTATATAATCTTACAAGGAAATATGCAAATATCTAGCTTAAATCCATTACAATGAATATGATACCATTTACCCTCTGGTCTTCATATCTTCAGATCTTCACATCTTGGTGGCATGGATGTACCTACAATGGACCATCGTACATTGGACCTTCTTGCAACTCGCACTCATCTACATGAACATTAATCATTTACTTGCCACCGGGACAAGCATAATTTTCCTTTGTACATGACAAGCATAATATTCCTTTGTACATGTCACCATCATTCCCTGCTATGATGCTTTCAACATAAAATGATGTCAAGATTCATAAAGTATTAATCAATCATTTCACATATATGTACTATAGTAGTTTCTCCATCTACTCATGTATATTCATGACAAACAAGTATAGTACCTTGTCATTCTCTCTTTAACGACACATACCTCATATGTGCTGGTTATTAGTCATCACAATAACTAATGCTTCCGTCGCATAAGCACACATTCCTACAAGACAATGGCTACATCCCCCAAGTTTTTCTTTAAAATAACTGATACCTCAGTTAAGATATTTATGCATATGATTTGCATAAATTTAATCAAAATAGCTAACCCTTAATCTATTAATTTTAGTGCATGGAATGCAAGTTATCATAACAAATGTTGCTCCCATGCATGCAAACGCATATCGATTCCAAAAGACTCTCCCTAAAGGAATGCTTACACAACGAAGCACATAACCTCCTTCATGAGTCTTCCCAAGAAAATCTCAATGCTAGTGAGCATGTAAACATATGTTTTCTTTTTGTAAAAATACACAATTAAGAATATAAATACATGTCTCATGTTCAATATTATACTAACAATCATATTCAATGTAGTTTTAATACTACAAGCTATCTTTCTATATACAAAAATGTATATTATTTTTCAATAAAAGCTAATACATATATTGCATGCTTATGCATGACCTTATTCCAAAAGAACTAACATAAACTAACATATTAGTTTTGATATCATAAAGATGTTCACATATGCTTCTAAATATTAAGATAGCTCAGCATTTCTTTATACATGCAAAGAACACGCCTCTATAACATAATGGCTATTCTTTGTGCATGCAAGAGAAATAACTCTCTCTTTGTGCATGCAAGAGAGATAGCTCTTCCTATACTGTAGGAAACACATTACCCTTCTTAGAATTCTAAGATTTAAAATAATTAGCAATCTTTAACATAATAGAAATCTTTCCAAGAAAAGACAACATGGATTCTTTTCCAAAAACCCGCCAATAAGTTTCCCTTTTACCATTCTATCTCTCTAATAACATTATCTTTCTATCTCTCTAATAACATTATCTTTCTAAAATATTGACGTAAGAATCTTTCCAAGAAGAGATAACAAGGATTCTTTTTAGAAAATAACCACAAAATCACGTGGTTAATCATCTTTTAATTAAAAATTCCTATCTATATGCGTTAAATACAATATATAGAGAATATGAAAACATGCATATTTTTCCAAGCATGCATGAAACAAATTCACACAATAGACACATGCCTATTTAGATATGCATGCATTTCAAACATCTCCATATAAGGTTACCAAAGCCTTAATCTCAATATGTCCACCAAAACATATTTTCACCTTAAGAAGGAAAATCTCAACTTATTTCCCTTGAATTATTTTCTCATATATTTACCCATCTTGATATGAGAATAAATTGTATAATAAGTGAACTATTTATTTCAACTCACAAGTGAACTATATATTTCAACTCTCAAAGAAAGAGATTATATAATAAATAAATTTAGCCAAAATTATTATCTTGGCAGTCGATTCTCATTCCAGTCGACTCTTATCAAAGAAAAGGAATTAGCACCATCTAAATATAATCTTTTCTTATATATTTTAACTCACAAAGAGAAAGACTATTTAATAAGGAAAGTAAGCCAAAAATCACCTTTCTTGGCAGTCCACTCTCATTCAAGTCGACTCTTATCAAAGAAAAAGAATTAATACCATTTATATATAATCTTTTCTTATATCTTTCTTCTCACAAAAGATTATATAGTAACAATTAGCAAATATTTTAATCACTTACCATACACCCATTTGAGCCACGGCTTGAACATAGCAACTTAAAAATACACTGACCGCACAAAAAGAAGTGGTCGATTAAGCATGTCCGCCACAAGCAAAGGCTTCACCTGCTAGGTTGCATGAAGAAGAAACCCCATGAAATTTGTGCATGTAGACTAGCGTTGGATGCATTAAAAGCTACCATTATGTGCGAGAACTTTGCAGGCTTGAAAGAAACTCAAGAGAATAGAGAATGTCAAATATAAGTGTAGGTATCTGTCGAAGCAAAGGAAAAAACCATATCAACCAAAATAAAATGCTGAAGGCGACGTCGGGGAACTCCACATTGAATTAAGAAAAATCAAAACAAGCTGACCACCCCTGAAAACCCATGCTTCTCTACAGCCACGAATATGTGGTAACATTGGGATGCTTCCCCCAATGATCCATCGTACCCCCTCAAACTCCCGTAGATAAGGAATCCATTTTAGCTTAACTAATTCTTGATTTTTTTCTTGATACAACTGTCTCGGTAAATCATGGTAAGCTGTAATTTTACACTAATTTATGTGGGCGTCCAATTTGGTATATTAATCCCTTGTATTTATAATATTACTAATCCCTTGGGTTTATAATGGTAATCCCTTGGGTTGATAATATTAACAATTCCTAGGGATTATTAATCCTGTGAGTTTATACTATTATTAATCCCTTTAGTTTATTAAAGCCTTCTGTTTATAATATTGATTCTTTGGGTTCATAATATAATAATCCCTTGTGTTTATTAATTTCTTTGGTTTATAATATTAATCTTTTGGATTTATATTAGTGATCCTTTATATTGATTAATCCCTTCAGTTTATAATGTTTATCCATTGGGTTTAAAATATTAATCCCTTGAGTATTAATACCAATAATCCCTTGGGTTTATAATATTAAGCCCAAGAGCCCCCGATCGGGGTGCTTAGTGTCATGAGCTATAGGACAAGTGGAGGGCGACGAATATAAGCAGGCAGGAGGTTTCGGCATGCGAACACCGGCCAACATTAATTCGCCAGTCTGAGGATTTACATGGAATTCAATCTCATGATGATTGACATGGAAAGACAACTAGCAATGTCAGGAGGGCACTGGAAAGTGCAGAAGAGGGATAGCCTAAATAGGAAAACTCGGGTACATAAGCAACCAAATCATTCTGGCAGAAGCAGAGGTTTGGGGCGAGCGGCTGAAGAATACTTCTAGACTGGAAACGATGCAAACATTGTTTGGCCAGATTGGTATGTCATTATTCTTCACTCCAACCTTATGCTTTTAAACATAAATCTCTGTACAGGTCAGGATAAGGGTGGTATGGGTATGAATTATAGCTGCTTTGTTCTTAACGCTTTTCCTGGAATAGTTTTTGCCAGTATCTACAGTATGGTCAAGAATTTTAATTTGCTTATCCCGCAGGAGGCTATTCAGCCTTGTTTTCGCAATCCCTGTAGAAATTTCAAATGTCCTTACATAAATAGGATTTTCACTTCCTTAATGCATGGTTTGGAGTCCACTTATGTTGGGCAATTGCAAATATTTGAAAACTGTTGTAAGCGTTGCGAGAATAAGCCGAATGGCCTCTGTTCGGTCTTCTCCAATGGTTTAGGGGATAATTGGGGTAGCTTCCGTGTTTGTTATGTCTCCCTCGTTTGTTCTCAGTAGGGGGAAATCTTTGAAAACCTTTGTAGTCATAGTGAAGGAAATCCAGAAGGCCTCTATTCTAGTTTTTCAAGTTATCTTCATCATACTTGGGTTAAACTTCTTTTGAATTCTCGCGGCTTAGTATGGTCTTTAATTGGTATGATAAAAATTATGTCCACCTGCTTTGTTATATATCTCTGTCAATGTCAAGGGACATGTATCTATAACTCTGCGAACTATATCTACCAGGGGACTTGTCTTTATAACTCTGTGAATCATCTGACAGAGGTGGAAATATTTCTCAAAATGAAAGGGTTAACCTTTATACCTCTGTCCTTCCATTATACAGGCTCACAGATAATTTATATAGGTTTAACGCAACATCGCCGTCATATTAGAAATATTGTTAAAAGGAAATATGTGAATCGAATGGCCAAATCAAGAGATAAAGGAAATCAAAAGATTTCAAAAAATATAGTTGAGCCTAGCAAGTGAGGCAGAAAGAAAAAGAAAGAAATAATATAGAATATCTTGGAAGTTTACTCTGTTGGTAATCCTCCACAAATCAAAAATGTGATTCAGGGATGGAAACGAGAAAGTCACAGTAATGAGGAATACATTGAGGGAGAGGAGGAAATTATGGATTTTGTTAATGATCCAGGAAATAATAGAGGCCGCCTCACGTTATTTCATCAAATTGTTCATACAAACTGTGTAATGAAATGTGTCCTGGCCAAAGTAATGCAAATTCTTCATTTGATTCAAGAGAGTCCAACAATATTTGCACTACTTCAGGATATCAACAATCAACTCCAAGATATCAAGGTGTCACAGTATCAAGCGACAACTCGAATTGGTAGAATTGAAAGGAAGATTCAACAGATGCATCAAGTGGACATGCCTGGTTCCACTGCAAAGGATGCAACACCGATTGACTCTTCCAATGGTTAGCATATCAGATTAAGTTTTAATGAATTTTGTGGATAGTGTTTTTGTTTTTAGCAGTCACTTAATTAATGTCTTAAACAATAAAATGGGAATTGCGGCTAGTAAAATAAAGAAACAATATCAATTTTGGATGGCTTTTAATGCTTTAAGGTGGCCAACAGACCTGGTTTCCTTTAGGTAGGTTGAGGCCACTAACTTTTTATATGATTCAAACTCCCTTTTTATGATAAATAGAAAATAATAAGGATCTATCAAATTTACAATATATATATATATATATATATATATATATATATATATATATATATATATCCCAATAGTTTATTATGTGAATATCTTGGGTCTATAATATAAATCAAAAGGGCTTTTAATATCAATACATTGAGTTTATAATATTAATTCTTTGGGTTTATTAATCCATTAGTTTTATAATATTAAGAATCCTTGGGTTTATAATATTAATTTGTTGGTTATATTAATCCCTTGTATTTATAATATTACTAATCCCTTGGGTTTATAATGGTAATCCCTTGAATTGATAATATTAATAATGCCTATGGATTAATAATCCCTAGGGATTATTAATCTTGTGAGTTTATAATATTATTAATCCCTTCACTAATTAATGCCTTCCATTTATTATATTGATTCCTTGGGTTCATAATATAAATAATCACTTGTGTTTATTAATCTTTTTGGTTTACAATATTGATTTTTTGGATAATAATCCTTTAGATTGATTAATTCTTTGAGTTTATAATTTTTATCCCTTAGGTTTAAAATATTAATCTCTTGGGTATTTAATATCAATAATCCCATGGGATTATAATATTATTCCAAGGATTTATAATATAAATCAAAAGGGTTTTAATATCAATACATTGAGTTTATAATATTAATTTTTTGGGTTTATTAATCCCTTAGCCTTGTAATATTACGAATTTTTTGAGATTTTAATATTAATAATTCCTTGGATTAAATATGTTGAGTTTATCATATTAATGTATTGGGTTTATTAATCTCTTAGATTTAGTATATATATATATATATATATATATATATATATATATATATATATATATATATATATTAACAATTATATTAATAATTATATAATAATTATTAGCAATAAGAGAGATAAATAAACACTTTAATAATAACTAGATACTATTATATATATAATATATATGTAAATTGTATTATAATTTGAAATATAATTATTAATATATTAATGAAATATTATAGAGTAACATAATATTATATTAATATAAGATAAATATAAATACATAATAATATGATTGTTATTATCTCTTCTCTCAATAAGAAGCCATTAAGACATTCGAATATTTTCCCACCATTAGGAGAGCTATGGCCAAAGCTAGGGTTTTGAGGTGCTCTGTTGTTGTAGCCGCTGACGCTGTGGCTCCCGCATCAGAGCTTGAATCACTCCATCCCGTTGATGCTACCGTGAAGGAACCTGGTGTTGCACTAGTTGCAAACCCCGACGAGAGCTGACCCTGCCTAGGTTGAAGGCTTCACAAAACCGTGTAGTCGCCACCAACGTTGTGGGCACACTCTGTGCTGACTACACCACCTTGTAAGAACGTATTTCCAGAAACAGACATGTCGCCAGCACCAGGAATAAGGATTCTGGTACAAGACTATTACCTATGACCGCTCCCCTCAGAAACAGGTTCACAACTCTGTTTCGGCCTAATTTAGCAGTCCTTCACAATGTAGATGAATCCGGCTTCATCAAATACACAGATTCTGCCATCTTCTATGCCTAGCGGCAGCTGTGCCTTTCGGATCTGCTTGCGGGGTGTGTAGAGGAGCCTCCACTAGCTGAAAAAACCTAGCACTATGGCATCCATCCTCATCTTTCAACCTCATTTAAAACCCAGCAAGGCCTAGATAAACTGGAATATCATACACCCAGTTCATTCTAATCTCAGATCTGCAAAGGTAAGCAGGGGACTGCAAATCTCTCTACTCCTTATCAGATCCAGATCTCGCTTCTTTCGGGCCAAACCATGCTACATTGGGTGCACTCAATGGATTTGGTGAAGGAACTCTCGATAGACCTTGAACATAGGCTTAGGATTCCCTCTACTCTTCAAATAATTCTCTATGGAGTTAAACAACTTGAGGACCCTCATACCCTCTCTTTCTATAGTATTGAAAGAAATGCTTCTATTATGTTAACTTTTCGTCTGAGAGGGGGCGCAGCTGGACAGTCATCATCAACTCCTTCTTTCTCCTACAAAGATGTTGTCTATGCTCAGACACCCAAGAAATTAGCTCCACCAGCTGAAGCTCCTAAGCCTTTTCTGGTGGATAAACTGGAGGAAATTCCCTCCATAGAAATATCACATCCAACGCTGGATGATCAATTCCAAAATTATGCAAAATGTTCCATCATTTGCAGATTTAATGGACTATGGCCATGCACTGCATAGCTATACCAATGGATCCACTCCAACTAGACCAACAACTATAAGGTTTTATTTTTCTCAAAGGGCTTCTTCATTTTTGTGTTTACTTTCAGCGAAGATCATCAAAAAGCCTTAATATAAGGCCCGTGGTTTTAGGGAACAACAGGGTTATTCCTCACCCACTGGTTCCCAAATTTCGATCCCTCTACAACAGTTATCACCAAGCTACCCATTTAGATCAGACTTCCCGACCTCCCTACGCATCTATGGCACTTCACTATCTTCCAAAGGATTGGAAACACTCTAGGCTACTTTCTGGCTACGGACCCCTCTAGGGAAGAAAAGGGCTTATACACCTTCGGCAGAATCTATGCAAAAATAGACATGAGCAAAGGTATACCTCATTAGATCAATCTCAAATTTGGGGACTTCCTTTGGACACAGACCCTAGACTACGAGAACACAGCCTTCCGATGACGTCACTGCCATTAAACAGGGCACCTTCTGAACTCTTGCGCCATGTTCCTCGCCCAAAAGAAGAAGAAAAAATCGCAAGATGAAACACAAAAGCTGAAAACCATGTGATCCACCACCTATGGATGACATTGATTCCTTCAGCTCAGATGAAGAGGAGGAAGCAAAGAAATCACAGGACATGCCCTAGGAAAGTCTTAAGGAAACCAATGCACCTCCGAACTCACTGAAAGGAACTCATGAGTCTTCTCCCTCTGATTCAGACAAGGAGACTTCTCCTTCAGCTCAGAACAGTCTGCAAGTGGTTTTTTCCCAGCTGCATCACACTGGATGGGACAAAGTCAGTAAAAACAAAGAGAAAAATGTCGTATGGAAGATTTGACCCATTCTGGGTAGAATCTAATGTCTAGCCTTTGTTTCCTTGTTACACCTTGCTTCCCTTTTGCTTATTTTAGTGCTTATCTCATGGTTACTCACCAGGGATAAGGTGGATAATTTATCTTTTCTAGCTTCATGTTATCTAGTCTCTCTTAATTGTAACTTCATATTGTACCATATCCCCTCTTAATAGAATTAGTCTTATTGAGAAAAATAATAATATGATTGTTATTATTTATATAGTTATTAATAATTAGAAATAGTTAGTTTTTAATAAGATATATATAATAATTATTAATATAGTTAATATACACCAATTTTAACCATATTGATAAATGTTAAAAATACATATGCATAATAAAAAAATTAAGGAAAAAAAAAATGCCAATCGAATTGAATTGAATAATGACATCGTTCAACTAGATATCTCACATCATCCTTTGAGAGCAACATCAAATCATTAACGTAAGCTCTTTTCCAAGAAAACCACATGACAAAATAATTAATGACTTCAAGATTATTCGGAGTTTTTATTCTCAAGTGGTGAAGTGTTGTCAATCTATAGTTCAAAATATGCCTTAAAACTTTGAAATGGTGTGAAATTTTTCAATTGACAAAAAAATTATTTGAAGAGATTTATGCTCAGAAATTTGTAATGGAGTTGTCCATTGAGGTAGTGAAATAGCTCAGAGGGTAGAAAACTGCTGGAATCTGGTAAACTAAAATTCAAAAATTTAGGTAGCTTGAGTGTTTGTAATCTATTTTTGATAATGAAAATGGATTCAGCACTATCAAAAACTTTTAAGGCACTCAAAATACTAAATTTTAACCATTGTAAACAAGATTCTGAGCAAATCTTTCCAGAATTTTTTTAAAATCATTACCGGATTCTGAGCCATTTCGCTGCCTCTTTAGACTACGCGCTCTGTAATGATAAGATGATGCATAGTTTTAAACCATAATTCCAAGAGATATGACCGTTGTCTTTAAATTATTAGTGGCTGGCGACTGTGGAGGAACATCAGCAATGGCACGACGCTCATCGTTTGGCTCGGTTGCTTTCCCTACCATCGTTTGGTTCTTGTAATTCTGTGTTGCCTACTTCGGAGATGATATATTCCTGGATGAAGAACATCACGCGAACGCCTACAGGCCACAGAGGTTGAGGATTCCACGGCTACTACTTTGGGTTGCGGCTATCTGCATGATAATTGGAAGGAATGGTTGAGGCCATATTTTGTTTTTTTGGTAAGTAACAAACAAAGAATATATACTTGGATAGGTCCTAGATTCCATATTATTATGTTTAGAGAATCAATAGCCATTAGTTTGTTTACGAGTTAGATGAAAAATATGTCGATGTTATGATATGATTCATATGAGTAGTATTTATGTGTTTATGTTAGACGAGGCATGGATCCTTTTGCATCACACTTTTTCTTTCGTTTCATAAAAACTTTGGTGCATTTACTTTTTATTTTCCTTTTTTATCTTTTTTTTTTAAGCTTTCTTTTCCCTCACGAAGAAACTATAACTTCACAAATTCAAGCTAAATATTCTTAATACAAAACTAAGGAGAGTAAAAAAAAAAGCATGCCTAACTTAGGAACTATCTATACAATTGAATTATTTGCACTTTATAAACTTGTTACATATAACTCAATATATCATCAAATGATAAAACAATTGTTAGATAATTTTAACTACCTCAAAGATAACTATAAATCTATCATCATTTTCTAATACATGGACCAATCAGGGGTCAACCTTAATTTTTTTTTCCCTTACATAGAATACATTCATTTAGATCTTGATTGTCCTCAGAGGGACTTAGAAGGAGTGTTAATGTCATAATGAATGCACTAATAAAATAAATCACAAATACATGTATAAAAGAATACAAAACATACATAATAGTGTTCAAGACTAACAAGTTCATAGCCTAGGATAAAAATGATATTAGCACCGAGATTTATCAATGTTTATGTTTGATAAATGCAATAATTCGGATGCTCTCCATGACTATGAAATTATTTTTGGGCTCTACGCAGAAATTGACTCCCTATAAATGTAGTTAGGCATTTACCACACACACAATATGGAAGGAAACAATTCTTCAATAAAAAAAAAGGATTCTCATGCTTTATATTTAATCTATCCATAATATATTTCATGTATTTTTCCTCTTTCTTGTCTTATTTCAAATGCTTCATTTTCTAGAAGAAATAACATAGTTTCAAAAACTCTTAAATATTCAGAGCACAAAATTCATGAAAATCAAAACCTAGAATATGAAGTTGATAGTACAAATGACGTAAATGATTCTATTCCTTATGATCATAGATGCCTTAATAATTCGTTGAATTCTAGAAGAGAAACCTTTAGTTGACATGCATTCTATCCAAAGATGTTTGGGTAAATTTTTTTTTCAATAATGCTTTAGGTTGATCCTTCTACAAATGAATAAAATTTAAAATAACATATTCATCCTCATTCATAATGGAAAGCATGTCTACAAGTCTCTCATCATTCCCCAACACACACATAACATATAGATGAGGCCTATCCCACTTCTATTCCTCCTTTTCCCTGTGTAGAATTTAATTGTTTTCATCTTAAAAGGCATAATAGAGACTAGTAAGGGTTTTCATATGTTAGAATTCTCAAATTTTCTAAAAAGCACAGATAAGGAGCCCTTTAAAGGAACCATTTTGGATTCATCGATATTTCCCTTATATTATTTGTATTCTTGGTTCTATTTGAAGGAAACCTTAAGAGATTATAAAATATTCTAAAATTTAGTTCTCTTTCATAATTATGGAAAATTATAAAATATTTTAAAAATTAGTTCTCTTTCATAATTATGGCCAACAACTCTTGTAAAACCAAGTTTACTAGTCAACAAATTGATACTAAAGTTTTTTTCATAAAACATTGATTGAAAACTTATCTTATAATTAAAACCCACAACATTACAATGAAACTAAATTTATTGAATTAATTAAATATTAATTATCTACTAAATCAATTTAAGCCGTACACTATATATTTTAAATTAATATATAGTAATTTAAAACATACTAAACAATTTATAATATCCCTCTATTATAATTCAAACTCTAAATAAAAAACCAAATTCAAATTAGGCTCACATGGAATAACAATCCAAACCTAATATTATTATAGGTAGTTGGATATTAAATTAATATCTTTTACTCAAATTATTTATTACCTAAATAATTAATCTATATCATTAAACATTATTAATGTAATTTTTTTTCCATTTAAAAGTTAGAATTTTATAAAGATTTTTTTATTATTATAATAAATAAATAAAGTTAAAAAAAATAAAAATTGGAAAAACATTGGTTAATGCTTTTATTATATATCACATTATTTTTATTTTTAATAAACTTAACAAATATAAAATTGTGATAATTTCTTTTTAAATTGTTAAATTTAATAATTAAAAATTTATTTATTTTGTTCAAATTAAATTTTAAATATTTTTATACTATAATAGTGAATGTAACTTACCTACTCCAACTTATGTATTTACACATGGTAAAACAATTTTACTTTAATGTTATTTTAATTTTTTCAATTAAGAATCAGTTGAAAATGAAAAAAAATCTTAATAACGACTCTTGGTATTAATTATTCACCTTAGATCTTTGGAGAGGGGGTGAGCTATCGTGGTCATGGATGTTGAGGAGATGTGTTCAATATAGGAGACTATGCATCCTATTAAAGAAAAGGCGAGCGAGAGATAATTATTGGGGACGTGTTCACTGGATTGAACAATTTTGAGCAAATTTTATGGATGGTGACATTGGTGCTTAACTCTGTTGTCATTACAACACATCCAATGGATGTTTGATGCGTCTGGGAATGGAGTGATAGAGATTTCCTTTCTGGATGGCGACATCGGTGCTTCACTCTATTGTCCTTACAGTGCGACCAGTGAATATTTGATGCACATTTCCACCGAGTTTCATGAGCATGGCCATTGAGGAGTCGTTGTAGGAGAGCACAAACAATTTTCAGAGATTAAAAGATAAGTACTTTGTTAATTTGTACTGAAAGGATTTAAAATAATTATGCCCAAGATCAAATAAGCAATCTTGAGAATTATTTCATATGCATTTTTACTTGTGCAAAATGATAAGAATCAAGGCTCCCATTTGGAAAATAAGACTACATATAAATATTTGTTTTGGTGATATATATATATATATATATATATATATATATATATATATATATATCTTTTCTTGGGAAAAGATTATGGGAAAATAGTAAAGAATAAGTATTAATTTTACTCATCTTTCTTGGGATGAGCTACATATAAAGAAGAGGGTATTTCATTAGTTTATTAGGATGTGATTGAAAAAAATTCACTATTGATTATTTACCTCACTTATTTTCCAATTTCATTATAAACAACTTTTATTCCCATATCAAGATGAAATATATATATGAGAAAATATTTCATGGGAAGATATAATAACTTGGGATTTCCCTTTTTTGAGGTGAAATGTGTAATTGTGGTTAAAGACAATATCTTATGGAATTACCTTCTAAAAATTATACACATAGATAACATAAGTCATAACATCTTCTTTGGAAATAATATCGTTATCTTCTGTGTGAAATATAAGTCCATTGTATTAGTTCCTTTGCAAGAGTTTGCAAAAGTTACATGTTCTGGTGGGTAAAAAGATAAATTATTTATGTTTGATTTTGTTGCATGGTTTAAATGCATAAAGGGTTAACCCTACTATTATTTTAAAAAAAAAAAGGTTTTCCTAGTTCTTATGTGCAAAAGAAAGTTTGGTTATGATACTTTCTTGAAAACAAATTTATGACAACTTTGTACATAAAATATAGAGAAACTATGTTGAGTTCTTGAAGATAAACATGTGATTATTTTTATGCTATCATAAATTTTATGTTAGTTACAAATAATAGTTACGTTGTAGAGATATTTCCTTGCATGGATAGATAAAATATTGAGTTATATTTCTTTATAGAAGAACTATGTGATTATTTTTATGATATCATAACTATTATGTTAATTTATTTTGGAATAAGATCGTGTATACACATGCAAGATTTGTATTATATTTCATTGCAAATAATATACAGTTGTATGTGGGAAATGATAGCATGTTTAGTTAGCCTACATTGGGAAATATTCTTTGGAAAAGAAGATGGATTTCATGCATAAAACACATATTAATGTGTTGGTTTCCTTGGAATATATATATGGGTAATGTTTGTATGATATTTGGAAACAAATACTTGTATTTTTATGGAAAATGAAACATGTTCTGCATGTCTTATTATGCTAAAATTCCCTCGAAATGGAAAATTATTTTTGCACTCTTGATTGTGTTAAAGAATTCCATTGGGAAGATTCTTTCGAAAACTATAGGCATTTGTATGCATAGGAACAACATTTGTTGTGTTAGTTTTCTTTACATGAACCAAAAGTAATAGCTTAAGGGTTAGTTATTGATTAAATTTATATAAATTGCAGGCACGAAGATCGTAACTAATGTATGAGTTTCTTTTAAAGAAATGCTTGGCAGATGTAGCTATTATCTTGTTGGAATGTGTGCTTATGCGAGGGACATATTAGTAAATGTGATTGCTTATAACTAGCACATATTCAATGTTGTTAAAGGAAGCGTGTCAAGATATTTTACTTGCATGTCATGAATGTACATGAGTAGACGGAGAAGCATCACTAGTATAGATTTATGAGTGGATTGTTTAATACTTTATGAATCTTGACATCAATGTATGTTGAATACAACATTAGCAAGAAATGATGTTAACTTGTACAAAGGAGATATTATGCTTAACATGGTGGCAGGTAAATGATTAATGGTTCATGCAGAGTAGTGTGAGCTACGAGATGGTCCAATGTACGATTGTCCATTGTAGGTACATACATGCCACCAAGATATAAAGATATGAAGATTAGTGGGTAAATTCTATCATAATTATTGTAATGGATTTAAGATAGATATTTGTATATTTTCTTGTAATATTTATAACAATGGTTAAGGGATGGTCTCCCTTATAAGCCATTGAATGAGGGGTGAACACCCTCACGAGCGTTTAATAATAAAATTAAACGTTTTTTGGTTTTTCACCCTACGGGGTTTCAAGGGTATATTGGTGTTCAATGATGTGATTGATTATTGTGTCAAGATTGATGATGTTGATTACTTTCTCGTTGTGATGTTCATAATGTCAATTATGTGATGACTACATGAATAATGAAATGAACGTAAGGTTACATCATACAATTTTATGTTAATGTACTATAATAAAGGTTGTTAATAGTTAAGCAACTTACTATTCTTATACTATGGTTACACTATGAATTGGTGAACATTCTATCTAATGATTAGTAAGGAAAATTTAATAGTGATTTGAATAGTTACATGTGGGTAACTTATATAAAAAAAAATTAACTCCTTGCATTTCCAGTTGAGGTTATCAGTGTATGTTACAAGTGGTATCAAAGCTAAAGGTTGCAGCACTGGCGCCTTTGGGATTTTTTAAGCGAAAATAAATTGAGGTATGCTACTAATGGAAATTAGTTAAGATATTATTCTACAAATCTACATATTGATTAATATATGCAGTAGTCTACTTTTGACATGAGATGTGTGATTCATACTTTTACCTACATTGAAGAGCATTAAATAATAAATGCTGCTTCGAAACAATTTTCATAACATTGGAATCTTGTTGAGGATAAAAGACAATAAAACCTTTGTTGTACTTATGAAGAAGCTGAGTATTCACAAGTGAAAGTGAGAGTTGACTATTAACATTTGGGTATATGACATATTACTTATACATTTAATGAACATAATTAAAGCTACCATGCACTACTTGAAAAATATGAATGTGTATAGTGGTGGTGTGTGAAACTAATGCATGAAAGCAAAAGATGGGGAAAGTCTTTGAAGAGGATGATAGAGTTTTTTAAATGAAATTGAAGGAACCCTTTTAGATGTTAAAAATACACAATGGGTCAATGATGCCAGGATATTGGGTTAAACAGATCCTAGCATATGAAAAATTCATGTGCTTCCTTCAAAATTAAAATTCTTCGTTAAAACCACAAATATGTTCAATTCAAACAATACATATGAAGTAAAGAGAGCCATACAAATAAAATAATAATATAAAACATAAAAAATCTTTGGCCAAATATTACAATGGGTGGCCTCTTAGCTCTCGGTCCTTCAAAACATTTCTCTTACTCTCTGTATTCCTCACTTCCTCACTTTATCGCTTGTTTTTTCTCACCCTCACAAGCTACATATTTATACATAAATATAATTTATTCCATTCCATAATTTCCTCCACACAAATCTCAACTTAAAATATAAATTATATTTATCTTTTTATGGACTCAACTAAGTCTCGTTTATGGAATTCCTCATCCCTAGATTATCTACCTAATTCAATTCCACTCATATCCATAATTATTTTAAGGAATATTTACAATAATACTCACATTTATATTTTCTCTCTTAATTAATTAAAAATGAGCAAAATAATTAAATAAATAATTAAAATATCTCACCCCCTAAATTACATAAATGATTAATGAAAATTTAGCTTTGATGCTCCTTCATTAGACTCCCCATGTAGAGAAGTTTCCATAGACTCATGTCTATGAGGTCTATCGCTTTTCTATAACAATGAGATAGCCACAAGTCATGATGACTTGCTCCCTCTAGGATTCCAAACTGTGTTTTGTCGCTGGTCCTTCACAGTATCAACTTGATTTGGTAACTCATCTCTCACTCTGTCGATTGGATTACATTGGCATTTACAACAATTTCTTCCACCAATTCCTCAAAGTAATTCCTCTTTGTCAAACTCTTTCGTCTCCAACTGAGTTGAACACTCAAATTTCTGCAATGGAAAATAATCAAGAATTTCTTCTTGGCGACAACTATATTCATTGATTTCTTTTATAGCAACAAATTTCTCATTCGGTGTTGTACCTGCATTCACCAACAAACTGTTAGTTTAAAAAAGATAAAAACTTTCAGTCTCTTTTGATGCTTCAAGCACCAATCTCCCATCATCAACTTTCTGGATTGCAACAGATCCTGTTTTGAACTGTTGGCTGCTTCCATATTTATCCTGCTAGATCAATATTTATATCTCCTTTATGTCTCCACGGACATAACTTTCTTGCTACCCCTGATCTTCCATCTCAACTCCAAATAATTTCTGCTCAATTTCTTTGATTTTGACGTCATGTCTGTTAATGTCGTTTTCTGTACCTAAAGTCACATTATTATCTGAAAAGTTATCACATTCATTCAACTCTATAAATTTTAAAAACATTTCATCTCTATCATGCACAATAGCTGTGATTTCTTCTGGATCAGGTTCTGTAGGCTTCATTTCTCCCTCGGGTTCCTTAAGCCACCGTTCCAAGAAATCGATTTCCATGTGAAATATTTCCATCACTTCATCACAACATTCATTCCCAACTTCATTCTTCTTCTGGAAATCTTCCTAAGTTGTCCTAGTTTCAGCATCATCACATTGTAAAATTTTGTCAGCAAATTCACTAAACAAATACATTTGTTTACCTCCTTAGAATATACTTTGGCATTTCCTTTATGATCTTGCACTATAACAACTTCAATTGGTTGCCTTACCCCAAACAAGAATTCATTTATGATTTCTTCCTGCTGCAACAAATCAGTACCTTCCTCCTCTGAAAGGCATTCTCCGTTAGACTTCACCACAAGAGTTTCCTTCATCTCTATGATAGTTTCATCAGACTGTCCACCATCTTTCGCACATCCTGCAAACATACATAAACTCTGAGATTTAAAAAAGCAAGGCTTCATAGCCTCATCTGCTTCTCTCGCCAACACATCTTCAGATTCTTCCGAACTATCCCAATAGTTCATGAGATCTTCCTCATTGATCTCTTCACCCAGAATTTCACCCTGTTTTGGGCCACAAATGGAAACATCCATTTTTAACTTAGCCTCTCTGAGTTCTTCACACCTTATCATCTGCTCATGCTTCCTCAGCTCCTTTGCCAACTATATGTTTACCTGCTTTTCCCTCTTTGCGTGTAGTCTCTGCCACTTTACCTTCTTTCTCATGGTCCAACCATGTGTCTGGTCCTTCATATTTCTCTGCAATAAATTCAACAACAATTCAAAGAAAACTGTTATCTTAGCCTTTTCCCACTCATAATCTTCATCCATCAACTGCTCACATATGCCACTTACCTTGGAATTTTCCTTGTTCTTCCTTCTATTGTGGTCTTCACCAGATCTTCGGAAATGACTATCAACATCCATCTTATCTTCCTTTTTTAACTTCATCTATTCACGTGTGGATTTCATTCAATCATGTTTTTAGCAAGTCCTCACACTTTCCATTCAACAATGCAATATTTCTTCCGGCGCTTGACCTCTTTCGGTTCTCTATCTTAGAATCATCTCTGGAAACCCTTTTGCTTCACTTTTCTATAAACAACACTTTAGTAACTCATGTGTTACAATGACCAATTCTTTAGGTGTCGGGCTCTACCAATCACGCACCCAATTACATTCAGACCCTTGACTTAGCTTGCGACTCTTTGACTTTAGACTTACACCAATTCTTCATCTTGGATGAAAATACTCAAACTTAACTCAAACTATCCAAACTTTCATTTGACTCTAATATCCGTTTTGACTTCAAGGCTTGTCCCAATAATCATAATAATGGATATTTTGACTTAATTCAAGTTATACAATCCTCCAACAAAACTACACCTCTAATACATTTTAGGATGTACAAATCTTCACTCTCTTTCATACTTATGAAAAATCATCAGTTTGCCATTATCATTTCACATGATATTGAAGTCTTTAGTTGAAATTCAATCCTTGTTTTCCAATATTTATTTATGGTGAAAATAAATAAACCATTCACTTTTCAACAACCAAAAATACATTTCTGAATTATCATACCTTATGCTCCCTTCAAGATTATTAACAAACCTTCTCTTTGCAATCTCAATTCTCTAGATTCCACAATTCTATGCCATATTTGTCATTGTAAATACTCGCATTCCCTTCATAACATAAGCTCATCATATTAATGCAAAAAAAATTCCCGCACTTTTATGCACCATACAACATCAATTCACATCTCTTCACCTGTGTACAGAGAACAAGCTATTCATATTTCAGCCTCTTCAATGAATGATGTACAACTTGTACATTGTGTCCATCCTGAATATCACCTCCTTATATGCCACCACATGATGGAAAAAAAAAAGATTTTACAACATTAAGAAATTGTGTTTGCAATCTCAAAACACAAATAAAAATAATTCTCCTATTCCAACTACAAGCTTTGGTCTAAAATGGCTTAACAAAAGCTGCAAAGAATCCACATTAGGCATAATAAACCCTCCCACATAAAAATGCATGTTTCTCTGTACATACCAAAAATATGCAATCGTAGACTGCCACAACCACATTCTACACATATAAAATGTGTTTTCTAATTAAAAGCCCAAATGGAGGAAACCTCATATGCGGAAGCATTTCAGTTTTTTCAACCCTATGGTTATAAACCCAACCATAATATTTATATACTTATGCTTTTATCCATTTTACTTTATTTCTATTATATAATTTATATAATAGAAATCATTAATAAGCCACACTAACTTTCCTTATCTTATGTTCAAGCTTCCTCCATGATTTATATATTAAAACCGCTGTCTTAGACTTTCATACTCCATGATCTACCGTTGCTGGAAAATTTGAGACCATCCATTTTCTTTGGTTAACAAACATGTCAATAAATTTATATATCGGCCCACACTTAATACCAACTCACCTTGATTCATTGCTCATATGCGCTCACCAATCTTATTTGTTGTTTACAAATTCAAATCAACATTAACCTGGGTCCACAACTATCTCAACTTACCTGTCCACCGTCCATCATGTGCATTTATTACATTGATGGAAATCGCATTTCAAATAGCACGATGGTTAAATATTTCAATCATATGCGAAATGGCTGGTTTTAAAGTGCGACGTGTCACCACCCAAACTGTATCGCACGACTTCAAACTTTTACCACTTACCTCTTCAAAGCTATGCAAAAAACCCTTGTTGGTTTTCAAAACCGTCTTCACTGTTCACTACAATTTTATTCGACTTCTGGTTCTATTGTCACCATCTCATCTCCTCCCGAAGAAGCTAGTTCTTTATTATTTTTACTTCCTGTACCACTTAGAGGTGTCCGTGTACATTTTTTGCGCCTCTTCCCATTGGATTTGCGATGCCTTCTTCCTTGCGAGATTACTTAAAAATGAAGTAACATATCCCTTGCAAATGATGCTACCTTTTGTGTTTGAACCCACAGTTCACACAACCCAACATCACTATTAAACAAACCAATCAACATCGCCATAAAAAATTTAACCCAACTATTAAACAAATGTGCTGCCCATTAAAAAGGATTCAACTTATCAAACTTTGTTGTACGTAACATATGTTACATAACTCGACTTACAAAGGGATGTAGCTACATACATATACCAGCGGTCTTATAACATCATACCTATGGCTCTTACGCGTCACTGTCGTGGTGTCAATGCTTGAGACAAGTTCAACAATTTCCATGGAATCTTATGCAGTTTACCAATGTGAACGCTGAGACTTTCACTAATCCTACGGACTCCCGTCTATGAGAAATGTTTCATTGCTAACCGGATGTTACACCTTCTGAAGGACGAGCTCATAGTTATTCAACAAGTTTCCTGTGGCACGTATGCCATGGCATATATGCCTGTGGTTCCACCGCTAGATGATGCTATGCTGTGGTGTCTCCACACCAAAATTCTGTTAACACGGATGCTAATTCACTGATGCAGCGAATTATAAAATAATACCTGTGATAAAAGAATTATAAAGCTCACCCTTGTGCTACGCACGGTACTCACCTGTTAGGATTAACTGCGATATCACGTGGAAGGTAATGTCTCATGTCGTATATATGTTCAGCCCATTTACCACATTACTTGTGTGTCTATGCTATGGCATCGATGTTGATGTCGTATGTCTTCTTCACCTGCGATGTTGCCTTCGCCCAAATGCGTTAGGCCCTCATGCAGCCTCCACAATTTAAGATCACACACCCAAAACAAGCCTGCATTATTGTTGCGAACGCATTTACATTCCTGCAGTCACACACTCAATATACAACAGAAATATTCATATATAAATTGTAGACTCAATGCGCCACAATATATTTCAAACAAATCTTAATCTGGAAATTTGACCTGCTCTTCTCACTCACAACAAGAAATCACATGAAACAGCATCAACGTAGGAGAGACTCATCCTCCAACTCATCTCCTTCACTCTGATACCAAATGATGCAAGGATACTGGGTTAAACAGATCCTAGCATATGAAAAATTCATGTGCTTCCTTCAAAATTAAAATTCTTCGTTAAAACTACAAATATGTTCAGTTCAAATAATACATTTGAAGGAAAGAGAGCCATACAAATAAAATACTGATATAAAACATAAAAAATCTTTGGCCAGATATTACAATGGGCGACCTCTTGGCTCTTGGCCCTTCAAACCATTTCTCTTACTCTCTCTATTCCTCACTTCCTCACTTCCTCGCTTGTTTTTTCTCACCCTCACAAGCTACATATTTATACATAAATATAATTCATTCCATTCAAGAATTCCTCCACACAAATCTCAACATAAAATATAAATTATATTTATCTTTTTTTTGGACTCAACTAAGTCCTATTTATGGAATTCCTCATCCTTAGATTATCTACCTAATTCAACTCCACTCATATCCTTAATTATTTTAATGAATATTTACAATAATCCTCACTTTTATATTTTCTCTCTTAATTAATTAAAAATGAGCAAAATAATTAAATAACTAATTAAAATATCTCACCCCCTAAATTACATAAATGATTAATGAAAATTTAGATTTGATGCTCCTACATTAGTCAAGTAGTGAGACTTGACTATAATGACTAGTTATTGAATGACTAGTTTTTGAATGAGTCAAATCATGGATGCATTAATATTTTTAGTGGCATTGATTACTTAGTGTTATATGACTAACTAATAAAACCTATATGGATGAATTGGTTTTGATTAAATATTATTGCAAGTTGTGAACAAGTAGTTGCTTCATGTGTCAGAGTGTTGGTAACAGTACACTATTGAAATTGGAAATTTTGGACTGTTACCCATGGGACTATTACCCTAATCGTTATTCATATATACAAATTAATGAATATTTTTATATAATTGTATGCATGACTAAGTTGTATGCATGAAATTAAAATTATTTTGAAAGTGAATATTTTTTTTAACAATGCATATTTATGACTAGTGTCGTTGATGAGATTAAGCATGGTTAGCTTAATGGCAACATGAAAACATGTGCGAGTAAAATGTTGTATTGAAACTTGCAATGGTAATTGATAAAGTATCATATTATAATTTGCATGATTGTGTTATTTTGGAAATAATAATGTATAACACATGGTATCATGTTATAATGTGCATGATTGTGTTATTTAGGAAATAATAATGTATAACACATGTATGTTATTCATGTTCCTTGTTAATCTAGATACCATTAGACCCATGTTGAGGGCCAAGTATGATGTATGATGTACATAAAGTTTATTTATATTTATGTATAACTTGCATAAAGTTCATTATGTAATTTACTATGGGCAAGAATGCTAAAAGAGAAATTTAACATGCTAGATAGTTGTGCACAATTTTGAAAGGCTAGAAGGCCTTGGGTTGATGGTGATTGTCTGCCCGGAGGGGTTGATGGCACTTTCCTGCCCATATTTCTTGTCCCTAGATATATATGATCTCAGTAAGGGAAAATAGTTGGCCAAGATGGTGAAGAGGGAAAAACCTGAGGCAACTCTATTGATTTTGGAGCCTGTTGGAGGAGGTCCAAAATTCCTCATAGACAAGACACTGTTAGAGGAATAGGCATGATGTTTCCAAGAGGAATCCTATACTATACCTTGAGTGGTCATTGGAATTCTCGAGCTGTTTTGCCAGTGGAATTCCATACTGGACTTGGAATGGTTTTTTGTCAAATAACTGTCTAGATGTGAAATTACTCGATTTGGTTGTGGAAACTAGCTCCCATGGGTTGGGAGGAGAGATTTTTTTACCATTGTGGTTCTCATAGTGGAAAAAGCTAGTAATTAGTTATGTGTTATATTAAAATGAATTTTTATATGATTGTGTAAATATTTTATGTAGATATTGAGAGGAAAGGAGCCTAGCGCTTGGAAAGGAATTACATAAAATATAAGTTCCTTTTATTATATTATTAATTTTTTGAATGTCTTAAGCATGGGCTAGGAAAATATGCACTTGGTGCATTGATTGACCATTTGTATGATTAGAGAGCTAGGTGCTTTTTGAGTACTTTTTGAGGTACTATGTGGATGTCTTTAGTAGGAGAAAAGACGACATGCATGTGGTACAAATATTTATAATTTTGATGACTAGAGTATTGGTGCTCTCTAAGTACTTGTAGAAGTACTATGATTAAAAAAGTCACTTTACATTGCGTAAATTGATAGGCAAGAGTATTTCATTTCACTGAAAATTTTGTGACTAATGTTATTATTTGCAGAAACCGGATTATCCACAGTATCATAAAACCAGATTAAACACTTGTTTTATGATACTGTGGATAATCTGGTTTCTGCAAATAACAACAACCACAAGAGTTTGAGAACCATGACTAATGTTATTATCATGGATTTTTTTATCATAGATTACATGGTGCTTGTTGTTGGGTTGTTAAACAATTGGAGCACTTGTGTAAAAGTGACCATGAGTTCCAAGAGTAATTGTTAAGTAATGGTAAGCTAGTATAGATATTTTTCTATATTTTTATAAATTTGAATAATAGATAAGTGGTTAAAAATTAAAATGGAATATTTTTTTGAACTATACATGTTTATGAATATGGATAAAAACATTATTATTTCAATTAATGGCATTTAAGGAAAAGAAAGTGTTTCACTGTGAAGGGGAAAGACCCCCTTTGGGTTGTTTATATTATTATATCCTGAGTATAAGTTTAAGTTTCAGTGAGAGAATCACACTGAGGATGGTATTGTCTTCAAGGGGGGAGTATGTGTCATACCTACTCCAACTTATGTATTTACACATGGTAAAAAAAAATTATGTTAATGTCATTTTAATTGTTTTAATCAAGAATTGGTTGAAAATGAAACGAATTCTTGATAACGACCCTTGGTATTCGTTATTCACCTTATATCTCTAGAGAGGGGGTGAGCTACTGTGGTAATGGATGTTGAGGATATGTGTTCAATATAAGAGACTACGCATCCTATTAAATAAAAGGCGAGTGAAAGACAATAATTGGGAATGCGTTCACTCGATTGAACAATCAAATTGAACAGTCTTTATTAGATTTAATATATGAGGAAGGGCATGTGTGAATGGAGTGATTGAGATTTCATTTATGGATGGTGACATTGTGCTTAACTCTGTTGTCATTACAGCACATGCAATGGATGTTTGATGTGTGTGGGAATGGAGTGATCGAGATTTCCTTTCTCGATGGAGACATTGGTGCTAAAATCTGTTGTCTTTACAGTGCAGCCAGTGGATATTTGATGCACATTTCAACTAAGTTTCATGCGCATGGCCACTGAGGAGTCGTTGTGGGAGAGCCTACACAAAAAAATTTCAGAGATTAAAAGATAAGTACTTTGTTAATTTTTATTGAAAGGATTTAAAATAATTATGCCCAAGATCAAATAAGCAGTCTTGAGAATTATTTCATATGCATTTTTACTTGTGGAAAATGATAAGAATCAAGGCTCGCATTTGGAAAATAAGACTACATATAAATATTTGTTTCGGTGACATATATATATATATATATATATATATATATATATCTTTTCTTGAGAAAATACTATGGGAAAATAGTAAAAAATAAGTATTAATTTTGCTCATCTTTCTTGGAATGAGTTACATATAAAGAAGAGGGTATTTCATTAATTTATTGGGATGTGACTAAAAAAAATTCACTATTGATTATTTACCTCACTTATTTTCCAATCTCATTATAAACAAGTTTTATTTCCATATCAAGGTAAAATAAATATATGAGAAAATATTTCATGGGAAGATATAATAAGTTGGGATTTCCATTTTTTGAGGTGAAATGTGTAATTATGGCTAAAGATAATATCTTATGGAATCACCTTCTAAAAATTATGCACATAGATAACTAAGCCATAAGATATTCTTCGGAAATAATATCTTTATCTTGTGTGTGAAAGATAAGTCCATTGTATTAATTCTTTTGCAAGAGTTTGCAAAAGTTACATGTTCTGGTGGGTAAAAAGATAAATTATTTATATTTGATTTAATTGCATGGTTTAAATACATAAAGGGTTAACCCTGCTATTATTTAAAAAAAAAAAAAGGCTTTCCTAATTCTTATGTGCAAAAGAAAGGTTGGTTATGATACTTTCTTGAAAACAAATTTATGATAACTTTGTACATAAAATATAGATAAAATATGTTGAGTTCTTGAAGATGAGTATGTGATTATTTTTATGCTATCATAATTGTATGTTAGTTACAAAGAATAGTTACATTGTAGAGATATTTCCTTCCATGGATAGATGAAATATTGAGTTATATTTCTTTATAGAAGAACTATGTGATTATTTTTATGATATCATAACTATTATGTTAATTTCTTTTGGAATAAGATCGTGTATATGCATTCAAGATTTGTATTATATTTCATTAGAAAGAATATACAGTTGTATGTGGGAAATGATAGCATGTTTAGTTAGCTTACATTGGGAAATATTCTTTGGAAAAGAAGATGGATTACATGCATAAAACCCATATTAATGTGTTGGCTTCCATGGAATATATATATGGGTAATGTTTGTATGATATTTGAAAACGAATACATGTATTTTTATGTTTTATTACCTAAGTTTTATGGATAAGGAAACATGTTCTGCATGCCTTATTATTCTAAAATTCCCTCGAAAAGGAAAAGTGTGTTTGCACGCTTGATTGTGTTAAAAAATTCCATTGGGAGGATTCTTTTGGAAACTATATGCATTTGTATGCATAGGAGCAACATTTGTTGTGTTAGCTATTGAATAAATTTATATAAATCGCAGGCACGAAGATCGTAACTAATGTATCAGTTTCTTTTAAATAAATGATTGACAAATGTAGCTATTTTCTTGTTGGAATGTGTGCTGATGCGAGGGAAATATTAGTAAATGTGATTGCTTATAACTAACAAATATGGAATGCTGTTAAAGGAAGCATGTCAAGATATTTTACTTGCATGTCCTAAATGTACAGGAGTAGACGGAGAAGCATCACTAGTATAGATTTATGAATGTGTTGTTTAATACTTTATGAATCTTGACATCAATGTATGTTGAAGACAACATTAGCAGGAAATTATGTTAACATGTACAAAGGAAATATTATGCTTAACATAGTGGCAGGTAAATGATTAATGGTTCATGCAGATGAGTGTGAGATGAAGGATGGTCCAATGTACGATTTTCCATTGTAGGTACATCCATGCCACCAAGATATGAAGGTAGTGTATAGTGGTTAAGGGACGGTCTCTCATATAAGCCATTGAGTGAGGGGTGAATACCCTCGCGAGCGTTTAACAAAAAAATTAAATGTTTGCTGGTTTTTCACCCTAAGGGGCTTCCAGGGTATATTGGTGTTCAATGATGTGATTGATTATTGTGTCAAGATTGATGATGTTGATTTATTTTTTGTTATGATGTTCATAATGTCAAGTATGTGATGACTACATGAATAATGAAATGAATGCAACATTACATCATACAATTTTATGTTAATGTACTACAATAGAGATTGTTTATAGTTAAGCAACTTACTATTCTTATACTAAGATTACACTATGAATTGGTGAACATTCTATCTAATAATTAGTAAGGAAAATTTAACTCCTTGCATTTCCATATGAGATTATAGGTGTATGTTACACTAAATTAATTTTCTCATATCTCAATTTTTTAAATATTTAAAATTATTTAAAATTAATGATAAGTGGGTGCATTTTTATAATATTTCTTACCAAAAATTACGAGTTCACATTATTTATAAATATTTAACCCCTTTTGTCTTTATAACCATAACCTCACTTTCCTTTCACTTTTTAATTTTATCAATGTAGCTTCGTTTTCTAACCGTTCAAAAGAGTTTACTTCTACAGCACCGTTCTAAACATGATTGTGACACTATGCAAAGACTCATGCTTATGTGGAAGTGCTTTTGATAAACGGTTGGCCTATTAAATTTATATATATATATATATATATATATATATATATATATATATATATATATATTTTTTTAAATATGAGCAAGGAAGATTCAGAGAAAAGAAATCGCTCCTTTTAATATTTTGATTTCACATTTTTTACTTTAATATCTTGTTATAACTCAGGAAAATGTATGGCTTCAATATTCCATACAAAATTTACAATGGAATTTCAAGTTAATGTGCCACTATTTATGCTTGTGGAAGTGCTTTTGATAAACGGTTAGACTATTAAATTTAGTTATTTTATTTTTTTTAAAGAAATTTGTATATGAGTAAGAAAGATTAAGAGAAAACAAATCATTCATTTTAATAATTTGATATCACATTTTTTTACTTTAATATCTCTTTATATCTTTTTATGACTCATAAAAATAAAAATGATTTCACAAAATTACAATGGAATTTCAAGTTAATGTGCCACGTCAATTTAGTTTGCTAATTTTTTTTAAGTTAACCTTATGTCGTTTCTTACATATGGATGATAAACTCCTGGTGGCTACCGTCATCGTAGTTGACAGGATAGTTTCTTTTGCTTTAAATAAATTGTGTGTCTTTTCGCAAATGGGAGAGCATCTAAATTTATTTTCAACGTCGTTATGTGCCTTTTGGCAAATGGGAAGCTTCTAAATTTACAATGTCGTCATTCAAAACTTTGTCAATGGTCAGTTTCAAAATTAAAAATATAAGCAAAAATTTATTTTAAAGTATGGATTTAAAATGAGTTAAGATTTTAAGTATGGATTTAAAGTGAGTTAAGAGAGATTAATTTTGATAAAAAAAATTAGAGTGTAAAATACAATGTGTTATTTTTTATTGTTTAAATTATAATTTTGAATGTTAAATAAAGTATATATGTGATGATGATGATGATGATGATGATGAATGTCCATTGAGACCAAACTTTGGTCTATTGGATCTATAATTTTCTTAGTTCTTAATTGTGTGGCTTTTCGTCTTTCTTGGCGAGATTGGTGTTGTAGCTTTCTTTTTCTTCTCTATGGTCTTTCAACTTCCTTTATCTTGCAACTCCTTCATCTCTTCGGATCCTTGGGACACTGGTGTCTTCTCTTCGGGATCTGGGAGATTTTCTTTGCTACTAAATGAAGATTTCTTTTGCGCAGTATTCAAATCCTCATAATTGTTGATGCTTGAAGGGTTGTCGAGTTCGTTTTTTTGATGTTGGGCAGGGCTTTCCCCCTGCTTGTCTTGAGGGTTGTTTCTTTCTTGTCTGATTTCTTGCGATTCAGAGTTTTTTCGAGAGTATTATTCCTTGATAACAGTGTAATGTTCCTTTTGTGCTCCTTCCCACCATGTAGATCTATGGTGATTCTTTCTAGCAGAATTTTCCTGGGAGACTTTTGGGCAATTTTTGGCTAGATGGTCTGTCTCAAAGCAGGATGGACATTTGAAGAGGACACTTTCATAGTCGAGTTTCTGGTTCCATACATAGTCTTTGCTTGTTAGGATTATTTCAGCTGGGAATCCGGCGCTGAGTCCATTTCTACACAGATGCACGCATAGGTGGTTCGGATATATTCTTCTGTTTCGGGGCACCTACAGTAAAATTTTCCAATTGCATACAACTAAATGAACATTTTAACTATAAAAACTTATATACATAATCCTTTTAAAATTATAGATAATGTATAAGTAATTGACATTAAAATATTTTACATAACATGTATATGCCTACATTTTATGAAGCAAATTAAAATGGTTTTTTGTTATTAACATATTTTTAAGTATATGTCAATATTAATTCTTATTAAAATATTTTATTAATAATCAAATAAATTGTCTTTAGTGCAACTTTTTGAAAGTTTTTCTGGTGGATTTTTCCGGTCTAATTTCTTTAAAATCCGACAAGAATTTGTTGAAAACATAAATTTGATGGGTAACTTGCACAATCAAAGTGTCCTAGGGGTTTTTTAGGATGCTGAATCTATATTTACAATAAAAAAAATATTTTAAATAACAAAAATCAAGATTTAACCTCAATTTTTTTCACCAGATTCCAACACCGGAAACTCCAAAAAGCCGCACTAAAGACTACTCCATGAAAAAATTACAAGATTTAAACATCTTAGTCGCACATTTTTTTTTGACTTATAATTACTTTACAACATATTCTTTTTTTAATATCATTATACAAACTTACACATCCCCTCACAATGGGTCTCCTCTACATTCAATGATTTTATCAAAAACTCACTAGGATGTGACTCAGTAATAAATTAGCATAACGTTAGTTCGAATGTGATTTGTGAAAGGTGACAGCTTGGTGTAAAATTTAAGTTAGTTCAAATACGGTTACGGTAGAAATTTTTGAAACTATGGATTACGGATTTCAAACTTGAGCATTTTGGGTGCTTCAAGGTTTTTTTTATTTTTGATGGTGTTGAATCCATTTCTACCATAAAAAAAAAAAGATTCAAGCACTTCAATTATCTTATTTTTTGAATTTTTTTTTATCCTATTCCAACAAAAAAAAATTCATCCAAGCTATTTTGTTTTATAGATAGACAACTCCATTTAATTTTCAAATTTAATCCAATTTCTTATTAATCCAATATGTAGATATTCTAAAAGAATTAATATTATGAAAATTTCAGATTTTGAGAAGGAGAAGTTTTACGCAAAATATCTAATTTGCTTTACATTATATCTGATACCATCAATTTTTATTCCCCTTGGTCTTATTTATTATAAATAAACCCGTAATAAAAAATATTCAAAAGCTTTAAATTAAAAGTTTAGTGACACTCGAAAAAGGCACCACTTTTGTGAATTATATAATATTACGTGACAAATGATATCCAAATTAGAATAGCCACACTATAAACATAAGGATTACAATCCAACTTTCTTCTTTTCTTTTTTTTCCTTTAGAAAGAAA
Source organism: Pinus albicaulis (assembly GCA_034641835.2). Classification (NCBI taxonomy): domain Eukaryota; kingdom Viridiplantae; phylum Streptophyta; class Pinopsida; order Pinales; family Pinaceae; genus Pinus; species Pinus albicaulis. Next base: position 327,469,075 of record CM076582.1, read on the forward strand.
AAAACGTAGTTTATAATATTAAGGTAAATAATACATAGTTATATCTATCAAATCATCTCTATGAAAGTATATTCAGGAGGGAAATCAATGAGTATATACAGAAAATCTATCATAGTGACCCCTCTTGTTTATAATATTAAGGTAAACAGTACATAGTCATATCCATCAAATCTTCCCCATGAAAGACATATCCGGGAGAGAAACCGATGAGGACATACAGAAAATATACCATAGTGACCCCTCCCAGATAAAGTGAAGAAGGCTCCTATCCCACATATTAATTGTGACAGCTGGTTTAAATGTTAACTAGTTGTTATGTTATTTAATTTTAAGTGACTAAACATTATTGTTCTTGAGAAAATGATTATCTCATAAACAAAAATAAATTATGTTTTTGGCTTAAATTAAATTTATTAATGGAATAGAGGTTCCATAAAAAAAGTTAAAAATACTGATGGTAAAAGTATTCCAAGAACTGAGAGTAGTTGAATAGAAAACAATTGAAGACAGTTGCTCTCCTCGAGGGATAAAAAGTGCATCCCAATGAGGAGGAGGGGTTCTGTTCTGAGACTAAGGGGGAAGAAAGTGGAGAATTCCTGAGCTGTTGGTGACAAGTGGAAAACACTCAGCATTCCCTATTCCTCGAAAAGAAGAAGTACTGGGCCAAGGGCCTTGAGGTCTCTTCTGGAAAATTATGTCAACCTACTGGACTCAGTATGGAGCACGGGGGGAGTTGAGGAAGTAATTTCATCACTCATGGTGGGGTGGACAACATCAGCAAGTCTGGAAAACAAATAAGTGATTTTCATCGGAAAACTCGTACGTATATACGCTAGTTATTTATAAACTAACTTCGTCACTGGGTTATTTAAGTAAAAAATGAAGTTTTCTCCATATTGGAAGTAAATAAATGTGTGATATCCGTGTTTTCTTTAAATGAAATGCTGAAACTAAGATAATACAATAGATATTTTCAGAGTTATGCAAACTTTGGTTTATTTCGAAAACAAGAAAATAAATTTTGTTTACCGTATATAGATGGAATTAAAAAGAATTATCACATAAGAATGTTAATGTAGGAAGTTGTTAACTCGAGCTAGGGTCGAAACCCCAATCTTCGAGTTGGTTGTTCACTGTAATCTGTTTACAAGCAATGGCATGTTAATGGTCCGGACATGTCATTACATCGGCAATAAATTTTGTACCAGACCAAGCATATGTACCGCTTACCAGAACAATAAAATAAATGAAGGAAAGGAATAACAAGCAGATTGTACATATAGTAAACCCTATAATCTAGACAGCAATATAAAACCAGATACATATAAATAATAAATAATGAATAGGTCAAGCAAGAACAAAAACAAGAATATGTAGGAGCCAAGATAAATCTAATAGAACCATATTCGAGATTTCGGAAGATGTATTTTATACCCATATGAAGAAATTTAGGAGAGATTGTGCATTATTCCTGATTATACCCAAAAGAGAGCAAAACATTTCATTGAATGGAATAAACAGTATTTGTATGAACAGAGAAAACCCAAAACAAAAAACGAATAAGTATTTATAACATTCGAGACAAAATGTAAACCAGAAATTCACTCAGTCTAGAGAGTTGTCCTTTCATAATTTCGAACCAAAAAATACAACATTTCTTCTCAGATAATAAAAGACTAAGTATATTTCACGACAGAGTCATAAAATTTGACGATGTCCACGATGTCCACGAGCTAGGCGAAGCCCCTCGTACAATAGAAAATTAGAAAATAAATAACATAACGACATGCAAGCCTGAAACTCTAAATTCGATAAATCACGATGCTGACAGCATCTCCGAGGCTAGGCCAAAGGCCCTCTGTTAATAATACTTATAAACCATACAGTGAGGTTACCTTAAAGGAAAACGTAACGGTCAGGGCATCGACCTTCCGTATCAATGAAAATCGAAAAGGTTGACTTAAAGGGTCGAGCCAAGTCATACCTGCACAAGGAACAAGAACTAGAGGAAACATAGTGAGAAATCACACTGAAAAACTAGAAATATAAATTAAATGGCACGAACAACAGAAGCATTAAAACTATTACCTGAGTACAAGAGCTCCTTTGTAGGTTCGATGGGAGAAACCCTGTGAATAAGTCATGGAAAAGGAATCAGCCTTCCTAACCAGAGGAAAGTAAACATACATTTGGTAAACCAATGCATAACTTAAGCTTACATCTCAGCTCACCTACTGTTCGGTGAAGGAGCTCGTTGGAAAAGAAGTATCCATGAAAACCTCAGAGCAGATGCAGGCTTGTCGAGATAAGCAACTACGCCATGTTAAAACCCCAAATGAATGGGAATACACCTACGAAGAAATTAGAGCCTGTAAAGTTGATTAAAACATAAATGCAACCCAAACTTGAACTGAGTAACTTCAAAGCGATCGGGTATGGTGCTACCTATGGATTTTTTCCCTAGGGAGGCCAAGCGAAGCTGACATGAAGCCAAAGAAAGCCAAACGGCGGAGACATGCTGAAGGGTTGTAGAGCAAGCGACGAGGAAGTGACAGCAAATGATAGAAGACGATTAGGGTTTGGGGAGGTCTATACCCTAAACGGGTACTCCACCAATCTCCACCATCGAACCCAAACCTTACAATCCAACGGTGACTACCCATACAATTGTCGACTAGATGGGATGGTTGTACTGTATCATTAAGTTCCAAAGGAATAATACCTAAAAATCCAAACAAAACCTTTGTGCTATGAATCATTTCAATCAAGATTAATGTCAATCAATATTAATATAATGTTAGCCATAATATTTTCATCCTGTCATAATCAACACTCTATAAGTAATCACGTCCTAACGCAGTAATAACATCAGTCTTGTGTACCCTAATAATTAAATGAGGAACTCTGTCGAAGGTAAGAAATGCTGCCAAGTATCAAGCATACGGGGCAGGTGGCAACTTTGGAACTTGTGACAAAATCACCCAATTGATATTTGTTATTATTATGAAACGTAAGGGTTAGGAATTTAAATGGGTGTATAAATATATATATATATATATATATATATATAAGTGTAAATAAATATAGTCAAGCCTTCTTAAGGTAAAAGCTATTTTTTTTATATTTTATTATGATATACGTTACAAGCGGTATCAAAGCAGCGTTCGCAAGCTGGGACTATAAGGGTCACCTAACATGAAAAATGTGTGTCTAAATGATTCACATCAAAAGGATAGCATAGTAGGAGACAATATGAGGAGGCGGTCGACACAACAAACACCCTGGAACGTAGGGGAACCTACACACTAACCCCAATCAGAAATGAATGCTGAAATGTGGATCCAACTCAGTGTTGATCAACACCAACTGATTAGTAGACTATTAAAGGAGCAACAACACCAGACCAGTATTTTTCTAAGTAATATGTAGAAGCTTCAAGAGGAAATGGTCTGGGTTAGGAGTGACAATGAGTGCCTGATGCAAGAATAGGAGATGATACTCAAAAGCCTTTCGGATAAGCAGAATCATGGTGTGTTACAACCCAGTCCAAAAAGAGAAAGAGGAGAATAAAATGAATGGCAAGCCAAGGATCAATTCAATGATAGAATGGAAAGAAGCCATTCCCAGTGGAGTAAAAAAATAGAAACTATAATGAGGCAGAGTCTCGGAATGTGTCAGAACAACAAGAAATTAAGAAGAAAAAAGTGGAGCTACAAGGTGAGTTTCAGAAGATAAAACCACCTAAGTTTGATGGAGAAGTGGAGGAGGTAAATGAAGCATGGTTGATTAACATGAATAGGTACTTTCAAGTGTATGAGTACAACTATAATCTTAAAGCTAGACTTACCATCTATTAGTTGAGAGATAAGGCCACCTTGTGCTGGGAGGAAGTCAAGAATGTACGCAGCATTGAATATCAAGATGTGACATTGAATGAATTTTAGCAATAATTCAATGACAAGTACCTAACAGAACGTTTTTATGACGAAAAGTCGAGGGAATTCTATGACTTGAAGTTGGGGAAAATGACAATGGATGAATACATAACCAAGTTCACTTCCCTGTTAAGATACGTTTCTTATTTAAGGGATGAAAAGGGTAAGTTTCAACGATTTCTGAGAAGTTTTCCAACTCACATGAAAAATCAAATTGAATTCATGAATCTGAATACCATGGACGAAGTAATTTGAAAGGTGAGAATGTGTTACCAGTAGTCCAAGACAAAAGGAGAATTGGGCAAGAACTGGCATCCAAGAAAAGGGCATAAAGGAGGTCTAAATTTCAAAAGTTCAAGAACTAGTAACGTTAAGAATTCTGGCAGGAATTCGTTGAGCAAATAGTTTTGGAGAAATCACCAAAGAACCCGTTGGCCTATGGAAGATAAGCCCACAGAATCTTCCAGCAAACCCGAACAAGGACAAATCCAGAAATCGCCTCTGCAGTGCTGGGGATGTGGTGAGGCTCACTATTACAAGAACTGTCCATAGTGGGGAAGAAATGATACAGTAGCCAATCTACAGGAAGCCTCTATAGTGGGTGATGTGGCCCGGAATATACCAAGGATTAATGTAGCCTTGGAGGATCGATAGGCAGATTAACAACCAACGATCATAGAATTGGAAGGTAAGCTAATTTCATAGTTTTTTTCTATTTTGGTTGACCCAGGTGCAAGTTTGAGTTATATAAACCCCAAAATAGTAAAAAATTGTAAATTACAAAGTCACAAATTCAAAAATCCCTGGCTGGTATAGCTAGCCACTGGAGCAAAAAGGAAAGTTTGTGCCAAAATTCGAAATTGTGTACTGGAAATTGGAAACCAGGAATTGAATGTGGATCTGAATGTGTTTCCCTTGGGATCCTATGAGGTATTATTGGGAATGGATTACACACTGGCAGACTATAAGGGAAATATTATATATTACAGAATGCAATATGGGACTCACAAGGAGATACAAGGAATTAAGAAACGCCTACAGCTACGTCCTATTACAAGCTCTCAAATGGGTAAGTGTATTAGGAAAGGTTGTCAGTTATATGCCATTGAGGTGGGTTTCACTAATGCTACAGAAAAGACTCCTATGATGGAGAAAATACCAGTGGTGCAAGATTTCATGGACGTATTTCTAGAAGATGTACCGGATTGCCACCAAGAAGGGATATTGATTTCGCTATTGAGTTGATGCCTCAAACATCGCCAATTTCAAGGGCCCCATATCGAATGAGTGTACCATATTTAATGGAATTAAATATGCAATTCCAGGAACTGTTGGACAAAGGGTACATTCGACCAAGTGTGTCCCGTTGGGGAGCACCGGTGCTGTTTGTAAAGAAAAAGGATGGAACAATGCGTATGTGCATGGATTATAGACAACTCAATAAATTGACCGTTGAGAATAAATATCCTTTACAATGAATTGATGACCTGTTTGATCAGGTGAAGGGGGCCACTGTATTTTTAAAGATAGACTTAAGTTCTTCATACCACTAGATCCGGATAAAAGACGAGGAAATCTACAAAACTGTTTTCCGTACCAAATACATGCATTACGAGTTTGTGGTATTACCATTTGGTTTAACTAATGCACCAACAACATTTATGAGGCTGATGCATGGCATATTTCACCCCTTTTTAGACATATTTGTTTTGATATTCATATATGATATTTTACTTTATTCAAAGAGCCTAGAAGAACACAAAGAGCACTTAAGGATGGTGTTGGAGATGTTACGAAAGCATCAGTTGTACGCTAAGTTCAGAAAATGTGATTTCTTAAAGGAATACATTCAGTATCTAGGCCACGTTATTTCCGTTGAGGTAATCACGGTTGATCCAGAGAAAATTAATACAATTATGGAATGGAGAGTACCCCAAAATGTGGTAGATATCTGATCCTTTATGGGGTTGGCTGGATATTATCAACGTTTCATTGAAGGATTTTTGAAGATTTCCTTTCCAATTACATCTTTGCAAAGAGAGGGAAGAATATTCATATGGACTAGAGAGTGTCAAAATAGTTTTGACAAGTTGAAACATTGGCTGACCATAGCCCCGGTGTTGAGAGTAGCTGATTCCAATAAGGAATTTGAAGTCGGTACCAATGCTTGTAAAGAAGGAGTTGCAACAATTCTTTCACAAGAAGGAAGGATGGTTACCTATGAATCAAGAAAGTTAAAAGAACATAAACAACGATATTCATCTTATGATTTAGAGCTGACGGCGATAGTGCATGCAGTCCGGGTATGGAGGCACTACTTGTTAGGAAAAAGGTTTGTGTTAAAAATTAAAAAATGACCACAACATCTTAACTAGCTACTTTAAGCAAGCTGATCTTAACTCTCGATAGGCAAGGTGGAATGGCTTCTTAAGTGAGTTTGATATGGATATCTAGCATGTAAAAGGTAAAGAAAACTGGGCGACAGATGCCATAAGAAGAAAAATACATTGTGTTTATGAACTTTGCTATAACCAGATTGAATATAAGTTTTTGGATCATATAAAAGAGGAATTCGGGAAGGATCCTGAATACCAATTTTTATGGCAGTGAGTGGATGAAGCCAGAAGGCAAGAAACACCTCTTGACTACGTGGTTAGCAAAGATCAATTTATAACCTTTAAGGAGAAGATATATATTCCAAATCGAACAGGTTTGAAGGAGATGATCATGAATGAATATCACCGCAGTAATTACTCAAGAAATCCAGGGTACCAAAAAATGCTAACAGAAATTAGAAAGGCCTATTTCTAGCTTGGTATGCAAATAAATATTGTAAAATATTTGAACAAATGCTTGCAGTGTCAACAGGTTAAGGTGGAGCATCAACATCCTGCTGGATTGTGGCAGCCTATTCCAGTACCTAAGTGGAAATGGGAAGGTATATCCCAAGACTTTATTACTAGTTTACCAAGATAAAAAAAGCACAATGAATCCATTATGGTGGTAGTTAATAGGTTGAGCAAGGCGAAACATTTCATACATGTACAATCTGCCTATAAAACTGTGTAGATAGTAGATATCTTTATGAGAGATATTTTTGAACTGCATGGTGTTCCAAACACTATCATATCAGACAAGGATGTGAAGTTTACTTCACCATTCTAGAAGACCTTGTTTACAGGTTTGGGAACCCAAATTAATTTCACCACCGCTTACCATCCTCAGACAAATGGAAAAACTAAATGGGTAAACCAAATCCTGGAGGACATGTTGTGCATGTATGTGATGCAACAGCTAACGAGATCAGAAGAATATTTTCACTTGGTAGAATTTTCCTACAACAATGGTTATGAGGAGTCTCTTAAGGTGAGCCCTTTCAAGGCTTTCTACAAACGAAAATGTCGTACTCCTATCAATTGGAGCAGCACCAAAACCAAGAAAATGCTTGGACCTGAGATGTTAGCTGAGATGGAATCAGAAGTAAGAAAAATCAGACAAAATTTGAGAGCTTCTCAAGATCGGCAGAAGGTGTATGCAGATAAGAAGAGGACTTATCGAGGATTTGAGGTGGGAGACTATGTGCATGTAAGGATTAAACCAAATAGGAGCACTCTAAGGTGGGACTCCTATGCCAAGTTAGCTCCCAGGTTCTGTGGACCCTTTCAGATATTGGAGAGGGTGGGACCTGTTGCGTATCGATTTGCTTTACCCAGCCATATTCGGGTGCACAATGTGTTCCATGTATCCTTACTAAAACACTACGAGCATGACGCAAAACATGTAATCCATTGGAAAATTATTCAGGTGTAAGATTAAGCATCCTACCTTAAAATAACTAAGATTTATGAGAGTTTAATTCAGAGTTTTGTTGTATGCAGGTTGAACTGGACGAAAAATTTCTGTTCGAACTTCAGCGTATACTCGATCAGAGAGAAATCATGCTCCATAAGCGAGCCATCAACCACGTTAAAGTGTAGTGGAAGCACTTCAATTAGAAATCATGAGAGCATCTATTGCACAATATTAACACACAAAACAATAGATTAATTTCTATATTACAACCCATCAATCAATAGAGATTATATACGTATATATAGTTGAACTTAGATCCAACTAATTCTAATCTTAGAGAGAGAGGTTGAGAGAATCTTTCAACATACTCCAACAAACCAAACCAATCCCTAAACTTTAGTATGCATCATAAATGAGGCATTATCTCAAACACCCCCCCTTAATGCCTACATTACAGAAAACTTGCAATACCGAGATCACAATTACAAAATTTGTATTTTTTTTTGTCTAGCTGGTCTTCATCAGCAACTCTACCCACTCTGCGGTCTTCTGGATTCCGCTCTTTCTTTCTTCACATCTTCAATCTTACCTTTCAACCCATTTAAAGTACACCTGCTTCTGACCATCAATGATGAATTTGTAAGATTAAAGATTCTTGACACCCCTGAAGAAGAGTCTCGACACTGAAGTACCCTATGGAAATATTTCCATCTGTGAAATAACCCCGACGAATAAATTTCAACAGTCTATAGGAAAATATTCTAGGTACAAAATATGATCAGCGATCAATCCTAAAAAGTGACCTTTACACACAAGGATCTCATTGTATAACCTGTAACCAATGCTCTTGAAGCCCAAAGCACAACAAGATCCATCATCATATAACAAATTCAAACAATAAAATTAGCCAATTTTTCTCTCGGCACTGAAGAATGTCGAGAACGACTAATTTAAACTGTGTAAATATATTCAATAATTGGTTCTTTATTATGAAATTTTACAAGCCAACAAAACACTACTCTCACCAATAAACTCACAAATGCAACATAAATAATAGCATAACCAAAATACATAATATTGACCGAACCAATGCAAAAGTAATGATGCGTTCTCTTTTGCACCTGTTGAAAGGATGAGACAACTAAATTGTGTTTCCCAAATGCAATCCAGTAAGCAACAATCGATCCTCTAGTAGCCAACCAATCATTAGCTAGCTACCTTAGTTTAGGGCAATTTATCAGTCTTTCGATAGTGGTATTGTAGCTATGAGCCTATATGTTTACGTTTATGCCTTCCGTTTGATGGAGCTCCAGGGCGTTCGATCTACACAGTCTTCATGGGCGTCTCCTTATATTAACCATTGGTCCCATTTCCATCGCGAGTCAATAGGCCAAGCTTTTAAATTGTAAAATTCTATTGTCATTTCCAAACCTTAAAAGTGTGGATGACACCGAATGCCAGCTAAAGTAGGTATATGCTATCTGTGACCCAGAATTCCTGTTGTACATCTAGTCAGACACCATGAATCTGAAGGGAACTGTACAATGCGTATATATATCCTCCAGGCTCCTCGGCGACGGGGAAACTGCCATATTATGCAACCCTTCTTCCGCGGAATCATCACACGGGCGGCGTGCTTAATGCCCAGCATCACTCCTCTCACGTTGACCCTCATTACACGATTGAATTTCTCCATCGTTGGTCTCTCGTAATAAATGCACATGATTAAAACCCCATCCACAACGCTTACCTTAACGGCGCAGCGAGCTTCTGTCCCTCGATCAATCGGTTAGGGTTGGAATTTATCTAGTCATATACGTTATGCATATTTACAGTCATAATGTTAACAATCTTCACACTAAAATCATCAGCAATATACATTCTTATGACGCAAATAATAACCAACCACCATAAAGACTTTTTTTTTTTTTGCAAATCATAAAAATATTGAACAGATGCCAAACCATTTATATTCATATTATCCCATTCTCGTGGTGTATTGTGAGTCGATCCGCTAATTTTGCTGCAGAACGACGTTGTCTCTGTGCTGTAATGTTACCTTGAGGCCCTGTTGAATGAAGATAGTCAGCCCGAACTTGGGCTTCACGGGATGCCTGGGATCGATTCTCATGCCTTAACGCAGAAGAACATGAGCTGCCACACACTTCATACAAAAAAAAATAAAAAATAGACATTCACTTTCACACCTATGTACAGACAATCAATTACGCAGACTCTCACATCTTTCTGGGCACTCCCGTCAGGGATTAAGCCCAGCCAAGATTTGATACCAAATTAGAAACCATGAGAGCATCTATTGCACAATATTAACACACAAAACAATAAATTAATTTCTATATTACAGCCCATCAATCAATAGAGATTACATACATATATATATATTTGAACTCAGATCCAACTAATGCTAATCTTAGAGAGAGAGGTTGAGAGAATCTCTCAACATCCTCCAACAAACCAAACCAATCCCTAAACTTTAGTATGCATCATAAATGAGGCATTATCTCGAACAACTTTAGCTCGGATGAGGCTACCTGGGAAGATGAAGGATTTGTTCATGAGGCTTACCCAGAATTATTTTTTGAGTTGAGATGAAACACCGAGGATGGTGTTTTCTTCCAGGAGGGAAAGTTGTGACAGCTAGTTTAAATGTTAACTAGTTGTTATGTTATTTAATTTTAAGTGACTAAACATTTATGTTCTTGAGAAAAGTATTATCTAATAAACAAAAATAAATTAGGTTTTTGGCTGAAATTAAATTTATTAATGGAATAGAGGTTCCATAAAACAATCACCCCATAGAGGTTCCATAAATGCAATATAACAATCACAATCCAGATCCATAAATATGTTGACAGCCCGAAAATTTCAGCATGAAAACATAAAGAGAAACAGGTAAGAAAACTCCTATTGAAGGAGTATGAACAACAGATAATCACTTAGCACCGAAATATACTACGACACAAAATCATCAGATGAGGAACCAGAAAAAGGAAGATATACGGGCTCTCTTAAGTGCCAGGTTGTCTTATGTACCAAGCTCGCTTGAAAAGTTAAGAGATAGTTAGCATATAAATCAACATATATACATGAAAAGGTACCATAAAAAATGTAAAGCAGGCTCGCTTGTAATCCAGCTCGCCTGTAGCTGATAGGAGACCACATGTGTGTTAGACTATCAAGGAATAGGAATGTCGAAATTCCTAGTAGGGTGACCATCCTTATAGTGAGATACATGTAGTTTACCAAAAGGTAAACTTAATCCTTTTTTAGATAGCCCATCCACTCGAGTATTGTTTTCCCTATATATGTGAGTCATAGGAGGCTTGTTTAGTTTGGACCATAGATTTTTAGTCCGCTCATACCACCCGTGGTACCCACATAAGGTCAGAGAGGATCAACCATATATTCCATTAATAATGACTTTAGAGTCACCATAAACATGTACAGAGGACAGACCCAAGTTATAAGCACCCATAAGCCCACTCCATAAAGCCAACAGTTATGCCATGTTATTTGAACCTTTATCTCCATTCCAGCGTATATGGAATCTCTCCAAGTGTGAAAGCTTGATCCATGCGCCGCATCCCATCAACTCGTCATGGCATGCCCCTTCAAAGAAAATCGCTGGAAGAGAGATGGGGTGTGGGTGGATCTGAAAAGATAAGTCTACCTCCAAGGATGGTGATGATACCCAACCATAAATCCATATCATAATTGCAGAAAATAGATGAGGAATGGATGCATCCCTTTCTTCAAAGATAATTCTATTCCTTGCAATCCAAATCTCCCACATAAAGAAAAATGACAAAGATTTAAATTTACATTGAACTTATCCCAGGCGAGAATGGATTCTAGACAATATATAGGCCTCCACGAGGGATCAATCAGGAATCTAGAAAATAGAGACCAGATTTTCAAAATAAATGAACAAGAGAAAAATAGATGTGTATTCATTTCCTCTTGTTCCCTACAGAAGGAGCATCGGCTAGGACCATAGATCCCATGTTTGTTGAGAGAATCCCATGTTAATATTTTATTTTTCCATACAATCCAACCAAACAAGAGGATCTTAGTGGGTATCTTCCTATACGAAATATGTCGAAAACTTAAGAGGGATTTGTCCTCCAGCCTCTAGTAAATAATGTAGAGGTATATATCTTTAACAATGAGAGACTCCCCTGCCATGGCCCCATCCCACGAGATCAAATCACCAGCATCATTAAGAAACATGCCTCCATCTTGTAATTTAGTTACGAATTGGTTCCAGTCATCAACATCCCTACCACGAAGTCCAAGTTGTTCGCCTAATTTCAAAATTGGTGCACCATGAGCCCATTATAAAATAGCTTGTGAAAGGTAGATAATACCCCTATGCGACAGCCGATGTGATAAGTGGTCCTCAAAGTGCAAGTTACCTGTAATTCCATGGATCTTGTCACAGCATAACAGAATTCTTTTCCCATTTCCAAACACCCATGACAGCCTATCAGCCAGCAGTGGCATAAATTTTTTGAAACCCAGCCAAATGTCAGAGACAGATCTTCTAAAGGACATTTAAGCGTTGTAGATTTGATGAAGCGGATCCCCCGTCATATGCTTGCATTTGATTATCTTGGACCATAACCCATGTCTGAAATATCCCTCCAGAGAGACTTGATAAGGAGTGCATAGATGAAAATTCAAATTCTTAAAAGTCCCCATCCACCATATTTCTTGGGGATCGTAAGACAATCAAATTTTCACAAATGGTATTTCTTAACCATAAGAGCCCCAGACCATAAAAATTGAGAGATAATAGAATTTATGAGATCTACTGTGTGTTCTGGAATGAAGTAGAGATGCCCCCAATATACCAGAAATTGGGTCAATACTGCTTGGATCAATATGTATCTGCCACCAAGTGACAGCCACTTATGAGTCCATTTTGTTATCCTGAGCTTAAATTTTTCCACCAACCATGTTCAGTCTTCCACCCTATATCCACATGGTTTTAATCTGAAGCCTAAGTAGGTGAAACCTTCCATCACATGCTTTTTTTGGATCCCCATGAAGCCTGCAATAAAATTTATCTCATTCACATCCCCATTCTCAAAAACCAGGAAAGATTTTCCTTTGTTAATGCTAAACCCAGAGGCAACTCCAAAAATATTGAGAATATAGTGCAGGTAAAACCAATGGTTTATGAGGAGCCTTCCAAATACAAGAAGATCATCAACAAATAGAGAGTGAGTTATACTTATAGTGGGGGAGAATGAGAATTCGGAAATATACCCCACCTGTTTTTCCATATTCATAAGGTTACTAAAACCATCCATAATGAGAATAAAAATGAGAGGGGATCAGACACAACCCTGTCGTAGGCCTCTCTCAGCTTCGAAGAAATTCGAAGCAAGCCATTTATGGTCACTGCATATCTGATCAAAGATACACAAGCCATAATCCATCTAATGTTGACCATAGTCATGCCAATCTTCAACAATACAAGTCTGATAAATGACCAATCCACACTATCATAAGCCTTATATAGGTCGATTTTCATGATAAGAGCCTCCTCTTTTCCAGCATGTATTGAATGCATTTCCTCCTGGGCGACAGCGACGACATCATGGATTGATTTTCCTTGCAAAACCCCATATTGTTCATCAGATATATGCCTTGACAGGACCCCTATAATCCTGTTTGATATAATTTTTGAATATATCTTATGTATAATGTTGCATAATGCAATTGGTCCGAAATCCGAGAAGGATTTGGACGCAAAAGATCTAGGAATAAGTGCCAGGAAAGTAGAGATCATATCAGCAGGAATAAAACGCACGATCTGAGCCTGTTCCACTACAACTTTTACCTCATCTGCCATCACTTCGAAAAAGTGGATAAAAAATTCTGCAGGCTAGCCATCCAAGCCTGGGCTTTTGTCATGGGAAAAATATTTTAGAACAACCTCAATTTCCTCTTTCAATATTTCTTTATCCATAGCAAGGTTTTCTGCTTCATCAAACATATTTGGCATATTCTCAAGAACCCATATCTGGCTATTGTGGTCAGTTTCTAGATCTGCCTTATAAAAGGCAGAAAAATGTGAAAAAACAACCTCTTGTATCTTTGTCGCTCATATAGCCTTGCTTCCATCTGCTCTCTCAATTTTCCAAATGGAATTTTTGCTTTTTCGAGCATTAGCAAAATGGTGAAAAATTTTAGTATTCAAATCCCCCTCCTTTAGCCATTATGTTCTTTTCTTTAACTTCCATGTCACCTCCTAGATCTTTAATATTTCTAATTTACGCTTCTCTAGTCTCTCAAGAGTGTTGTATACTACGTGGTTCGGTGGTCTCATTACCATTCCTTCAAGTATCCTTGTCGCCATGACAGTGATAGCAGCCAACTCTGATGTAAGGGTCTCCTTTTTCTTTATTTCCGAATATTTAGTGAGAGACTTAAGCCTTCGAAGATTTTTTGATAAATTTTTCCACCCGAATAGACCATCATAAGAATCATTATTCCTCCAAAAATCCAATACCATATTATTATAAATAGGGTCCTCGAGCCAAATTCTGTTGAATTTGAAAGGTATACCAGTCCTTTTCCCTTCGTTATGCCAAGATAGAACAAAAATCATGTGATTCGAAAAGTCTGATACCACCACCTCCGATCTCAAATTCCCCATAATGTTCAATAATCAATCACATACCATAGCCTGATCGAGGCTCTTACCAATGAAATGCCCATTTACTCTTCAATTTGTCCAGGTTGGAACAAGAGGTGAAGGCCAAATATCCAATAAATGATACTCACTGATTATCAGCCCAATATGTTGAGCCAGTGGGTCGTTGCAAGCATTGTGACTCCATGATTCATCTGTATTCATAGTAGAATTGAAATCCCCAATAACCATAAGGTTACTAACTTTTAGAATTCTAGAAGAGTGCATTCGAGCCCAGAAGGATGATCTATTTTGACAGGGTGCATAGATATTGGTAATGTGAAAGGTCCCAAGATAACCACGAATTGAACCTGACAGTAGAATACCTTCATATAATTTAAAAGCCTAAAAATTTACATCTGATGGATCCCATATGCCCAAAAGACCCCTCGCCATCCCAGCATAGTTAGTGTTAGCCACATGCCAACCAGGGCGCATCGATAACATAGTACTGATGGCCTTTGTCCGAGAGCACAGTGTTTCTTGGAAAAGAGCAATAACAGATTAATCTCAGTGACCATATCATGTAGGTGCAGTTGTTTAGAGGATTCACCCATACCCCTCATGTTAAGGGAGAGGATAGAGGTCATTTGGACACACTATCAAGGCCGTTGCTCTAAGTGCCCGAAACTTTTCAGCAGAGGAGATGGGAACGTCCATTAAATCATGAAAATCATCTTGAAATAGAGACTTGGTCTTGAGATGACCCCGGAAATTCCTAGTCCCGGATTTTGACGTTTTCCAGACCGTAATGTTGTTCCGAGAGACAGGTGAAATGGAAATGGAGGACTTTGGAGGGGATTTATCAAAAATGGTTAAAGCAGCCAAGTCAAGCTTCAAGTTTCCAAGGAGGGAGTCTAAATCACTACCCACCATATTCCTAGGGAATTCTGGAAGGTCCACAGGCACATGATCATGATAATATTGCGGGGAGGCCCATTCTAAAAGAGGCATGGAAGGTGACACAGTCGGTGGAGCTACCGGGGATAGAGAGAGAAGGGGAACATTAGAATAATCTGATGTGCATGATTTCACAACCTTATGACCAACAGACTCATCCAATTGAAAATGTGTGGGACTCTTTGATGCAAAAATATTGGCATATTCATCATTAGACTTTATGACAAGGGACGAGACGTCAATGGGATTGGGTGGGATAAATTTCTCACTTAGTGCATCGGCCGAAGCATAAACATCACTATCAAAGGATGGCAGAAAAACCTTACCCAATAGATGACCATATTATGAACATTGTTGAGACTTTCCTTTCCTCGAGCCATCAAAACACTTTTTTCCACAGAAAGAATTTCTAAATCTCATAGGGTTGTTACCTTTCAGATGCCTAGTGTGGTGACAAATCAAACATCTGAAGGGCAAACCCCAAAAATAAACCCGTTGTATGTGCCTTCATTGACCCCAAACTAGATCAACATCCCTGGGAAATCCACCCAAAAAACTGAATTTTACGAGGAGCCAAGAGATCCTCTTGTCATTTGTGCTGAGAATACGAAGGTCGATATATTTTTTGCAGCCAATAGAGTCCCCAATTTCCTTCAAGGCCTTCAGAGTCCAGAACTCAAGAGGAAGGCTACGCAACTTTACCCATACCACCTTGCTTTTTGGGGCCTCCATGACAGGGCTGAACCAAAGATACCATGGAAAGAGTTGCATGAAAATTCGGCCTCTGACCCATGTTTTCTAAAGAATTTTGTCACAGTCTCGTTCATGCATGAAGTGAATGCTGAACTAGCTATTTAATAGTAGACTCACCTTTGGAATATATCCAAAAATGGGGCACCAGAACCTCTTCACCCATTCTATCATATCCACTTCCCCTTTGTCTAAAAACATCCAACGACCAATGAGTGCCCGCTTTTGGAGACTGGCAACCCACCCCCATAATTCATTGTATTCTAACATTACTTGATTAACTTTCATAGGAGGTTTATAGCAATCATTCTTCAAATGTCCCTGACCATGAGAGGCACCCTTTTAGCCCTGTGACTGATAACCACCTGGATTCTCGGAGTTCAAGTTCTCTGAAACACTAGCATCTAACCCCTATTAACTCTAGCCCAAAAACGCTCAAAAAACATGAAAAAACACCCCCAAAAAAAAAAATGTGTCTTCCAGAACGCACTTGTTTTTTTTCGAAGGTCAATTTTCAACATTTTCTAAAATTATGCTAAAAACAAAATTGTTTGTTGAAAAAAGGATTGAAAAAACACCCCCCAAAAAAAAAGTGTGTCTTCCAGAACGCACTTGTTTTTTTTTAAAGGTCAAATTTCAACATTTTCTAAAATTATGCTAAAAACAAAATTGTTTGTTGCAAAAATATTGAAAAAACACCCTCAAAACAAAACCAGTTGATGCTGGAATAACAAAAAAAAAAAATTGTGTCATAATTTTGACACTTGTGACAATGGAATTAAAGACAACATAATAGGACATTTTTTAAAATCGTAAATTCCTAACATTTTTGATAGATGATGTTAAATATAAACAAATACATGTCTGGAGGGCTTATAATTTTGAACAATTTTCATCCATGTTGTTAAACATAAAATATCTTGACTTTAAACAACCCCAAATTTGTAATTATTTTCAACCATAACCTTAAAAATAAAGGTAAATCTAAAGTTTTTCAATCTTAAGTGTTCAACATACTTGAACAATTAAATTATGGAGAAAATATAAGACTTAACAATTTAAAACAGAAACAAGTAAGAATAATTTTAATTTTAAAGAATAAAAACTTATCTTTTTTCAAATCTTAGAATAAGACAAATTTAAATATAATTTCAACCAAAACCTAAAAATCAAGCATCAAAACAAAGTGTTATGTTTCAATGAAGCATATAATTATTAAAACTTTTAAAAGTATCTTATACCAAATGGTAACAATACATAATATCATGGTAATATCACTGCATAATCTAAAAATTCAACATTAGTTTCTATTTTCTATTTTACTTATAATTAAAATATCAACATTGGTGCATTGAATATAACATAAATTATTTTTGTAATTCATTGTTACATTGTCGATATTCTAAAAAAATGAATTCTTCATAATTAAAACGTATAATTCAACAAACATAGAAATGTCTCAGAACTTCATGAAAAATGAGATGGAAGTCAAAATTTTTATTTCAAGTTACCATGCAAACATCAATTACAGAAAAGTGTCTTAGATAGTTATTCAAAATCAGCCATAGGTTCTGGCACACCATCATAAGCTACATCTTCATATGAATGGCTCGATGCAGATGAAGATGATCCATATTCTTCCCTTTCATCAACTAGTGCTCCATCTGAGTCAACATGCATGCCCACCATTTCAGAGTTCAAAAGTCTTGTAGATCTACGTCTACATTCTGCAGAGTCCCATTTCAACAGTAATTGTTCTGGTAGCAATTTCTTCAAAATATTTATGGTCTGCAACCGAAGAGTTCCTCTCTTTGTCAAATTGAAGTCATACACAAGTATGTCAACATCCTCAAATTTTAAGACATCTGTGCGGCGACGATTTATATTTGTGCCTTTTCTTTTTCTCTTTCTGCCAATTATTTTTTCCACTATCATCTCTGGCTTGTACACACCATTGAAAGGGTGGGTACTTGTGGCATACCAATGTACATCAACAGTTGTAATCTCTTCATTTTCATTAATGACCTTTATAACCTTGGCAATCCAGAATGGATAGCCAAGTGGATCTTCATCTGCTAACACTGCTATCATGCAACCCTCCTTAAGATCTTGCACAGAACCCCTGTAAAGGTCTTCCATGGCTTCACGTTGTGCATGTGATCTTCTAGAACCAATATAGATTTCTCTTTCCTCTACCTGTGGGAAATTAATAATATCTTGAGGTTGTTGTTGTTCAACATTGTGTGTTTCTTGATGTTCATGTTCATTTGGCATATTTTGTGGCCAAAAAAAAGGATTCTTCAAAAGCGTATCCTCATTTACTGATCTTGAAATCATATCACTTTGATTACTGAAAAAAGACTCCCACCAAACTGAATCAGCAACATCGAAGTATTCATATGTATCTCTAATATATCTTTTAATTTCCTCTAGACATTCAAAATAATTTATCTCTCTCTTCTGCCTTCGTGCATTATGGAGTTCAGAAACTGACTGTAATAACAATATCTTTGATGAAAACATTGGACGCTCTGGAATGAACTTCAAAAATGCTAAACCTGATGATGGTCCCCATTCTTCAATAGTTGAATACTTCTTGCCCCATGTAAGTGTTATCCCATCAATTTTTTTGATACGAAATTGATGTTGGAAGCTAATGTCGTTAAGTTTTTCAATGCATTTCTCCTCACCATGCGATCCAAAAATAAACCTTCGCATGTCAATAGTTTCTTCCAACACATGAAAAACAGGCTCTGGAATGTACGATTTCTTACTACATTCAATTAATGATGGTAGACTCCCAACACCTTTCCTCCTCAATGTTACTGAAAAACGATTGAACATTTGATCAATATGATCATGAGTATGCCCAACAAGAAGGAAACCAACCTTTATCTTTTTAAAAATCCCCAATTCAACAAGCATGTTTAGATACCCAAAAAGAACTTGATTTTTGTTCTCACGACTTGTGTTGTCTAATTGTAAATACAAAACTTCAGGAAGAATCCCAGACCAATGAGTAACCACATCATGGATTATAGTTATGGTCAAATTTGCATCATTGTGAATATTTGGACTAGTGAAGAAAACTCTTGGAAGCATCTTCTCATTAAATACCATACAACCAACCAAGTGAAACTGAATGAAATTTTCCTCCTGTAATTTTTTTGGCGTGCGGACAAAATGTGGAAGAAGTGTTTTCTTTTGGTCCATACCATCAATTATCATTCCCAGATATTTATTTGGATGATCATAACACTTCTTTCGATGTTTATACAACTTTTGTCTTTCACTTGTTTGCTGATTGCAATGGTCTTGAAGTTCTTTGACAACGGAATCTGTACATAAAATAAAAGAAACATATGAATAAATATATTTTCATAGTTGATAAGTATCAAAATTTGAAAAACAATGTTTTGAACACATACCTCTTTCTGCCCCTTGACATTTATCTCTTTTTGCTTTAAGAGAAGCACATGTGCTGCAAATCCCCATCCTTGTCTTCTTAGGAATACGAACATTGTTGAATTCGGTTTTCCATATCCTTGTAAAATAAGAATATGTAATAAAATTACCAATTCCTTCAACATCTTCTGCATAATCTTTGTATAACATGAATATTTCTCGTCTCGAGAAATTATCTGGAATATGTATTGTGTCTTTATTTGGCATACACTCTCCATGATTTGAAAAGAATTCTTTCATCCATGTCTTAGCGGTATTTGCAAACGGCCCCACCTCCCGTTTATGACGTGCTTCTGAATAATATGTGGGATCCTTTTCCAATCTATCCTGGATTCTTGACAAACGACAATTACCAATTGAATACAACATTTTGAATGCCTTTCTGCAAAGCAATACATTCCCAATATGATAATCATAACCTGTTAGTGTAGATTGCATGCAACCCACTAAATATGAATTTTGCATGCTTTTATTCATTGACATATATGTTTTCCTTTTCTGCAAAGCAAAGTTGAAATCCATATTTTTCAAGCAATCCCTTCGACAACATGCACTTGAAATCAAATCAACGACAGAACTTTTTGTCGTGAGATATTTTGTCCTCGCCCTTGTATAATTGGAATGCCTTTGATTGATATGAAAAGGTCTACTCCTACTCCTAGTTGCAATATTTGCTTGCAACGGCCTCATCATTCCATCATCCTTTGTAAAAGTAGTTTCATCACCATTAGAAGGAATATTATCCCCACTATCATCATCCTCAACATAGTTAAGAAATTCATCAACATCATTGCATGGAAAATTTTCTTTGCCATCATCAATTGAAGAAAACATTTCACAAGAATCATCGACAGTTTTGTAACCCTGACTCAAAAGAAATTCTTCACCATCTTGACCCATGCTTTCAAATTCTTCCCTAGGAGGATTCAATTCTTCATCACCATGATTGTCTTTGAAATGGTCACTTGGAGAAAATGCAATATTCAGATCTGTGTCTTTAAAATTATCATTTGCAAGAAACTCTTCATCCTCCCCTTCCTCAGTGGTGTTCTCATAATCCTTGGAATTAGGCATAAGTGGAAGCTTTGAATTTGTATTCACTATAATTTCTTCACCCTGCCCCTCCCCTTCCTCACTAAAGCTCTCATAGTCCTTAGGATTGGGAATAAGTGAATGCCTTGAATCTATATTTATTGGAAATTCTTCATCCCCCCCTTCATCGGTGGTTAAATTATAATCGTTATGATTAGGATGAAGTGAAAATTTTAGCTTTGGAAATTCATCCCCGTCTTCATCAGTGGTGCTGGCATAATCCTTAGGATTAGGACGAAGTGGATATTTTGACGCTGAAAATTCTTCATTCCCCTCTTCCTCAGTGGTGCTGACATAATCCTTAGGATTAGAACGAAGTGCATATTTTGACTTTGCAAATTCTTCATTCCCCTCTTCATCTGTGGTGCTGACATAATCCTTAGGATTAAGACGAAGTGGAAATTCTGACTCTGGAATTTTTTCATCCCCCTCTTCATCAGTGGTGCTTGCATAATCCTTAGGATTAGGACGGAGTGGAAATTTTGACGCTGTAAATTTTTCATTTCCTTCTTCATCAGTGGTGTTGGCATAATCCTTAGGATTGGGACGAAGTGGATGTTTTGACTCTGAAACATTATCATTCCCCTCTTCATCAGTGGTGCTCGCATAATCCTTACGATTAGGACGAATTTGATATTTTGACTCTGGAAATTTTACATCCCCATTTTCATCAGTGCTGCTGGCATACTCCTTAGGATTACGACAGAGTGGATATTTTGACTCTACAGATTCTTCATTCCCCTCTTCATTTGTTGTTCTCATATAATCCTTAGGATTAAGCTGAAGTGGATATTCTTCATCTTCCTCTTCATCAATGGTGTCCTCATAATCCTTGGGATTAGGACGAAGTGAAACTTTTGACTCTGCAATTTCTTCATCATGCCCTTCATCACTGTTGCTTTCATAATCCTTAGGATTGAGAGTAAGTGGTATAACTGGCGCTCGATTTTTTGACTCTCTATTCATGGTGAATGAACTCCCGTTATATTCATCACTCTGAATAGAGTTGTTGCGTGATGAAGATGTTGATGTTCTAGAAAGAAAAACTTCGTTATCAGAAGAAACCATGGCTTCCAACAAGAATAGGTTGAATGATACAAATTCCTCTCCCACTTACAATATATAGCTTAAAGACTGAAAATTTCCCTCCAAATTTTCCCTCCAAAAAAATTCGCGAAAAAAATTTCCCTCCAAAAATTCCCTCCAAAAAAATTCACGAAAAACTTTAACTATTTTAACTATAATGACTACATGTAAATATTTTAAATTTTTTATTTTAAACTTACGTTATATTCATCTAAAATATATTTCAATTTTTTTTTAAAATATTCCTTTCATGCATGTCTTTGAAACTAAAATAATTTTCTTATTTGAATAGTTTAATATTGACTACATGTAAATATTTACAAAAATAACATGATGTAAATATTAACTATTTAAACTATAATTAACTACATGTACATATTTTAGATTTTAAAATTTAATCGCATGATTTTAGACATTGATTACATATAAATATTAACTATGATAACTAAATACAAATATTAACTATTTTATCTATAATATTAAATATAATTAACTACATGTAAGTATTTCATATTTTAATTTTTAATCCGAGATTATATTTGAATTATTCAACATTCAGTACATGTAAATATTAATTATGATGACTACATGCAAATAATAAGTAGTTTAACTATAGTATGAACTATAATAAATTAAATGTAACATTCAGTGCATGTAAATATTAATTATGATAACCACATGCAAATAATAAATAGTTTAACTATAGTATGAACTATAATAAATTAAATATAAATATTTTAAATTAGAAATTTTAATCCCACATTCATTAAACAGTAAATCAATCAGACAATATACGATATTTAAAAGGAACGATTGTTTCTATTCATCACATCACATCAAGTTTTCTGGTATTTGTCTGAGCAAATTTCTGGAGGTGTTGCGTTGGCATTGGTAACTTCGTGGAGGCATTGCATTAGCATTGGAAGCTTTGTGTCGCTATTGGTAATTTTGTGGAGGTGTTGCATTGGCATTGGTATCTTCGTGAAGGCATTGCATTGGCATTGGAGGCATTGTGTTGCTATTCGTAATTGTGTGGAGGCGTTGTGTTGGCATTGGTGACAGCAGCTTCTTGCATTTCAAAGGTTAGTTTTCCTTCTATTATGTCAATTTAGAGATGATTTTGGGAAAAATCTAATTTTCTATAGTTTTTTTGTGTTCAAAAACTATTTTTTTAAGGTTTTTAGGTTCAAAAACCTTGATTTTTTAATATTTTTTTAGTGGAGAAAATGCAAAAAAAACTGAATTTTTTAGGGTTTTAAGAACAAAAATTTAGATTTTTTTTCTTTTTTAAGACTTATAGGTTCATTTACACATAAAAATCCATAAAACGACCATGCACATAAAAAAAAAGTGGCCTTATAACATTTTTTATTTGTATTTTTTTTTTATCATAAATATATGAATGATTTCATTATTTAAAAATTTTTTCTATGTGAGAAATTTTTATTTTATATTTTATTTTTTTAATTTTAGATGTTTGTTTTATTTTTTTAATTTTAAATCTTTGATTTTTTTTCCCTTTATTGTTTTGTTATATATATACATATATATTTTTTAGTTGTATTGTGATATATATATATATATATATATATATAATTAAAATCTTAAAACAAATTTTTTTTTTTATATTTTTTTATATTGTTTTGATTTTTTTTAAATTATATGTTTAAATTGTAAAATTTAAAAAAAAAAATTAAAAAAAAAATGTATTTTTATTGTTTGTTATATTGTTTAGGTTTTTTTTAATTATATGTTTAAATTTTAAAATTTTAAAAAAAGATTTAAAAAGATTTATGTATTTTTATAATTTATTATATTGTTTTATTTATTTTTTTTAAATATGTGTTTATATTATAAAATTTAAAAAAAAAATTTAAAAAAAAATATATTTTTTATTTTATTGTGGTGGCGGCGCCACGGGGGGCGGCCAACCCCGCCTCCCGGCGCCCGATCGGCCGAGGGCCGATTCTGGGAATCGGCCCTCGGCCGATCGGGCGCCGGGAGGCGGGGTTGGCCGCCCCCCGTGGCGCCGCCCGGGTGGCCCGCCACCCATATTAACGTTTAAATTTTTTTTTTTTTTTAAATTTTATAATGTTTAGTTTTTAATTTTTTTTTTTTAATTTTTTTTTTTAAATTTTGTAATATTTAGTTTTTAATTGTTTTTTTTTATTTTATTTTTTTTAATTTTATAATGTTGTTTTTAAAAAAAAAAAATTTTAATGGTTTGTTTTTAATTTTGGTTTTTTTTTTTTATAATTTGGATTTTTAATTTTTTTTAATAATTTTTTTGTTTTTTTTTAATAATTTGTTTTAAGAACACATTTTTATAATTTTGATTTTATTTTATTTTATTTTATTCTTTAAATTTTTTTTTTTAAACAATTTATTTTAATAAAACAATCATAGAAACATTGTTATATGTAAATATTAAAAAAATTTGTTATATAATGTAATAAAAACATTATAAAATAATAAATGTTAAAAATTTTAAAATATAACAAATATATATATCCAAAAAAAAACAATGTAATAAATTTACAAAAAAAAACATTTGTTTTAATATAACAATAAAAATTAATTAAAAATATATATATAACAATACAATTAAAAAAATAAAAAATTATATAACATTATAATATTTGTTATAAATAGTTAATAACTTTTTTGTTTTTTTTTTTTAATATTAAACACAAACTGAAGTTTCAAAATACCAGTTTAATTTTTAAGTATAATTTTAATGCTTTAATTTCAAACTATTTAGTTTTACAAATACATTTTGTTTATTAAATTTATTTTATTCGCAATATTTTTCCATTAACTAATATATATATATATATATATATTTTTATCAGGAAAATGGCATCAAAAAAGATTTCTGTGAATGTTTCTGCACCTAGGGCAGCAGCTCCCAAATCTACGGCAGCAGCTCCCAAATCTACAGCTGCAGCTCGACGCACTATGGATACAACTCCCAAATCTAAAGTTGCAGCTCAACGCACTATGGACACTATTGGACGCAATAAGGATATTGTTGCACACACTAATAAAAGTCAAGCAAGTGGGGCACCAGGTTCATTAAAGGTTATTTCTGATTGGAAAAACGCCAAGGAAATAGATAATACCAATTTCTCATGGTATCTTGAAGACACTAAAACGGAGGTTGATATACACATCTATCTGATTTGTGGTATGATTGACTTAAATGAGAAATATGAGGTGAGGGGCAGAGTACGAGACATATGTAAGGTCCCGAATACAAACACTATTTATGTTCTTGTAAGGGAGGCTCAGAAACGTGAGAAAGTTAGATATCGTCTATCTATCGTCAAGTACGACACAGATGAAACAACTTCAAAATTTTCTGAAGAAATAGCAAACAACATTGCAAATAACATTGTAAGTATACTTATGTTTATTTCCTCTATGCATTATTGTAAGGATGATTCAATTTTTTATAAATTATTGATCATTGACATGTTTTATTTTGTTTCACAGGATTTTGTTCCGAGTCTTTCAAACATGTTTGATGGTATTTATATGTTGGTGCCAAATGTTATGGATGTGATCAAAACTTTCCATAATGACAACGCAGAGGATAGGAGATTGAAGCAAAGAGCAATAGCTCGTGACACTGCAACCGTACAAAGAGGGGATCAACCAAGTGTCACTAAGGTGGGTCAATATAATAAACTTAAACATGTTTCTTTTGAAGGTGTCGATCATGAAACAGAAAGTTATGATAGAATTAGTGAGGAGGAGATGAGAACTATTGTGCAAAAGAAGAAAACAGATCAGACACCAAAAAGAAAAATTGCCAAAGATCTCTCTCTTGTACCTCATGGAGGAGAGCTTGTTTATAAAGAAACTGATATGTTATCCAATAAGGCTAGGAAATCAAATATTGGTGAACTTGTAAAGGTCGTGAGCAGCAGTGAAGAACAAATTGAAAGCTCTTACGGAAGCAGAGAAATCATAACACCAGGTGCTGAGTTAGAGGATGGCATTATTAAAACAAAACAAAATGCTATTCGACAAGAGTTGAGGAAGAATAAATTAATTCTTGGTGGCCAAACATTTGAACTTAATGTTAACCAAATTTATGGCTCAGATGAAGGGCAATCTCAATATCAAATTAGAAAGGCCCATCACCTACATGTACATAATCTGAAAACATTGTTCAGGTTCAATCCATATGCGCATGTGGTGGATTATGTGGTTCTTGTCGATCCATGTCAGGTTCCCAACAAACAAGCATTTGACAAGGAAAAATGTTTTGATTATAAATATTATGTAATTGGAGGAAACCATTCAATAGAGGCTAAAAGACAATTGATTGCAAAATATCCCAATAACTATCTTTTTCAAACAGTGAAATGCATCATTTACGCTGGCTTAACAGAAATGGAATCAAAGTTATTGGCATGGGATCATAATGCAGATAATGAGTATAGAATGA
Organism: Pinus albicaulis; assembly: GCA_034641835.2. Taxonomy (NCBI): domain Eukaryota; kingdom Viridiplantae; phylum Streptophyta; class Pinopsida; order Pinales; family Pinaceae; genus Pinus; species Pinus albicaulis. Next base: position 327,495,275 of record CM076582.1, read on the forward strand.
AAATGACTTTCATCCAAAGGGTTAGATTTATTCATAATGAATTCATAGAAAAATGTCGTGGGGATAAGACAGAAGTTAGTGTAGCATTTCGAAAGGAATGTTTAATGGAAACATGTTATCAAATTTATGAAAAAAAAGCAAAAGATGGAAAATTGAATACAAATTTCTTCAGAGGCACAGATAACATTTTTCAGTTGGCATTTAGAAATGGGGAGGTATGGGATTTGATTGATGACATTTTTGATCGATGGGAGAATATTTCCATAAAAAATCAGAAAGTTAAAAAGAGTAAACCCATAATATGTACCAACAGTAAGGGGGGTCCTGAAATGAAGCAGCTTCCAGAGGATATGACTATTACACCTTGGAGAACAATGCAAGGTGTGAAGGATGATAAATTAATCAAATCAGTATTAGCCCGTGTGAAGTCGGGTGAATTATCAATGGAAGAAATGTGTGCAAAATTTCAAAAGTAAGTTTCTTGAATTATTTCTTTCATTATAATTTTATTTTAAATAAAACATAATGATGTTGGTAGAATTTGTTATACATGTCAATATATTAACGTTTTTAACTTGATTTATTTAGTCAGAAAATTTATATGAAAATACAAGAACACATGGTAAAAATGTTGAATGAAGACAATTGGGATGATGTTGTACGCAACTACCCAGAAGCAAGTTCTACATCAACACTAAAAGAGTTTTATATTGCATTCAATAAGGTATGTTGATTTATAAATTTATTTTATTCATATTTTAACTATTTTTATTTTATTACTTATACATATCTATATATATATATTTTTTATGTCATGAAAGATGTCGAAGAAGGATGGAAATGGAGTACCAGATACTTTCAAAAGCTTTATTGAAAAAATTAAGATGGAGAACATGAGAAGGAAGCGTCTTTTGAATGTTGAACTAGATCCTACTCTTAATCATTACATTTGGAATGGGCTCAACAGTGTCCAATATCAAATAATACAAGGTGACTGTGAAGACATTACAACACTAATACCTAAAAGGGAGTATGGCCTAGTTATTGCAGATATTCCTCATGGTTTCAATTTCCCAGACATTGAATATGATAGAGAACCATATACTTATCAAGCTTTTAATAAAGTGGTTACGGGTTTTCAAGAAGTGACAACATCACCACTTTGGCGATTTGTGACATTTCATTTAGACACACAGTTTCCAATGTTATTAACAAGCTTCAAGGGTAAAGCAAACTCAAGGATGCAACTTACATGGTAAGATTTTGAAATTGTATGTTTGATTCTTCCTTAAAAAAAATTATTCATGTAAAATTTAATTGAACTTTTACTATGTTATGTAACAGGCAAAAGTCAAATATTGTTTCTTCCTAAGATCAACCTATTATAAATGATTGTGAGTTCATCCATGTTGAATGTTGGACAAAAGAGGACAGCTATAAGCACATTATTATGAATCGAGTAGATGGGAAGAGTCATAGTCAAGTATTGGTTTATGATGCAGTGGTAAGAAAACTAACATATGAGGAAAAAGATGCAAAAGGAGATATAGTTAACATTTATCAAAAGCCACAAGCATTGATTAACTATATTATAGATCTATGTTCAAATGAAGGAGAATGGGTTTTGGATTTATTCTCAGGTTCAGGTAAGTTTTAATATACAAATTTAAATTTAAATATTGTCTTTTTTACTTTTTATGTCTCCATAGTAATTTTCTTACTAATTTTTTTTGTGCTTGATGATTAGGTACAACACTAGCATGTTGCCTACAAAAAGGAATAAATTGCATTGCCATTGAGAAAGATCCTGTTCAATGCAAATTTATTCAACAAAGAATTAACGCTGTTAAATTCCTTCCAGATGCGAAGCAAGAAGTTGGTTTGAGAAAAGGAGATTTTAATGAATCACGTGTGGCAAAAAAAGCAAAGGAACCTCAACCACCATTATATGGAATGATTGGAAAGGGACACTTTGGAAGATTTGCTGATATGAAAGATCCATTAGAAGACGGCGATGATGAAAATGAAGCAAATGCTGCAGAAGAAGCCATCAATGCTGTTGTAGATGATGTTGAAGATGTATTAGTTGATATTGTTGATGATGTTTAAGTTATGCTTGCAAACAAAGCTTATTTTTCAGAACTACTAATCAGCTTTACTTGTAATGTTTAAACTTTGATATTTTATGAGAACAACCCTTTTTTTTTGCAAAAAACATGTGATTGCTATTATTTTTTGACATAAAATTGAATAAAAATGTTGTTTTCTTAAGTTTTTTTACTAAAATTCTCCCAAAAAATTAGTTTATTTAATATGTTTTTTTCAACAAAAACTTTGTAAAAGTGTATTTTTTGCATTGTATTTATATTAAAAAATTGTATTTTTTTGTCATATGGTTCAAAATATTGGTTTTTTAGTGATAATTTTTTTGGTGTGCATTGAAAAATTATTTAACAATACATAAACATGTGGAAAATATAAACTTTAGAATATTGACCTTTTTTCTATCTTTTATGTATGTGAAAAAGTGAAGATATCATTACAAGTTTTTATTTTTTTTAAAAATATTTTTTTATTTTTAAAACACAAGTACATAAATGCACTTAAAAATAAACATCTCACAGAAGAAGAAGACATTAAAAAATTATAGTGTCAAAATCAATGCTATAAAAAAAACATTGGTGATGATACACCACCACTATTCAAAATCGACATAAAAAACACCACTTTAAAAAAAAAAAAATTTATTAAAAAAAAAAAACAAGATGAAAAAAAATTATGGTGCCAAAAACATGCTCAAATTTTTTTTTCGTGATTCTGCATCGCCACCTTTTCAAAATCAGGTGTTTTTCTTGATATTTGAAAAAGTAGGTAACATTGAGGTTACCTATTTCATCGGTAACATTGCTTCTAATCCTGGTGGCCAGGCAATGGATTGGGAAACCAAACGTTCATCGATGCCCAAGTCCTTCAAGCGTCTTTTCTCCGCAAGAACCGTGGTGGAAATCAGAACCTCATGCACAGATGTGTTAGACGAAAAGATATCATATACATCTATCATACTTATGTAAAGCAGGAAATACAAGTCTAATATTGGCAGAGATAAGAAGAGTCAAGTGTTACAACCGATGACCTAGATCAGTAGAGATAGGAAGACATCATTTATGGAAGGCCGCCAAATATAAGAGGAAATTCATAGTGGCTAAAATAATAATCAGGTGATTACTCCGAGGCACCCTCCCGCATCAGCAGACATAGGGAAACTACACTAGTTCACCAACCGAAATGAAAGTGATCGGGGTGCCAAATATGGATCGTAGGAGAATATTGTCAGAGGATCAGATGATCCATAAATAGAAGTTGTCACCCAAAGATGATACTACTTGGATGATACAATCCCCACCCAATAAAGTCCCCGAGATGTCTGAATGTCAGATCCGATCATAAATATCACACTTTCCAATGAAAACAGAGATGTAATGGAGACATGACAAAGATGAGGTGTATGAGATATGTCAGGATACTATGATCTAGCATAGAGAGCGCGATAAAAATTTGAAAGATCCGAGGACCGGAAAAAGGAAAGAAGGCAAGAAAACAAATGTGGTCAACTATCAATCCGTCGGAAAAACAAGTGATAACAAGCTTCCCTACAGCTCATACATGGAAACAACAGCACCCTGTGCAGTACCACCACATAGAGAAAATTTGCACCCCAAAGTATTTGCAAGGTCTGGATATGATGAAAGATTCTATCCACTTACGCCAAAGACTATACCATTTAGACTGATATAATGAGGATTGAGCCTCCGGTTCTTTTGGAACATGTAAAATGATAACAGCCAAAAGAAAAAGACATGCAATCAAAATGACCTCATACAACTCCGAGAGCATATTGCAGAGCACCTCGTATACTCAACCAAGGAATGGGCCAGTCCCACTAAGAATCAGCCATACCTATCCCCACTTAACGCAATTTGAGCAATATGAAAACCTATCCTCCATCAACCCTTATGTATCCTGTTAATGGCCGAGAGGAGACTCAGCTATATCTTATTATAGATTATGAGATGACAATTGTGATCACCAAGCCCCCACCCTAACTAGACTGCACCAATTCAGCAATGGATATGAAACATTGGTTACTCTATAATGACCATTCAAACAAAAACTACCTAAGAAGATACCATGTTTCTAGAACTTAGAACAACCATATGAAATTTCATGCATCTACCATGGGACAATCTACCTACATCCTTCAAAATACATTTACTGTACCACCATTATCCACAACAAAATATGCATGCCCAACAGTTCCTTTCTCAAAGTTAGTTGTGGAACCGGTCCGAGCGTCCATCCCTCCAACCGCTCTTAGCGATCAACGCAGACATTTTCGGGGGAAAGGATGCTCCCAATGAAAGGTTCGGTGGGGTTCTCTACAATCCAACCTATTACGTTTACTGTTATAGTTATGTTATTTTAAGGAATGAAATTAAGACATTATGGTACACAATGGGAGCTTCTTAGAAATAATCTCATTTTTCACAAATTCTAAAATTTAAACCAGCTCGTTACAATTAATTGAAACAAAAAAATTTAATTGCATTTCATTATAATTCAGAAATAAATTATATAAAACCATGTAATATAATACAAAACAAGTCTTGTCCAAATCTAATAATTACATATGAGTAAATGAATAAATATTATTCGACGAAATTTTTTCTTATACATTATCTATGGGTATATGAATAAAATTTATATTCTATGCTGCTTCAAAATTTATATTTGTTTTCTCCCTTTTATTCATCGCAATAACTACATATGTTTTCTCCAGGTTTCACCGCACTTCCCAGGTCCTCAACGTTGGCTTAAGGCTCTTCATGAAAAGCGAGGTTGCAAATATGGAATGACATGTCGATCAGATGAAATGTTTAACATTAATCTGAGTTATTAATAATTTATTTTTATTTTATTTATATAATAAATTAGATGTAATTAGTGTTAAATATATTATTTAAAAATTATTAGAAATTAGTTTTATGGAAATGATCATAAATAAATAAATGATTTATTTAAGCAATTGAATTTCAAAAAAATAATATCAAATATAATACAATGTTAAAAACCCTTCAATACTTAAATACATATATTATTATTATTGTTAAAAAAATTAAAACATGTTGTATGGTTATTGTATTGTTGTATGGTATATCCTCGTATTGTATATCCTCATGGTTTAAAGCTCTGATTGGTCAATTCTCTCCACTAATAATGAAGTAGTCCATGGTGAGGAGCATAGAGATGATGAAAACACAAACTGATCAGTATGTGAGGGAGAGTGTTACCGATACCTCCGGTTTCATCTCAGAGGGAACTCTCAAGGTAAATGAATTAAGAATAAGTGAGACTTCTTTATGTATTTTATGTCACTTTAATTCTTTAATTTAATCCAGATGGATACTGTTTATAGCGATAACAGTGTAGTTTATTGATATGTAGTTTCGAAAGTCGAAAACGCTCCTCTTCAAAAATCAATTATAAATGAGGGTTAAAGTTAAAAATTTTAGAGTTATGTAGAATTTCACTATATTCCTAATTTGAAATGGTTATGTACTCATTGTTGTTATTAAAAAAACCATTTTCAATTAAATATGGGAAAGAATTTAGACACCAATAAATTTATTACAATATGAGAATGAATATTTCTTAAATGTTAAAGCATATTCGTTTTAAATGGAAATTTATTACAATATAAAATGGATTTATTTTAAATATTAAGGAGATTCATTTTAAATGAAAATTTATTATAAAATAGATATATTTTAAATATTAAGAAGATTTATTTTAAATGGAAATTTATTGTTGGTTCATCAGATATTTTAAAAATTAAAATTTAGTATTGAAAGAATTAAATTTTTGAAATATATATTTTTTTCATTTCATTTAATTATAGCAAAAATAAAATGTTTTAAAGAATTTAGTACTTTTCACTAATAGATATTTTAAGATAAAGTTATATTGATTTGATCATATATATATATATATATTATTTTTGTTTAAAAATTTATAATTTTATTAAGTTCTTTTTATTATTATTATATAATTTTGTTATTATTATTATTAAAAATAATATTTAATAATTTAATTAATAATATTAATAATATTATAAATATTTTTTTGTTTACCATATATATATAAATATGGTGAAAAAAACGACATGTTGTCAAAACACCTTAGCTTTATTATTAAATGGGTATATATATATATATATATTAACATATTAGGTTATTGCAGTATTAATAGAGGTCTATCTCATGTTTTTAATATTTTTTTCAATCTATTTTATAAAATAATATATCAAACTTAGTAATAATTTTAATATTAAATTAAGTTAAATTTTAATAAATTTAATAATGGTAACTGTTGTCGTTAAAGTTTAATAAGGTTAAATTAATATCTAGCTTTAATAATTTCAATATTAAGGCTAATATGAATATTAATAAATTCAATAATTTTAATATTTCAGTTGAGGTTAGCATTAATAAGTTAATATTATTCTATATATTTAGTTATTAATATTAAAGGTTAATCATTTTATTAATAATATTAATAATGGTTAATTATTTAACATTATCATTATTTAATATTAATAATTAAATAGAGTATCTAACATTAATCAAACAATGTTGGTCAAAATTTAAATATACTTTATATTTGTTTAATTTGAAATGTTTAAATATATTTTATTTTCAATAATTTTATATTTTTGTATCCTAGAAAAATATATCAAATTTATTAATAAGTTTAATAATAAGTTAATATTAATATTAAACATAAGTTTTTAATTAGTTTATTAATAAGGTTAGTGTTTTTATTAAAGTTTAATAAAGTTAATTTGACATTTTAGTTTAATAATGTTAATGTTAAGGTTAATATGAATATTAATAAATTTAAAAATTTTGATTTTAATATTAATATTGAGGTGAATATAATGTTAATTTTTAGTAATTAATATTAAAGTTTAATGATGATTATTAATGTCTTTTTAGACCAATGTAGTCTATCAAACTTCAAGAAAGAAAGAAAAAAAAAGTCTAATTGTCATTCTTCAAAATATTTTTTATGTGATCAAGAAGAAGGGAAAGAAGTGATCCAAGATCGCTATAGTTGGGTGGGCTTAATAAGTCAAGAATATTAGAGGTGTGGTTGATGATAGGGAAATGAGGGTGGATGTGGGCAAGAGTCGAGTTGTCTAAAAGGAAGTGTTTTTCATATTCCACCTTCTTAGTATCACAAATCTCACATACTTTATCATCCCATGGAGTGTTGGGAGTAGACCACCGCCCGATCTCACTTCGAAGCTCATGAGGATTAGTTAATGTTAAATTGACATTTAGTAATTAATATTAAAGTTTATAATTTATTAATAATATTAATAAGTGTTCACTATTTAACATTATTATTCTTTAATATTGATAAACAAGCGTCGTTCACCACATTAATCAAACAACGTCACTCTTTATAGTCAAATTTTAAATATAATTTCTGCTTGAAAATAATAATAAGGGAGAATAATTTTAACTTACATTTGGATTAGTAAGAGTAAATATGAGAACTATAACCCTTAATATTATTAACCTAAAAGAATATTAATATTTATATACCTTTGGTTTATAATATTAATCCCTTGGGTTTAATATTATTCCTTGTGTTTATAATGTCTTGGGTTTTCAATCCCTTGGGTTTTAATATCAATCCCTTCAATTTCTTAATCTAAGGGTTCATATTCCTAGGGTATTATATTATTCATAAGGTTTATAATAGTAATCCTAGGGTTTAATATAAATCCTTTAGGTTTATAATCATGGTCAACCATGGGTCAACATCGCAGTGTGACAAAGATTGGCTCACCATGAAAATCAACAATGGTCAACCATTGTCAACCATCATCAACCATGGTCAATCAAGATAAACCATGGTTCAATGTCACATTGTGAAAAATACTCTCAATATGAAAATCAATCATGGTCAACCATGATCCAATGTTACATTGTGACAAAGATTGTCTCAATATGAAAAATAATTATGGTCCCATGGTCCAACATCGCATTGTGACAAAGATTGCCTCAATATGAAAATCAACCATGATCAACCATGGTCAACCATGTTTATTTTACCGTATATAATATTTTATGAAAGGCTTTATATACCTTGGTTTATGGTATTTATCTTAGAGTTTATTATAATATTTTATTAATATGAAAATAAATCATAGCTAACCATGATTATTCATGGTCAAACATGGTCAAGCAAGTCCGATGTATTGATCCATGGTCAACTGATAAGCATTGTGACAAAGGTTGTCACAATATGAAAACCAATCATGGTCAAACATGGTCCAATGTTGTATTGTGACAAAGATTATGTTAATATGAAAATCAACCATGGTCAAGAATTCTTATTTTAGGGTTTATAATATTTATCTTAGGGTTCATATACCTTGGGTTTATAATATTAATCCCCTGGGTTTAATATTAATCCCTTGGGTTTATTAAACTAAGGGCTCATGGTCCAATGTCACATTGTGACAAAGATTTTCTCAATATGAAAATTAACCATGGTCAACCATTATATACCATTGTCAACCATCGTTCAATGTTGCATTGTGACAAATATTGTCTCAATATGAAAATATACCATGGTCACATTATGACAAAGATTGTCTCATGGTCCAACGTCACATTGTGACAACCATGGTCATCCGTGGTCAACCATAGTTAATGCTAGTCCAATGTTGTAGAAATTATACAACAATCATGTATATCTTGGATTCACTTGATCTAACAATGTGCTAAATTTAAATACTGAATTGCTTCTACAAATCTTTATAGAATTAAAAACACAATCTTCAATCACATGAACATGATGAAAAATCAATCACACACAACACAAATAATTTCTCGGGGAAAGCTTACACCTAAAAATCCCACTATCCTCTATTGTATATTATATCATGGATCATGAAACAATTACATACAAAACTCTTCTCACAAGAGCCCTCAGTACATCAGCTAATTGTCTCACACTATCATACAAAAATTGGAAAGTCCCTTAGCCAATTTATTGTCTACAGACAACCTTCCTTCACTGTAAAATCCCTGATGAATGCAATCCTTGAATTGATGCAATCCTGCATGCCTTGACTGCGCAAGTATCGTGGGAACATCCAATGTGTGTGTGCTTGCATGTGTGCAAGCAGATAATGTCACAACTGATAGTCAACTTCCCTTTCACCTAGAGCTCAATACTGTCTCCACTAGACCTGACATGCATGCAACTAATATTAGTAAATCTTCAGTTGCACGTGAGATCACTGCATGTGAATTAATTAATATTTAATTCACTTGATCTGTCACTAGTGTATCTTCAGTTACAACTAGCACATCTGATTTTAAGTCACTTAACTGAGTTAAACTATTTACAACTTGCACAAAATCATGCACCACTAAAATTCCAACTCTGTCACAACGAGAATTTCTCAGTTCAAACTAGTATTACTCTACATATCCCACCAACCAACCTATAACTCGAAATTCACTTAGCTAAATGATTTTTCCACTTCAGTTAACTATTTCAAGTCCACATTGAGAATATATTACAGTTTAATGTCCATCTAAATTAAGGGATAATAAAAATAGAAATTCACCTAGAAATAGCCTGTGTGCCCCACCCTAGTGTAGGTGCTTAATGTTCACTACGATCATGGGTGCCAAAAATTTCTTATTGAATCTCAACACTCCCTCTCAACAAGAAAGGGATTATCCTTCACCCCGATCCTGTCTCTATCGTATCCATATTTTCTCCTGGTGAGTGCCTTCATCAGAATATTTGCATCCTGATCTTCCATGGGAATGTACTGAAGCAACATGATTCCCCTCTACACACAATCTTTGAGATGATGGTACCGTATATCTATATGCTTGGACCTATCATGAAACACAGGATTAATCGAGATTTTAATGCAACTCCGATTATCACAATGAATCACTGTCGGATCCATCTGAGAACCAAACAAACCAACCAACATCTTTCTCATCCAGATAGCCTCACATTTAGCTTGAATTTCTGCCATGCATTACACTTCCGCTGAACTGAGTGCCATGGACCTTTGCTTCCTGTTGTACCAAGAAACAACTGTAGGCCCGATACTAAAGGTTCCTCCTGATGTGCACTTTCTATCCGATGGAATTCCATCCCAATCTGCATCTGTGAAGCCATGCAACTTCACTCCATCTGTCTATCTGTATGATAGACCATACTCTGATTTTCCCCTCAGTTATCTCAGGACATGCTTCCCTACCTTCCAAAAGAGCTTGGTAGGCTTAACCATAGCTTGACTCAGCTGGTTAACCACATAGAAAATGTCTGGTCTCGTGTTCACTAGATACATTAGTGAACCCACTAACTATCGATACATAGTAGCAACCACTACCTCTCCAGGAGTAGCATCATCTTTCCTCCAGTTTCCTGGAAGAGGAGAATCCATGGGTTTGCAGCTCTCCATGTTAAACTTACCCAGTATCTCCTTTGCATACTTGCCTTGAGACACAAAAATTTCACCATACCGCTGCCATATTTCCAATACAAGGAAATAATGAAGGAGACTCATATCCTTCAGTTCGAACTCCCTTGCAAGATCCTCCTTGAATGAGTATATCAGCTGCTCATCACTAGTCAAAATTAAATCATCAACATTAATAAAAAAGATCAATATCTTACCCTCAACCACAATCTGGTACAGGTTTGCATCTGCTTCACTTTTGGTGAATCCTAGTTCGGTGAAATAGTTGTCTATCCAAGTGTAAAAAGCATGAGGTGCTTGCTTCATTCCATACAACGCTCTTTTGAGTCAGGACACATGTGACTCGCTAGTGAAGATCTCGAAAACTTCAGGATGCTCTATGTACACCTCTTCCTCAATGATCCTATTGAGAAATGTAGTTTTCACACCCATCTGATGAATGCGCCATCTCATCTGCATTGAGAGTGCAAGGATGGTCCTTATGGAAGAGTACCTTGTGATAGGTGCAAATGTCTCATCATAATCTATCCCCTCGATCTGTGAGAAGCCTCGGACCACAAATTTGGCCTTGTATTTCTCCACACTCCCATAAGTAGCTTGCTTTACCTTGTAGATCCTTCTCAAACCTACCACTGATTTATCAACCAGTCTTGGGACAATTTCCCATGCACTGTTTTTGACAATGGAGTCATACTCCACCATTGCGTCAACCCAAGTAGGCAGCTGCACTACTGCCTGAAAGGAATATGGTTCAGTCACAATACATTTTCTCATGAGAACCATGTATCCAGTACATCGGTCAGAAGACTATCTCTATCTGCGTTGTGAAGTAGGGGCTCCTACATTCTATGCAACATCAAGTCTCAGCCAATCAGCTTTAGTGGTGCGCCTTCTACCATTTTTTATGGATGGATCCGCATGAGTGGCTTTCTCCACTCCATGAACCTCCTCATGTGGTTGATCCACATCTTGAGACTCATCTTTGGGAACCAGTATTTCTTCCTCTCCATGCAAGTCCAACTCCCTCTCAAGGGACAACTGCACGGCCTTCCCCTGATCAAATTTTATATCCCGTCGCATAATATTCATTATGTTGTTTGGCAAATACACACGATAATTATGCAGTTTTTCTGTGTACCCCACAAAAATCCCAACTTCAAGAGTTGGTTCCAGCTTCTTCTTGGCATCCTTGGTCACATGCACATAAAAAAATGAGCCAAAAATCTTAAAGTGTGAAACATTAGTTTTCTTACCATTTAAAGCTTCTTCAGGTGTACTCATGTCAAGTACTCTTTGAGGACAATGGTTTACACATACACCGCAATGTTGCATGCTTTCGCCCACTAATGCATTGGTAGGCCCTGATCATGCAACATCACTCATGTTGCACCCATGATCGTTCCTCTTCTTCCTCTCCTTGACCCCATTTTGTTGTGTATTATGAGGCGCTATGAGTTCTCTTTGAATTCCTTCTTTGTTGCAGAAGTTCTTGAATTCGTCAGAGATGTATTCTCCACCATTATCACTCCTAAGAGCCTTCACTTGCTTCCCCAACCCTTTCTCCACCAATGCCTTAAACTCACAGAACTTAGAGAATGTTTGATCTTTCTTCTGCATGAAGAAGATCCAACATTTATGAGAAAATTCGTCAACAAAGATTACATAGTACTCATGTTTTCTTGTTGAAGAAACCAAGAATGGTCCACACACATCTGTGTGAACTCTCTCAAGGATCCCTGAAGCATGGTTCTCCTTCTCATGAAAGGTGGACTTTACATACTTCCCCATGGTGCAACCCTTGCACTGATCTAACTGAGCAAGTGTTCCCATTGGAAGTCAAGTAAATATTTGTTGCATGACTTTTCAAGGCTCCATGATGAAGAAGACCCAATTGCCTATGCCATAATTCACCCTCATCTCGTCTCACCACTTTTTCTGCCTTGCCCATCATGGCAGTGCAGCCATCTACCTCTAGCTCGTAAATATTCCTATGTAAAATCACTATCCTCATGGCTTGATTCATTGTTTTATGTCATAGGAAAGCTTTTCCATCATGAAAAACAATGTCATAGCCTTTGTCCTCCAACATTGCGATTGAGACCAAATTTTTCTTCAGACCCGGTACATGCATTACATATTTTAATTGAAATGGTTTACCTGACTCCCTCATAAAGGTAATGGTACCAATCCTGGTAGCACTGTACCATCTGTCGTCACCTATCTCAATATGCATCTGGAGATATTTCTCCTCCAAGTCACTGAAAAGTTCCTTATCTCTCGCCATGTGAAAGGAAGCACCACTATCCAAATACCACACCTATCCCAATGCACTTGACACCATGCATGAAATCAAGGAGAATTCAAGCTCGAATTGCGAAGCAAGGGCCTCTCCAGTTGCAGATCCAACAACCTTTTTGTTCTTCTTCTTTTGTGGACAGTTAGTAGGAAAATGCCCGTGTTCATGACAGTGAAAATATTTCTCCTTGGACATGTCCTGATTCTTGCCTTTAGACTCAGATTTAGAATGTAATTTCTTCCCCTTCCCCTTCTTCGCCTTGGAAACCAAAGCACGATCCTCTTCATCAGCATGCTTTGATGAAGCTAGTGTTCTGCCTGAACTCCTCCTCCACCAAATTTGACCACAGTCGTTCTCAATCTCGCAATTTTTCACGTCCGTTGATAGTGTCTTCATAACTATGCCAACTCTTAGGAAGTCCTAGGAGAGCCAAACTCACCAAATCATCATCAGCAACTGTTATTCCCACACTCCCCAGTTCATCTCAACATTGGAAAAACTTTGTGAGATACTTTTGAATTGTGTCGCCCTTTTTCATCTTGATCTTCCTGAGTTTATCTTTGAGCGCCAATTTCCTATGGTCGCTGCTGATTTGGAATGGATCCATCAAAGCCTTCCACATTGCATCTGGTGTGGATTTCGCATGGAGGCTTGAGACAATGTGGTCTCGTACTCCCTCCAACAGGATCCTCCTCACATTTTCCACTTTCTTTTACCATGCATCAATATTGGCAACATCTGCAGCATTTGGCTTAGGAACATATTTTTCAATGAATTCCTTCAAGCCATTGTCTTCAAGTATCGCCTCCATCCTGTCCTTCCAAGAAATGTAGTTTGAGCTGCCCTCGAGTGCATACTCTAACCTCAAGCCATTGAAAAATATTTTGATCTTGGATCAGTTGTAGCACCATGAAAAGCCTTTCTGCAAATTCAAATTATATCCAGTCACAAACTTAACTCCTGCTTCACTTCTATAATTTCCTGTGCTTTGATACCATGTATAAATCATATAAAAAGCATGTATATCTTGGATTCACCCGATCTAACAATGTGCTGAAGTTAAATACTGAATCGCTTCTACAAATATTTGTGAAATTAAAAACACAATTGGAAATCACATGAGCATGAAGAAAGGTCAATGACACAGAACACAGATAATTTCCCAGGGAAAGCTTATAGCTAAAAACCCCACTATCTTCTATTGTATATTATATCATGGATCATGAAACAATTACATACAAAACTCTTCTCACAAGAGCCCTCGGTACATCAACTAATTGTCTCACACTGTCATAACAAAACTAGAAAATCCCCTAGCCAATTTACTGTCTCCAGATAACCTGCCTTCATTGTGCAATCCCTGAATTGATGCAATCATGTCTTCCTTGACTGCGCAAGTATCATGGGCACATCCAATGTTTGTGTGATTGCATGTCTGCAAGCGGATAATGTCACAACTGATAGTCAATTTCCGTTTCACCTAGAACTCAACTGGGTCCCCACTAGACCTGACATGAATGTAGCTAATATTAGAAAATCTTCAGTCGCATGTGAGATCACTGCATATGAATTAATTAATATTTAATTCACTTGATCTATCACTAGTGTATCTTTAGTTACAACTAGCACAACTGAGTTTAAGTCACTTAATCGAGTTAAACTATTTACAACTTGCACAAACTCATGCACCACTGCACTTCCAAATCTGTTACAATTAGAATTACTCAGTTACAACTAGAATTACTCTGCATGTCCCACCAACCAACATCTAACTCGAAATTCACTTAGCTAACTTATTTTTCCACTACAGTTAGCTATTTCAAGTCCACATTGAGAATATATTACAATTTAATGTCCATCTAAATTAAGGGATAATAAAAATAGACGTGCACCTAAAAATAGCCTGTGTGCCCCACCCTAGTGTAGGTGCTTAATTTTCACTAGGATCATGGGTGCCAAAAATTTCTTCTTGAATCTAACCAAATGTTACATTGTGACAAAGATTGTTTCAATATGAAAATAAAAAATGATCAAGCATGGTCAACAATGGTCCAATTTTGCACCGTGACAAAGATTCTCTCAAAATGAAAATAAATCATGGTTCAACGTTGCATTGTGACAAAGATTGTCTCAATATGAAAATCAACCACGGTCAACCATGTATTTTTTAAGTTTTATAATATTTATCTTAGGGTTTATATACCTTTGGTTTACAATATTAATCCCTTAGGTTTAATATTATTCCCTTAGGTGTTTAGCATTAGATCCTTGGGTTTATTAGTGCCTTGGATTTACAATATCAATCCCTTGGGTTAATTAATAACAGGATTCCTAATCCTTCCGTACTATTATTGGGAAATGATAGGGAGTCTTCAATCCTTTCAAGTTGCTTCTCTACTAGAGTTGAGCCAATAATGTGAATTTTTTTGGTGTTTCCTCCAACCAATCACGCTTCAAATGTGACAATGATTGAAAGTATTTATCTCTACTCTCCTTGCAAACCTGGATATTTTTTTTTGAGAAAAAGGAAGCAATCCTTTTCTATATTTCCATGGTAGTTCTAGTGCCCACATTTGAAGGGGGTCACTTCAAAATCCAACGCCTCACATAATTTGGAAGATCACTTCTTTATCATAATAGAATCCATTGGGACTTTTGATGGATATAAACCCACCAATATGCGAGCAATTACCACCTCTCATGAGATCTTGTAAGAGTTATCTAGTTTCTAAAAGAATTCTAAACAATGTCCTATTTCTTTAAAATTATCAAATAACCAAAGAATTAGATGTAAGCTGGTGAAACTAACCCATATAAGAACATATTTCATATGTGTATACTTAGCATCAAATTCACTTTCGATAAATTCTTCAAGAATAATGCTTGGCATCCTTAATACTCCTAAGAAAAAATACTTTTGTTGGCATCTTCACCTATTCTCATAATCTAGACAAGCCCTCCTTTGACCAAAATAATGTTACACTCTTCCACATTCATGATCTCATGTAGTTTAATTTCCTCTCCTAACTGTAAATTTATGATGTAAGCCTTCCTTTTAACACATTTTCTATGCTTTTGTCATTCCTTAAACCTCTCAATCCCACCCATTCCCATTTGGAGACAATGGCTTTACCAAATGTGACTCTAGTCATAAAATATCCATATGACATTCTACAAATGAAACTAAAATCATCTAAACCCCCTCTTTGATATAATTAAGTCCAAGGGAAATGACAAATAATTATTTGAATTTATATCTAAAGGTTTACTATCATTCAGTCGGAAATGAATACTTGTGAGGTGAATGATGTGACTCATTTATATCTTCACTAAAAGAAAAAGAAAAAATGTGTCCTTTAGAACCTCTTGATTAAGTGAACCACATTATGCCTTCATGTTATGTTGATTACCTAATAGAACTAATGGATCAAATTTGAGGGGTTTAACCTTGTAGCTCCAATTAAAGAAGGATGAGGGTTTATTAAATCTCAAATTATAGACCGCAAGATGGTCAATAATTCTTCTTACAACATCTAATCTCCATGTTGCTTGAGAGGATGAGGTGTGAGATTAATTTTGTAGCACCACACCTTTGATATGGAGTAGATCTGATGATCTTTGAAGAGGTAGTTTAAATGGTCAACCACCTCCTCCTCCATAACCTCAAACTCAAATTCACCAATTTATTTAATTTGTCTATAATAATCAGGGCTTGTGAAAAAGACATAAAACCCTAACCACAATACCATCAATCAAGATAATCTCATTTCCTAATATTATAAAATCATTTTAAAAATAATACATAATTAATTTACTATATTTTATTAATATTTAAAAAAATACAAATAAATAATTATATACTTTTAAAAACAAAATAATTTTATCTCAAGATTTCAAAAAATTAAAAGAACACTCTATTTAATAAGAATAATCCTTAAAGTAATGGTTTAGCATTAAAGATATATGAATTTAGTAAAATGTTGTATTTTAATTTATTAATATTAGGAAAAAAACAATATATTTTAAATTTATTTAAAAATATATAAATAAAAATAAAGATTATTATTAATTTGATGCAATAAAATATTATTTAAAAAATAAAATATTATTTTAGAAAAAAACTAAGTTAAATGTTAAGGGAGAGTTTCCCTTCCTAAAAGGTGATGAACGGCATCATAGATATCTAAATTAAGTTCAACACTAAATGGTGGATCCCGTTACGAAATTTATTTTACAGAAATTCAAAATGGCGTGCAAGTTGAGATATTTTAATTAGCAAAGGGAAAATTGATCACACGAATCATTTCCGTGTTTAACATTATAAATCAACTTGAGATCTGACATCATTCCTTGAAAGCAACATCATAGCCTTGCACGGAAGCTTTTTTTGCAGGAAACCACAATATAAAATAATAATAATTAATGGGTTAAGATTATCAACTCTTTCGGGATTTTATTCTCAAAATCTTGAAGTGGTGTCAATTTATAGATCAAAAGTCTGCCTTAGGTGTGAAATTGTCAAATTTACGTTAATGGATTCGTTTTGTTAAGAATGTGCGTAGATAAATTTGATTTTTTTTTTTTTTTTTTTAATCTTATAACGATTTTTGGATTTTGAAAAGTTAAATCATTTTTTACATCATAGCCACTTAAAAATAGCAATTTAAATGTGCGTAGATAAAATTTGACGTTGGTCTTCATTTATGTTATTAAAATTTTTGGATTTTGAAATGTTTATCCTTTTTACATAGCATCTAGTAAAAAGTAACTTTTTAAATAATTATGGATAGTTTGAAATCATACAACTAACTTTTGAAATAATTATAGATAGTTTGAAATCATACTCAAAAATATTTTATTTTAATAAAATTATACATTTTAAATAATATTTCAGCTTATTTTCTTATATAAAAAAAATATTGTTTTTAATTTTATTTTTCAACCAGATAAAAAGACCAACAACTTCTATTATTACATAAGAATCATTATCATGATCATGATATATACCATATATCATATCTCATCTTTCTTGTAACAAAAGATATCATTGTTACATTTATAAATATCCAATAAACTATATCTCTCATTTTCTATATTTATAGGTCTAACTTTTCTATACCAATGACAAAGCTAGTTTAGTTAAAAAAAACAATTCCCTTCATCCTTTTGTTTTGAAAAAAACAAAACAAAACATTTTATGATATCTCTTTATACATCTCTAAAAATTGTCATATTATGCAACATAGTTTACGAAACCTTCATAAACACTACTTTCAATTATAGTTTATACAGGAGAGTTTTATACGATTTCCATTATAAGGTAACACATACCGTATAAGAAACAAGTGTTATTTTATATTTATATCTATCTATATATATAAGATATGTAATATTTAAACATAATATTATTGTAACACCCAATATATATCAATACAAAAATATAATTTATAATCTAAAGAAATTGATAATGAAACTTATTTCATTTTAAAATATTTTTTATAAAATAATGGTAAATGTACTTATTATATGTAATCATAATTTGAGATGTGATGTTACATACATTCATCACCTTATAAAATGTGTTTTTACTATAACCATCCTAAAAAAATCTTAGTGAATATTCTATTTATACAAGTTGAAAGGTTGCAATGTAGGTTCCGCATATAATCAATATACAACATTGTATAAAGTTTGAAGCTCTTAATTATTGACCTACTCATTCTATGGTGTATGTAAGTTTGAAGCTCTTAATTATTGACCTACTCATTCTATGGTGCATGTATATGGTAAATCTATTGTCAGATGTGTGGGTACTTCACATACATTTGATTTGGTTTTGTGTCAACTATTTGTACCCACAAATAAATTTCGATGCTTTATTGATATTTCAAAATTAACATAAATTCACATATGAATATGCAATATATATTAAACAATTCTGTTTGGGGATATGTCGAGAGGACATATGGTGATTATCTGTCTTTACTCTCGTCCATTGGATCATTCCCTCGTGTAGAAATTATATGCACTAAGCATGCATATGTCCAAGATCCACCTTCTCACACTATTTAACTTTATGCAAGATACTGAATCTATTCCACTTGTTAATCTTTTGCGGAAAAATTAATTGCACACACATGTGAAGCATAAACAAAAATTATCAATCGCACATAACACCGTTTTTAACAGGGAAAGCCTAAAGCTGAAAACCCTAAATATATATTATGTAACATGGATATCATATGAAAATCTCATACAAACATGCAAAGCTTATCACAAGCTCTCAGTACAGTACAATCGTCATACACTAAAAAGGCCTAATCTTGCAAATTCATGCACCGATCTTTGCCACCTTTGCTTTGCCCTCCTTGCACAATTTTGTTGGAAATGTTGTCATTGATGGCAAAGGAGAAAACATAGATGTAGAAAGATAGCAAAGAATATTTTTGAAAGGAAAAGAAAAAGAGGTAGGAAGTAATGTTAGAAAGCAATGAAGAGATCACCTAAGAGGATGTAGAGTCAAGCTGCTGACGAGAGACCATTTCAAGCAGCCCCGAGGCTGCAAAATATGTGAAAATCTGGAAGCGCCCAGAGTGAGTCGAGCATCGATAGAGGTTGCAAAGATGGGGGAGTCAGAGGCAGGGAACGAGAGAGAATACAAAGAAATGACTAGTGAAATGAAATAATCAGCAATGAAGAAGGATTGCGAAAATACGGTAAACGCGAGACGAGAGAATATAAAGGCAGAGCCGTTAACAAATCCATTATGAAATGAAAACAGAGGATGTGGAACCATGCAGAACGAGCGGAACCAAAAGGCAGAAGGAATAAATTGATAAATATACACTTTGGTTATAATGCAGGGTTAATGCACAATCTGTATATTTAAACGAAGAATGGAGGTTAAATAAACAATTGAAGCGATATTATTAGGCTAGTTGTGAGTCGACGAACATGAATAAATAGTAAAACCGAGAGGTGAAAATACCGCTTAGAGTATGTGCGTTTGGGAGTGGTAAGTGGATTTCGTTTTTTGAATGCGATCTATGTCGCTGATGGACACGTGTCTTTGGGTGGTATTTGAATACCACTTACATCGCGTAATTTCTGAGTGCTAACCCTCGGCCCAAAGAAAAACGTGATATTAGCTGTGTCCGTCTGATTGCCAAGGCTGGAAGATCTACGGTGATCACACTTGTGCAATGAACAAAGGTTAGTTGAGGAAAAGCACTGTGGGCCCGAGTCAAATGTATCATTGAAAATTGAAACATAAACCAAAGTTTAAAGCCGAACCTTATTTCTTATGAGGCTTATTCGTTATACATTCAAAGGGCGTTATAATGGTTTTTAAAGTTTGTTGACATATATTATGTAAAACATGTTGTGGGACCTACATTCATAGCTGTGGGGCCAAGTATTATGCAAAGTTCTGTGTATTGTGTCTATTATAAAAGTTAAATAACAGACGAAAGGTAAGTAAAAATGCATTGTGGGCCCGAAGGTCAGTTTTAATTCAATTCATGGTAGAATGTTTGAAAGGTCTTGTATACGCATCAATGATGATATAAACTGTAATATTAATGCAGTGTGGAGGAAGGTGGGCCCGAAAACAACTATATATGTTATCACTTGGGTAATTCCAAAAGGTTTGCTATAATGTATGATAGAGGAGGTAATATATGTCTACATAGTATTGTGAATATGAAATACCTCAAAGGGTGTGCGTATAAAGTTTTTATATGAGGATATAAGTTGCGGTGGGCCCAATTGAATAATTGCGTTAATGGTTAGTTATTAACCATTGAAGAAAATGTTGAATGGATGATATGTATATATATAAATTGTGGACTCTGACTATGTTACGGATTAACAAGAGGTAAGCCAAGCCTTAGACACTGCATTATAGTACTATAAAAGAGGCGGAGTATATGTACAGTGTGGGCCCCATGTAAGAAGAATAGTTCAATGCATGTTTATTCCGAGAATCTTAACCCAATCTGAAGGATACATAAAAGCTAAAGCGGCCAAGTATATATATATGTAGCGCTTTATATACAAGGGACCAAGGTTACAATATAAATCATATGTATTATATTCTTGTGCGCGAAATTAAAAGGACAAAGGGTTCTATATTTCGGGTTTAAAACAAATGAAGTATTATAAGGTAGGACCCTCACGAATCGCATTGGAGAAAATCATAACAGCGAAACATGTTAATAAAATTTCCGATGGTGATTGCAGACCCGATATGTTATAAATGGTGACTCATATTTGTTTGAGTTCTGGCTTAAAGTGCATCGGAGTGATTCATCACATCGGAGGTGAAAGAGTAATGAACAAACTAAAAGTTCTGATTGTGATTGAGCAATCGGATGATAGCCGTCGGATTTGCTGAAGGATGGATGGCAGATATGAGTTGTTTGATTACATGGTGGGGCCTTTGCTAATCGCATCAGCAGAAATCTAATGACCAAGTCATAGGAGCATTATGAATGTTGCGATTGCGATTGAAATAAATGAGGTGGAGTATAGCTAGCATGTGGGCTCCATTCAAAAGATAAGATTAATACAGGTTTGCTCCGAGTTTTTATACCAAAGATGAAGAGTTAAAGGAAAGAAAAGCAGCATATATATATCTGTGTGTGTGTGTGTGTGTGTGTGTGTAAAACGATATATATATATTTATATATGTGAATAGTGAATCATCGGATTGGAGTGAGAGCAGATCATCAGAACATACAACTAGAAGTTTCCATTACGATTGATCGTAATTGGAAGTATTCAAGAGGTGATTCATCGCATCGGAGAATAGAGAAAGTTAAGCGAGTGGGCCCGAAAGGGAATTTTATGTATTAAAATGATTTATTATTGTTATATCACCGAGAGTTATTTGAGTTATATAACACGGCAGTTTTATATGCAGCAGTTACACCACGGGAGTGAACAGGAGAGCAAGCAAAGCCGAAAAAGACAGAGACAGTCACAGAAAAGACAAACACACGGTGATCCAAAACTGAATGGGTTGATTTTTAATCCATATTGTAACTGAATGTAAACGCTTTTTAATTGGTTTATATTGTTTTTGATGCACTGGCAAGTCTCCGTAGGAAACAAAACTCCACCGTAAAACTGAAAGTTGTACAAATTGCTGTAGTTTTCTGAATGAGTTGGATAAAGAAGTGAGGAGGCAGAAGGAAAAGAGTCAGGGCTATTCACTTTGAATTCCCTGTGGAATATTAACAGTTATGAGGAAAACTGTATAAAGGATATCACATTGATATGTAGAAAGAGGTTAGAAAATGCAGAGTATGAAGAATTGAGGCAGAGAAGATAAGAAGAAGGAGGAGCAGAAAGAGATGCTAGAGAATAGAGCTGATATCCAAGGTAAATCAACAAATGTTTTCTTTTGATAGAATGAGGAAGTTGGAGCTTCCCTATCAAGTTGAAGCTTGATAGATGTCAGTTGTAGCTGATTGAGGTTGGAGCCTCCTGTAGGTTGGTGCCTGCAGAAAATCAGTGGTGAGAGGGAGTTGGAGCTTGCCTTTGCATCACAACAATAATAAGATGTGGTTTTCTCCCTTTATGGGTTTCCACTTATATCTGCTATCTCTGTGTGTGTTGCCTATGTGTTGATATGTTCTATCCAATCTGCTTAATGCTTGTTGCTCTCATAATAAGTTTGGTGTAACATTATCTTAATACTTGCTGCTACATATTAAGACTGTTCACATATTAAGTTGGTTATAAAATTAAGTTGTAAATAAGCTTGATGAAAAGTTTTAAAAAGCTCATGTATGTGTTAAACTGATTCACCCCTCCCTCTCAGTTTAACTAAGGATTCAACAATTGGTATCAGAACCAAGTTCCTTTTGTACCAGTTTAACCACTGAAAGGAGATCCTAGGTCCCCAGGATGGCTAGTCAAGAAGGAAGCTCAACCAATAAAGCCCCTTTTTTCACCGGTGTTAATTATGCCTTCTGGAAAATCAGAATGAGAGCATACATAATGTCTCTAGGAATAGAAGTTTGGGCTGCTGTGGAATTTGGATATGCCCCAAAGGCAACTGACTCAGAGAAAGAAGCTAAACAAGACTTTGTAGCTAATGCAAAGGCCATGAATGCAATCTTAAATGGACTATGTGAGGCTGAATTTATCAAAGTAATGCACAGCAAGACTGCCAAAGAAATGTGGGATACTCTTGAAAACATCCATGAGGGAAACAAAAAGGTGAAGACATCCAAACTTCAAGTATATAGAGCTCAGTTTGAAAATTTAAAAATGAATGATGATGAAGATATTGGAAGCTTCTTCTTAAGAGTTGCAGAAATTGTTAATAATATGAAAGCTCTTGGAGAAACCATACCAGAATGTGTAATTGTACAAAAGATTCTAAGATCTCTTCCACCTAGCTTTAACCCCAAGGTTTCTGCCATAGAAGAAACAACTGATTGGGAAACCTTGACCATGAACCAGTGACTTGGAAATCTAACAGCCTATGAGATGAGACTTCCACAGAAGAAGTCAAATGTGAGGGAGGCAGCCTTTAAGACAGAGAAGAAGAAAGAAGAAAAGGAAGATATATGCTCTTGCTCTGATGAAGAAGAGGCCAAATTTGTCAAGAAACTGGATAGAGGCTCAGGTAAATATAAAGGTAAAATTCCATTCAAATGCTTTAACTGTGGAAGAGTTGGACACTATGTTGCTAAGTGTCCTCATAAGAAAACTAGGAATCAGGCTCAAGAATCAGAGAAAACTATATCAAAGAACTGGCAGAAAGGAAAGAAATTCAATAGAAAATCTTTCTATGCTCAACAAGACAGCAGTGCATCTGAAGACTCAGATGAACCCTCAAGTGAAGAAGGAACCTCTGAATTCTTGTTGATGGCCATAGAAGAACTTGAAGGACTCCTTCTAGAAGATGAAGAAGAAGGTGAAGTTGATCTTGAGGGGGAGCTAAGAAGTGCCCTAGAGGAGATTGACAGACTCAAACTAAAGTGTAAAAAATAGAAAGACATTCTCCTCAAGTATGTAAGAGAAGAACAAAATTCAGAAGTCCTCATTCAACTAAAAGTGGAGCTTGAAGAAGCCAAGAAGGTAGAAGACATGTTACTTAAGAAAATTAAGGATAAAATTCAGGAACAAGAGAAGTTGGAAGAAGAAGTAGTATGTCTGAGGAAGAAATTAGAAAATGCCCAAAGGAAAGTGTCTATAAATTCTTCTCAAATGACAAGCTCTGGTAAGTTGAACGAAATCCTGGATGCTCAAAGATCTCCTCTGATAAAAACTGGGATAGGCTATGAAGGAGAATCAAGTAAAGGCAAAGAAAAGGAAAACCAAAATATTATTTTTGTAAAAGCAAATAAGGCTGATGAAGCAGCTCAAATGATTCCTACAAAAGAAGAAACATGCAATGAAGGAGACAGAAACCAGAAGGAACCTCTAATAACAAAGAATGAAATAAATACTCAGCCAACAGAAAAAGGCTCCTATACCCCTGAGTATGTCAAATTTGGAAGCCATCAAAGGAGATTCTTCCCTCCTATGAAGAATGCCACCTGTTATGCCTACCACAAGCTTGGACATATTGTTGCATACTGTTATACAAGGAGGATTAATTCAAACCAGAAAAGGATGCAAACAGTGAAGAGACTGTCTCAAGCAAACAAATGGAGAAGACAACCTCTTATCAGGTATGCAAATTGTTTTTATGGATACTTTTTTTACTGTAAGAAATTTGGCCATAAAATCATTGAATGCAGAAAATATGGACAAATATTGATGTTCAAAACCTCAAGGAGGTTTATGAATCATGGAGAGTTTACTCATACTCATAATCCTGCTAAAAATATGATTAAATGTTGTGTATGCAATAAAATTGGACATATGCCTTCCAAATGTCCTCTCAGAGAATGTGGGTCATCATCTCAGAAAAGGTACCAAACAAAAGGATGCATGCAATGGAAAAATAAGGTGAATAAATGTGATCTGGCTCTAACAGCTCAAGAACTGAAAAGCCAATGGTATTTTGACAGTGGTTGCTCAAAGCATATGACTGGAGATAGAATCAAGTTTATAAATTTTGATGAAAATAAATCTGGAAATGTTACTTTTGGCAATGACAAATCAGGAAAAATCAAAGGAAAAGGCTCAGCCAGCCTAGATAATGGCAGAGGAAAGGCCCAAGATGTACTATTTGTGGATGGGCTGAAAGAAAATTTGTTGAGTTTCAGACAAATGTCTGATAAAGGCTGTGAAGTTCTTTTTAGAGCACAAGACTGTGAAGTAAAATCAAGCACCATAGGAAAGACTCTGCTCAAAGGTGTTCGAACAGATAGTAATGTCTACATAGTGAAAGAAGAGAATGAAGCATGCCATCTTAGCAAACTTGAGGAGTCATGGTTATGGCATAGGAGATTGGTACATTTTAAATTTGACCACATCATCAGACTGAGCAAAAAAAAAGCTCTCAGGGATATGCCAGCAATAAAAAGGCCTTCAAATACCATATGCAAATCTTTCCAATTGGGAAAATAGACCTAGACATCCTTTAAGACCATAGATGAGCTATCAACAAGTAGGCCGCTTTAGCTTGTACACATGGACTTGTGTGGACCTTTAAGGACTAAAACAGCAAGTGGAGAATCCTACTTCATGCTGATAATAGATGATTTCTCCAGAATGACATGGGTTGCATTTCTCAAATATAAATTAGAAGCACTTGAGAAATTCAAGATATTCAAGGCATTGGCAGAAAATCAAATAGGATGCAAGCTAAAGTGCATTAGATCAGACAGAGGAGGTGAATTCACAGACTATGATTTTGCAGATCTATGCAATGAATATGGGATAAAACAAAAATTTACTATTGCAGGGAGACCTCAACAGAATGGAGTGGCAGAGAGACAAAACAGGTCTGTACAACAAATTGCCAGAGCCATGATGCAAGAAAGTAATATTCCCCAAACCTTCTGGGCAGAAGCAGTACACACAGTTGTGCATATTCTTAACAAAGCTCATTTAAGACCAAATAGTGACAAGACTCCTTATGAACTATGGCATGGTAAACCAACATCAATCAAGCACTTTAGAGTCTTTGGAAGCAAGTGTTACATAAAGAATAATGATGAAAATCTAGGGAAGTTTGATGCAAGAGCAGATGAAGGAATATTTTTAGGATATGCATCCAAGAGTAAAGGTTACAGGTGCTACAACAAGACTCTTCGAAAAATTGTGGAAAGAATTGATGTAATATTTGATGAAGAACTACCAAACAAGACAAGAAGTATAGACTGCAGCAATCCTCTAGAAGATCATGAAGAATATAACCAAGATCATGATGAAATAAGCAAGACAATAGAAGATTCTGATCTAAACTCGAAAGCCCCCTCAATATACCGTCAAAAGAACCATCCATAAGATCAAATCATTGGGGACAAGAGTGTAGGAGTCCAGACAAGAAGACAGCTAACTGAACAGATAGAAGAGGTATACCTAGCTATGTTATCACAAGTAGAGCCAAAGAAGTTTGAAGAAGCCAGCAAGGACAAGTATTGGGTGAATGCTATGAATGAAGAATTGGACCAAATTGAGAAGAAAAATACCTGGGAATTAGTTCCAAGACCCACTGAGAAAAATTTCATAGGCTCAAAATGGGTATTCAAGAATAAAATGAATGAACAAGGACAGGTAATCAGGAATAAAGCCATACTTGTATGCAAAGGATATTCACAAATCGAAGGTCTTGATTACGATGAGACATTTGCCACTGTAGCCATAATGGAAGCTATCAGAATGTTTCTAGCCTTTGCATGCTACCATGACTTCAAGGTATATCAAATGGATGTGAAATCTACCTTCCTGAATGGAGATCTAGAAGAAGAAGTCTACATGGAACAACCAGAAGGATTCTCATTAACAGATAAAGAAGACTATGTGTGCATACTAAAGAAGGCTCTATATGGGTTGAAACAAGCTCCTCGTGCTTGGTACTCAAGTCTGGATAAGTACTTGCAGAAACAAGGCTTTAAGAGAGGAGGAGTAGACAACAATATATACATAAAAGCCCATGAAAATGAACTCCTGATTGTTGTAGTATATGTTGATGACATTATGTTTGGAAGCAACAAAGATGAGCTAGCAAAAGGATTTGCTGAAGAGATGAAATAAGAGTTTGAGATGTCTATGATTGGACAACCCACCTTCTACTTAAGACTTCAAATTCAGCAAAAGAACACAGGTACATTCATCTCACAGGAAAAATACTTAAAAGAGATGTTGAAAAAGTTCAAAATGGAAGACTGCAAACCTGTGTCAACTCCCATGATCACTGGATGCAAGCTATGTGTTGATGATGGATCTGCTAATATAGATCAAAGACTTTACAAATCCATGATAGCAAGTCTGCTATACCTAACAACATCTAGACCGGACATTATGTTGGTAGTTGGACTTGTGGCTAGATATCAAGCAACACCAAAACAAAATCACCTTCTAGCAGTCAAAAGAATATTCAAATATCTGCAAGGAATTACACAGTATGGGCTATGGTATCCAAAAGGTAAGAGCTTCACTTTGACAGCATATACAGATGCAGATTGGGCCAGCTGTGTGGATGACAGGAAAAGCACAAGTGGAGGTGCATTCTATTTAGGAAAAAATCTGGTGGCATGGCTAAGTAAGAAACAAACATCTATCTCTCTATCTACAGCAAAAGCAGAATACATAGCAGCAACAACATTTTGCACGCAAGTCATGTGGATGAAACAAACCCTCCAAGACATGAAGGTAAGCATTGATGAACCTATCTCTATCAAATGTGATAATACAAGTGCAATAAGTATATCAAAAAATCTTGTACTTCATTCAAAAACTAAACACATCCCAATCAAGTACCACTTCCTAAGAGAACAAGTAGCACAGAAGGTAGTGAAGTAGGAATATGTGCCAACAAAAGAACAAACAACAGATATATTCACAAAACCTCTTGCTAGAGAGCCATTCGAATATCTGAGAGAAAAACTAGGGGTAGTGTCTTCAGATGCTACTCTTTGACAGAAAAATAAAGCTTCATTCTAGGGGGAGAACAGAAAATAAGACATCATTCTAGGGGGAGATCAGTAAACAAAGGGAGTCACAAAAGAGCCAGAGCAACTAAGCAGGGCATGAAACAGGTCCTCAAGATCAGAGTAACATGGAAAATATTTAAAAGCACACTGGGAAATGGGCAACCCTTTGCCATTGATGTCAAAGGGGGACGAAAAGCACGTGACAGAAGAAAGGGTCCCAAAAGGAAAGCAGAGGAAGTGTATTGCCATCAATGCCAAAGGGGGAGACTATTGGAAATGTTGTCATTGATGGCAAAGGAGATGGCAAAGGAGACAACATAGAGGCAAAGTGAGCAAAAGAGGTAGAGTAGCAGCAGAGAGGCAGCAAAGATCTGAAGAGGATGTAGAGGGTCAAGTAGCTGCAAAGCAGGGCCATTTGAAGCAGCCCAGGCTGCAGAACATGCAGAGAATACAAATAAACTATAGAGTGAGTCGAGCAGTAGAGTGAGGTTGCAGAGAGTACAGTGAAATAGAGACAGGAGATACAGAGGCAGAGACATAGAATATAGAGGCAGAGCCGTGAAATGAAACCTTCGAGCAGCAGAGAAAGGTTGCAGAAATTTTAGTGAAACAGAGACAGAGAATACAGAGGCAGAGTGCTAACAAATCCATTATGAAATGAAAACAGAGGATGTGGAACCATGCAGAATGAGTGGAACTGAAAGGCAGAAGGAATAAATTGATAAATATACGCTTTAGTTATAATGTAGGGTTAATGCACAATCTGTATATTTAAACGAATAATGGAGGTTAAATAAACAATTGAAGCGAAATTATGAGCACTGGAACCTGGAGTCAAGAGCAGAACCTTGAATAAACATTGAAACCAGAGTTTTGGAAACTAGCAGTATCGCGTGCGTTTGGGAGTGGTAAGTGGATTTCACTTTTTGAACGTGATCTATGTCACTGATGGACATGTGTCTTTGGGTGGTATTTGAATAGCACTTACATCACGTAACTTTTTTGTGTTAACCCTCGACCCAAAGAAAAACGCGATATTGCGCATCGTTCGTCGAATGGGGGTCCAAAGCTCAGTTGGAGCACGAGAGTAGAGTGACCATCCGATCAAAAGAGGAGTTGTGGGGAAGAGAACCGAGACTGTGGGACCTACATTCATTGCTGCGGGGCCAAATATTATGTGAATTTCAGTGTATTATGTATATTACAAAAGTTAATAAACAGGCGGAAGGTAAGTTAGATGCCCGTGAATGCAATACATTATGAAGTGTTGGGTTAATGTTATAAGCCGTGGTTGGAAGGTTATAAATGCTTGCGTGGTTAATTAAAGGCATATAATACATTGTATATGTGGATATAAGTTGCGGTGGGCCCAGTTGAACTGTTGCGTTAATGGTTAGTGATTAACCATTGGAGAAAATGTTGAATGGTTGATATGTTTATATATATTAATTGTGGACCCCGACTATGTTGCGGTTTAACGAAGAGGTAACCCAAACTTTAGACAGTGCATTATATTATTATAAACAAGGCGAGTTAAAATAACTCTGGATCCTGAAAGTTTATATAAATATATATATTAGTGTTGGGTTTAAGTCTGAGTCAAAGACTTAATATAATGTTGACGGAGGATATTATATGTGTAGTGTGGGACCCCCCTACATAAAATTCCGAGAATCTTAACCCAAGCTGAAGGATACATAAAAGCTATTCCGAGAATCTTAACCCAAGTGAAAAAGTGTATATATATGTGTGTGTGTGTGTGTGTGTGTAGCTCTTTATATACAAAGGACCAAGATTACAATACAAAGCATATGTATTATATTCTTGAGTGCGAGATTAAAAGAGCAAAAGGTTCTATTGTTCGGGTTTAAAACAAACGAAGTATTATAAGGTGGGACCCTCACGAATCGCATCGGAGAAACTTATGGCAACGGAACATGTTAATAAAAGTTATGATAGCGATTGCGGACCCGATATGTTATAAATGGTGACTCATATTTGTTTGAGTTCCGGCTTAAAGTGCATCAGAGTGATTAATCGCATCAGAGGTAAAAGAGTGACGAACAGATTAAAAGTTCCGATTGTGATTGAGCGATTGGATGATAGCCGTCGGATTTGCTGAAGGATGGACAACGGATATGAATTGTTTGATTATATGGTGGGGCCTTTGCTAATCACATCAACGGAAATAAAATGACTAAGTCATAGGAACATTATGAATGTTGCAATTGCGATTGAGAAATCAGATGATAGCCGTCGGATTTGCTGAAGGATGGATGGCGGATATGAGTTGTTTGATTACATGGTGGGGCCTTTTATAATCGGATCGGAGAACTCCATTCGCATCGGCATAGTGAAGTGCAAGTGAATAGTGAACCATCGCATCAGAGTAACACAGAACATCAGAACATACAATTGAAAGTTCCGATTGCGATCAATCTCATCGGAACCATTGCAAGAGGTATAATCGCATCGGAGCATAAGAAAATATCGATTAGTTGAACAGAAAAGGAATTTTATATATTAAAATGGTTCATTATGATTATATCGCTGAGAAGCATTTGTGTTATATATAAATGGCGGCTTATGTGTTAAAAATGCCTTTGTTATTACGCCGAGAGTTGATTTGCGTTATATAAAAAGCACAGTTAATTATATGCAAGAGTTACACAACAGAAGTGAACAGAAAAGTATACAGGGAGGAAAAATACAGAGACAGCTGTAGAAAATACAACACGCAGTGATCCAAAATGCTGAATGGGTTGAGTTGGAATTTTCATTGTAACTAAATGTAAATGATTTGATTGGTCTATATTGTTTGTGATGCACTAGCAAGTATCCATAGGAAGAAAAACTCCACTGTAAGACTGAAAGTTGTACAAATGGATGTAGTTCTCTGAATGAGATGGATAAAGAAGTGAGGAGACAGAAGGCGAAGAGTCAGGGCTATTCACTTTGAATTCACTGTTGAATACGAATAGGTATGAGGCAAACTGTATAAAGGATATCGCAGTGATATGCATAGTGAGGTTAGAGAATGAAGAGTATGAATAATTGAGGCAAAGAAGATAAGAAGAAGGAGGAGTAGAAAGAAATGCTATAAGGTAGATTTGAAGACTGAAGGACAGCAAAAAAGAGGGTACAGAACATAGCTGATATCCAAGGTAAATCAGCAAATGTTTTCTTTTGATAGAATGAGGAAGTTGGAGCTTCCCTATCAAGTTGAAGCTTGATAGATGTCAGTTGTAGCTGACTAAGGTTGGAGCCTCCTGTAGGTTGGTGCTTGTTGAAAATCAGTGGTGAGAGGGAGTTGGAGCTTGCCTTTGCATCACAACAATAATAAGATGTGGTTTTCTCCCTTTATGGGTTTCCACTTATATCTGTTGTCTTTGTGTGCGCTGCCTATGTGTTGATACATTCTATCCAATCTGCTTAATACTTGCTGCTCTAATAATAATTTTGGTATCACATTATCTTAATACTTGTTGCTACATATTAATACTGTTCACATATAAATTTGATTGTAAAATTAAGTTGTAAATAAGCTTGATGAAAAGTTTAGAAAGCTCATGAATGTGTTAAACTGATTCAACCCCCCCCTCCCCCCTCTCAGTTTAACTAAGGATTCAACACATAAGAGAGACAAATACAAATGAATGCATGATTTTTGAATTCTATAAAGCCAGGTATGCTTATGTTTGATGTGTAGAACAGGATAAGAGATGGTAGATAATTTCCTGTCTTGAATTGCTTTACTTGTTTCATTGCTTTGTTTTTCAGATAGTTTTTAATATTTTTTTTTATTATTTCTATTCAGGAAAATTACTGGTCAATTTCAGTGGAAGGAGAAATTCAAGGAAATCCTCCTCTATACTCTCTCATTGCTGGTTTATCTGGGGTTTTGGCTTAGATATAATATTATCTTTATTTGTAACATTGAAATGAATCCTGATCGCAGTGCCTTGCAGGAGGAGCTGAGCCAGCCGACCTTGAGGGACAAAACGAAATGGGAAAATTTGGAAAATTGTTTTGGCCAATAAAGGCAAGTTTGTTATTTATAATTTTTCCCCATTTGACCGTCATCTAAGCTGGAACAATCATTTTCAGCATACATTTTCCCATGATTTAATCCCCTTTTTAATTATTTTTCTCATTTGTCATCATTTAACCTCTAATAAGCCTTTACAACATTTTTTCCCATTTCCCCTTAAGTTAATCGCTAATTACCTTTTTCAGCAATTTATTTGCTATATTTGACTGTCATTTAAAATCTAACAAGCGTTTACAACGTTTTTTCCCATTCCCCCCAAATTTAATCTGTAATTACATTTTTCAGCAATTTATTTGCTATTTGCGCATAATTTAATTTCTAATAACTGTTTTCAACTTTTGATAATTTTCTTGATTCCGGGATTGATTAAGTGTTGTCTGCTCTTATGATAGAGCTTGAGTTTATTACTATAGTTTCTTTCGTTACCTATTTGAGGCTGTGTTTTTTTGGATTGCAGATGAGTGACGTGGAGTAAAAATAGAAGATGAACCACAACTTCATCTTCCATGTATGGTGTGGGCAATCATGATCGTCCTCGACGGTACAGAATCAACATCAACCTTCTCGTGTAGAACATTACCTCCCACGCAAGTAATACATCCTCAAATCTCCTTGTAGCAACGAGATCGATTTTTCTATGTATATGGCATCCTCTACGCGGAGATGAGAGTACAAGAGTCACAATAACTACATTAATGCAACTCATATCGTGTCTCTTCCCACCAAGATAAAACCGATGATCATATCTTAATGAAATTCGTCTAAACAACTCTCCATCTTGATGCCATTCGAGATTTGTGGTACCAGCGAGTGCCATGAGGCTTGAAAGTAGATCCTCCTCACACTACTTCAGCTGTGAATTAAAAAACATTGGTGCCCCTCACCTCATTTCTTCGACATCTGGTGAAATCCATAGCGAATTCATTCCCCACCAAAATGGCTTATGATAGTTAGTTGAACACAATAGCTGCAACAAAACATTGGCTGAGCAGTAAATATAAATTCAAAATTCAAATTTACAATGCGATTGTCAAATTCAAAGTTAAAATTCAGAATGAGCATGCCATTAATGCGTACACTGTATAATATACCCTCGCATTCCTACGGTGTGGTGGTGGCCATTCAATTTACCGAAATACCATTTTACGAAGGCACATGCTCTGCTTTCAGATGTGAGGGAATGGATGGAGACACGCGATGGGTGGCCATATGGTAGATGTTGCCGGGATGGAATGGAGTTATGGGCATGCGATCTAATAAAGACTCTAAGGGGCATTTAATAACCTATAGCTTACGATTTATGGGTTTCCATGATATATGGCTTTTCTGTAGACAGTAGCGACTCATGAGTGTCCGTGGGGAGCTTTGTTATTTTCATAGAATTGGCCTCTTTATGCGTAGAAATTTGCTTCTGATTGGGAAGGTTTTGTTAATATTTAATGCATAGTCATAAGAGGATAAGTACATATTATTGTTAATAATTTAATAATAGTTTAGTTTGGATAATGTTATTATCTATCTTGAATTATTTTAATATTTATTTGATAGGATATGGAACATATAATTAACAATTTTACTAATGTAGTAAAGATAAAATTTAATAATATTTTTGTTATGATATTTTAAATTCAAATAACAAAATATTTTATTTAAAAATATGTGTTTAAATTATTTCAAACTATTATTAATATTATTTGTCAAATATAATTTAATTAATAATTTATTGTTTTTTTTTTTTTTGTAAGTCAGCAGTTGTATTAAAAGCATCTAATGTACATAGAATTACAGAGGGTTATGCTGGTAACAGAACAACGGAAAACTATGATCCCCAGACATAACATGAGCAACCAACTTAGATAGAATTGACGAAACAAAGCCGAGCCATACAGGGCGAGAAGAGCCACTGATAGCAGAAGGCAACCAGCTAGCAGAGACAAACGGTGACATGCAAATAGACCGTGGGCTCGCGGCATTAGCAAAATAGGCTACACAAAGCAGAAAAAGAGGAAAAAGAACAAGCAGGAAGAAAAGACTCAAGGTATAACCAGAAGGGGATGAGTGTGCAATGCAAAAAAATTTCCCTTTCTTGTTTACCACTTTGACCCAGCCATCGGGGCCTGGGGAGATGGAGACCACTTGCAGATCACTACGGCTCCCAGGAGGAGCGTCTTTGTCTGAATCGGAGGAGTTGGACACATGTGGGCGTTTCTGAACAACCGAGGAGACAGGGGGCCTCTCGGGGACATCGGAGGGAGATGGTTTCTGTTGAGTGGTAATCTCTTCGTCTGAATCACTCCCTTCCTCTTCTGAGCTGCTGGAATCAAGATCCTCCAAGGGGGGGGGGTCAAAAGGTTTCCAGCTTTTATTTTTTGGTTTGCGCTTGCTAGATTTCTGATTGGATATAAACTGAGCACATGAGTTCTGAATATTCCCGGTCTGATCACAGTGCCAACAGTGAAAATATGTGTTCTCATAGTCAAGAGGTTGAGGCCAAGAGAAATCCCCAACTTTGAGAATGATATGGTCCGGAAGCCCTTTGTTGATATCAATTTCTGCACATATTCTGTCGTAGGTGTAGATACCCTTTAGGCCCCTTGAAGAATCTGTGGCAAGGAAACGACCTAGAGTATTACCAATAGCTTCGAAGACCGCACAATGCCAAAGGTGAGCAGGCAGGTTGGGAAGCCGAACCCAGATCAGGATTTTGGTAATGACTGTCATGGAGGGATCAAAGTCTGGGAACCAGGGGGTTAGGAAAAGCCTTGCCTTACCCCAGAACCAAGGACCACCTGTGAGGGTAGTCTGATAATCCTTACTGTCAGCTAGAATGATAATGAAGAATCCCTTGGAGCACAAAATGATCTTGCAATGTTTGGTACAAGTGGCATGAACCCAGCTGTAAAGATATTCTGACCGCGGCCATAGACCACTGAATTTGTAGATGAGGGAATTTTCTTCATAGAATTGGCGCACCCCAGCCAAGTATAGGTGGGCTATTTCTGCAGAAGGAACTTCCTCCATTTTGTCCACCAGGAAAGGCTTGGGAGCCTCCGGGGCAGGGGCAGAAGGAGAAGAAGTAGGAGCCTTGACAGCCTCCTTGTAGGAAAATTCCTTAGGTGTAGAGGACTGCCCTGCTACGCCTCCCCTTAGTCGATAAGACAGAGTCACTGTGGCATTCCTTTCTATATTGTAAAAAGTCGGAGGCAGATTATCAACAAGCTGATTACCAGCATAAAGGAGCCTAAAACAAGAGGAAGGGATCCTTAGTTTCTGCTCTAGGGCCTTAGAGAGGTGTAGCCCCGTAAAATAATACTGAACCCATAGGAGCAGGGTTTTGCCCGTTGGAAGAGAGACCTGTATTTGAAAATTTTTGGACTGGATTTGATGAGGATCCAAGCTGTTATGGTTAAAAGCTGGATCTAATTCAGAGGAACCGCAGGGCTCCATAACCAACCCTTGACCTGAGTCGTATAAACTCTTCCTTCAGACGCAGCAGAAGGGGGCAGCATCGGGAGGAATCTTGCAAGATAAGCAGTAGAGGGCACAAATTCGGCGGCCAAGTGAAGAGGCGTCCAGGTAGCAAAGTTGAGCCACCGTGCCACAAAACGAAAGCAGGGAGACATTATTCCAAGCAGTCCCAACCTGCAAAACCCTGTGTAGAGCATTTAAGTCAGTGGCCAGGAGGGCCGAGGACTGGGCGGTGCCGCGGGAAACTGATCGATCGCCGAGAAACCAGCATTGGATTTCCAAGGAAAGCTCACGTTGGAGCAAAGGAGTCGAGGTAATGGTCATAGCAGAGCCGGACGAGAATAGAAGAGAAAAGGTGGCGTCAATGGACCTTGATGCAGAAAACCTAGAAGCCATCGCCGCGAGCTCTCCTAACCAATTAATAATTTATTGTTAATATTATTTGTCAAGTTTAATTTAATTAATAATTATTATAAAAAAAAAATTTAGGGGCATTTTAATTAGTGATTGCTAAAAATGAAGTGTTATTGTGTGAGGTTGTTTGATATTCAAATCCTCTTTATTTATTTGTGTTTGTGGAAGGGGCATAATTATAAATTTAGAGATTAGTGGTGGTCTAAGTTTTACATGAAATAAAAATTTTCATTGGAATTCATACAATTTCAAGATTTTTTGTTATTTAAAATGCTTTTTTGAATGCATAAATGGATTCAACGCCATGTAAAACCCTCGGGGCCCTCGAATTATGAAAATTAAACAATTTAAACTCAAGTTTTTAAAAAACTCTATCCTATTTTGATTAAAATTAACCAGTGAAAAAGGCTATTTCCTCTATAAGTTAGACTACGCTATTGGAATTGACGTATATCATGCAAGTATCAAACCAACAGATTCATTTCTTTAAATAGAATAAAATAAAATAATTATAAAAATATTTAAATGAGTTTTAAACTTATAATTAATAATGTTTATATGTTATTTTAAATTACAAATTCAGATAATAATAAATTTTATTAATCCTTGATGAGGGTGTTAATGTGGTAGGTATTGGAACCTCATTATAAGGTGTGTCTACACTATAGGTGTGCATTTTTTGTAATGGCACGCCAAAGATTTAGTGTCGGGCATTGGAGATTGAATTGGAGGTCTATTCGCTATAAACATGAGGTTAATGTTCTAGGGTGGCGAGTGCATTTTTTGTAATGGCACGACAAAGATTTAGTGTCAGGCATTGGAGATTGAATTGGAGGTCTATTCGCTATAAACATGAGGTTAATGTTCTAGGGTGGCGAGATTATATGCACTGTGAGAAAGGAGGTAAGGAGATTTCGTCCTTACCCTTCTTCACCTGGTCTAGCTTGTCGTCGCTGCTACTGGTTTATCTTGTGCATGTTGTAGCATTCGGGTTTCTTGAGCTCACATACATTCCTTCGACTCTGTTTAGCTTGGGTAGTGAGGTTTCTCATCCCCTCTTTCAACATCTTATTCTATATATTGTTATCTTTATTCTGTTCTAGGGTGTCTTTGAATTTAGTAAGCCTATTTCTTTATATGCTACAATGTTGTATTTCAAAAGAGATTTCTTGGGTTGTATTGGGGTTTTACTCCTGCAATAGTTGGATTTACACCTGGTTATGTTTAAATGTGTCTTTGAATTTAGCAAGATAAATGCTTTGCCTCATAAAGTATCATTTTCCTCCATTGATTTGTTATGTTTCATATGGTATATGGTCTTGGAATACTTACAATCAATTTACCGGGTTTTCTTACAGCGTATGTTAGTGTTAGTCCTTTAGATTAGTTGGGATCTCAATTTGAGGAGAATGCTTTATGTTGTGGGTGAAGGAGTTGTCCTTGTTAATAAATTGGGATTGGGATCTTTTATTGTCTTACATAAATCTGGGGGTTCTGGTGTTCTATGCCTTTGCAATGTCCTAAATTGGGAAATTTTCTTGAATTTGGTCTATTGGTGTGGCATTGAGGGGGAGAATCATTGGTACTTCAGTCAAGGATTCAAGGTTCGGTGGTCCATCTAATTTCTTTTTTCGTAGGCTATGGATCTTGTACTTTTTTTTACTATTCTATTGCTACAGTCATTATGACTCCTCATCAGAGAATAATGAGCAGGAGGAGTGATGTGGCCAATGTTGGTTTCAAGTGAATTAGGATTTTTTCCTATGACACATTTGGAACCTTTTTTGACGTTAATGAAACTAGGGAACATTCCTACCATTGTGATTATGTGGTACATGTGACTATTGCATATGTGAAAAGGGTTCCATACATAGGTAGATTTTGTAAGAGGAGACTCCATTTCTTATACTCTTTGTCTTTGCATCAACATATGGATACCTTGTTGCGCATAATTTTAAGAGATAAATATGTTGAGAATTATAATATATTTTCTT
This sequence comes from Pinus albicaulis, assembly GCA_034641835.2. Classification (NCBI taxonomy): domain Eukaryota; kingdom Viridiplantae; phylum Streptophyta; class Pinopsida; order Pinales; family Pinaceae; genus Pinus; species Pinus albicaulis. The sequence continues at coordinate 327,533,148 of CM076582.1, forward strand.
GGTTATAGGACATTGAACATATGTTACGAAATATAAAATTTAGTAATAATTTTCCCCAATGGGGGTGATGAACTAGACACATTAGGCAATGTGTGGGTGATTATAGTTAACACCTGGCTATAGGTTCGAGGATTGTCCTCCCCATCCACTCACATTTATCTACATACGAGGGGAGTTAAGGTGATCTATGTGAAATCTCTAGTTGCCTTGACCTGAGTGGGAGGCGAAGATTGATGACAGAGTATGGAAAACGATGTATGTATTCGAGTATGGTCTCGTATCATTGCATGTTATTGGTATTTTGTAAGAAAGAGTAGGAAGCATAAAAGCTTCATAGTTTGGGAAAGATGATTAACCATCACTAGCACTCCCTCCTAGACTTTTGGGTCTGTAAATTGGCAAATTTCTCCTTTGGCTTGTCGCATTCAACGTCTTCATGCACGAGAAGAACGTGGCTTCTGGAGGTTCATGCTATTCAATGGTTTTGGTGCGTGTTGGAGGTTTCTTCTCTATGTTTTTGGTACTCTGTGAGAAGGAGCAGGAAGCATCAAAGGCTCATTGTTCGAGAAAGGTGGTGGCCCTTTTTTTGGCACTCCCTCCCCAACTTCTCGGTCTATAATTTGGTTGCTTTCTTCTTTGGTGTGTGAGCGGAGAGTGGCTTCTGGAGGTTCAGCCTTTTCAGTGGTCTCAGTGCATGTGGGTGGAATTTTCTTTGTGTATGTTGGATAATTGGATTGCCCCCCTGGGCATTTGCTCTCTAGGATTTTCTAAACTTCAATGCTCTATGCATTAGGGGTGATTGTGGAAAGGATTTTTGGAAGGTTGGCTTGTTGTCATCCAGCAACAAAGAAAGGGTGGTGGAGTGTGGGATCAACCCCATAATGTTGGATGTAACTTATGGGTCTTGTTTTGCGGATTCATGTCAATGAGGGAAGGGCGAACCTTCAAGTTTGCAATTGTCGTTTCTATCCCTGCTAATTATTTTTCTCAAGCCGATGCTGGTTCTGTAAGAAAGCATCTAGTTCCATGTCGTGGTCGGTCCTCCTCCCTCACGAAGTCCATCTCGGCTGGACACGGAGACATGGAGCCTTAGTTACAGGTGATGGTAATGGAAGCGTAGAAAACTAGGGTTGGTAGAGGTGGCAAGACTGCAGGGTGTTCGCAGCGGGTGACGTCTGAAGTATGTGGTAGTCGTCGTCATTTTTGTGGCTCGGTGGATGGACATGGGGGTCACATTCCACAACCTCAACAATGAGGTGGGGTAAGGAGACATGGAAACACGAGTATATGAGGGAATGCAAGGCATGTGGCACATGGTTCCAGGAAATCTTGTTAATGTTGTGTGGATAATTGCAAGGAATTAATCCAGTCACTGTTGGAGCAGCTGGAAACAAGGTACTACACTTGTCAGGAAGAACACGCTGAACTCATAGTACTCTATGCACTACTTTCAGTGCCATGTCTGAGAATGAGTTGTGGTGGTCTAGCGAGGACAAAACCTTCTATCTGAGAAGGTGGAGAAGATGGAGTCCTGGATGGCTCACTTTGAAGAGCATGTCCAATGCTCTTTTATCCCTCCGCCTCCTCCTGGAACAACCCCAGACAATCCAACTTCAACTACGTCAGTCAACTAGCATGGTTACAGGTGTTCTCCTTTTTTTATGTGTTTTTTAGTGCTTTTGGTCTCCTAGGTTGTGGACGGTGTCTCTAGTTTCCTTTTGCTTCTCTCTCACATACTACTTGCACTAGTCAACAAACTTGGTCAGGGTGAGACTACTTGTCTTTTGCTAATGATGTACTTATTTTCTCAAGAATGAATAGAATGTTGACTTACAAAAAAAAAACATAATAGCTTAAACTTATTGTTATTATTATTAGTCAAATTTAACTTAATTAATAATTATCATAAAAATGTAATTATAATTAAAGATTTTAAAATTATAATTAACAATATTTATATATGATCTTAAATTAAGAAATTAAAAAATAATGAATTCTTATTGAAATATAAAATTTCATAATAATTTAGATAAATTATTTTATTATTATTATTATTATTATTATTAGTCAACTTTAACTTAAGTAATAAATACTAAAAAAATGTAACATGTATTTGTTGTTGGGGTAGACTAGTTCTAGTAAAGTCTATTTTGGAAAGCATTCGAGTTTATTGGCTCTCATTAACTCACGTTCCTAAAAATATTTTGGACCAAATTAGAAGATTATTTTTCTCCTTCCTTTAGAGAGGTAGTAGGAAATCAATATTTTCTCTTGCAGGATGGAAGATGTTAGCTCACTCCAACAGGTAAGGGGCACGGGGACTAAAGAATATTTTCTTTTTTTCTTTATCCTTGGCCACAAAAACACTCTAGAGTAATTTGTCTGAGAGAGGTTTGTGGGGGAACATTTTCAGAAGTAAGTATATTTTGATAGGAATTTTTGAATGGTTAATTGATCCTCCAATATGGTCCAAAGGTTCCAATGTGGGGAAGGAATTCATACAAACGATTCCAGTGATAAAAAAATGGCCCTCTTGGAAATTAGGTGATGGAAAAAAGGATGAGATAGGTTGGGTTTCTTGGTTATGTGAGGAGGTCGCCCTATATAATATCCTATATTTGAACTATTAATTTTAATAGGAGAGGTATTGATAATTTCTTAGATTTATTAGTGTAAGGGGATGGTAATTTTTGAAAATTACTAGAAGTTTGCAAGTCAGTTAGGATTGAAAGGGGAGTTGGCATTTCAATGGATCTATTTCGTTGTATGTTGAGGAAGAGTGGGGTCAAGATATAAGCTATTATATGGACCAAATACTGTTTTTTGGTGGAAGAATTGTGTGGATGGGCCAGTGTTGGAAAATATGGCCTATTTGGCTTTGGATGACTCTAAAGAGGGGCCAAGGAATTTTCACTTGTTCAGGGTTACTTGGAAGTGGGGGAGTCCCCTCAAGATAATACTTTTCTTATGGCTTGCTCTGTTTAATACAATTTTAACTCTTGATAATATTCAAAAGCGTTTCTGGATAGGTACAAATTGGTCTGTGCTGTGTAGAGGCTATTGGAAATCAATTGATCATCTGTTTTTGTAGTGTTGGTTTTTGGTGAATATTTGGATTGAAATTTCGAAGGAATTCAATGTTCCACATTTTTGTAGCATTGACTCTTTGGTGTGATGCTTGCAGATTTAGCTTTCAAAAATGGGTAAATCACCTCTTTAGTAATTATCGAGTTAGGTGATTTGGAGTGTGTGGCTTCATCGAAACAAAGTAATTTTTTATGAATAATGCCCATCACAAAATCTTATTATTTTGAAGATAAAGTCTATTTTTCATGGCAAGGAAGTTAATAGAGTGGTTAAGATATTTAGTAGACGGTTATTCCACAGGTTGGTGGGTGGGTTTTTTTTATGGGGTGAGATTTGGCTCCGAAAATCATTGTGGGGTGTGGGGCTTATATTATGAGAATGAAGTTCATTGGTTTGATCTCAGTCTAGGATGTGGTAGAGGCTAAAATTTTGCAGAACTCTTAAGTCTGTGGTGTATTTTTTTTTTTGGTGAAGGAGAAAGGGAGAAATCAGATTCATTTGTTTGCATATGCTTATATGGTCATGAAATGGTTCAATAGGGAGGATGTGTTGAATAGAGCATTTTGTTTCCATGAAAATTGAATATATCATAGCTTGAATAATTTTATGAGGAAGTGATTGTTTCTCATGTGCATAGAGAATTTAATGGGAAAGCAGACCTTTGTTCCAAGGAAGCGGTACATTTCTCGATGGGTGATCTTGAATATAGGGAGTACATTGAAGGCTCCTTGGTAGAATTTTTTGTGACACATCCTTTCTAGATGTTAGTGTTTGTGTTTCGAATTATGACCTTTTTGAATTGGTTCTTGGTTGTTGATATTTCTCCTATGAGAGAAGAACTGAAATTTTGAGAGACATGTTGAAAGGTTCTCTATATTTTTGAAATTATTTATGTATAATTTAATTCATTAATGAATAATAAGTATATTTTTTTTTGGGAAATTTTTTTATAAAAGTGTAATTATCATTAAAAATAATTTCAAATTTACAATTAATAATGTTTATATATAATTTTAGAAAACAAATTTGTATTTATCATAATTAACAAACATTTTTAGTTATTTTTAATAATTTATTTATTTTTTTCGTGGTAGGTGTAAGAATGTAGTTGTAGGTGTAAGAATGTAGTTGTTTGCCATCTTTAAAAACAACATGAATTGATTTACCCTTAGAGCCTAGAATTAACCTTTAACAACTCATGAAAAAACCTTAAGTATTATGAATAAAAAATTTCTTAAAGAGGCAAGGATCATTATTTCACATAGTACTCTATATAACTCCCATCCCCCCATATTTTTCAGTATTACCTTCAAGCATGGATGAAGCAGCATAATTAAGGGAGATGAGATATCTCCTTCAAATAAAGTGAGCATTGAGATTATAACCTTGTTGAACCTTATTCTACGACTTTAGTAACCTTTGTTAAAACTTATTCTACAACTTTCATAACCTTTGGTTTTTTTTCAGCATGAAAAACCTCTGGTTTATATTAATGTACCAGATCAAAATGTCAAATATTAATCCATACATAAAGCCTTTATAAAGCAAGAAAAAAGTCATCAAAAACAGTGTTCCAGAGTACCATACATCATCCATACATCATCACATTCTATATCCCATATGCATATATATAAAAAACTTAAACAGTCTGTTTCTGAAACCATCCATCAGCCCTTTAAAAAACAGAAACAACATTGTTAAAAAAAATTCAAAATAAAATAGGCAAAACCCGTTTTCTTTGACCCTTTTGGCATCGATGAAAATCCAGTACATTCTGATAAAAAATGTTGCACCATCCGAGAGCTATTGAGATGGATGTTAAATATTGTCACACTATCCCCCTGCACCTTCACATTCGCCCATAATAAAAAAAAACTTGTGACCCAGTGAGTACCAAGACCTTTCAATGTTAATTTAAAACAAATGTACAGTGCCCCTAGCACGAGTGCCCTCTGCCTCCGTGAGTTCATAATTAATCACTCCCAGCCCACCACTCAGTCCCTCTTTTGAAAACCGATCAACAGTGGAATTAGTTTCTCTAAAAATGTGGGTGAAAGAGATCAAGGAGAAAGTACCAACTAGTTCACTTATTCTTTCCATCCATGAAAAAAGTTGCATAGGCCCCAGATTGTTTCTCTTGTTTAGATATTCAATAAAAACCTTCGAATCACCATATATCTAAATGAGATCAATGCACAGATCCCTAGAAAACCATAGCAAGCCCCATAAATCCAAAGTCTCAGCTTTTGTATTCAACCCCAAGCCTCCAAACTAGGAAAATTTGTAATGGAATAATGGATTAATCAGTAACCGTGCTACACACCCACACATTCCATTTTGATTTTCCTCATCGAAAAAACCCACCAAGAAGGAATAATCAAAAGGCCTCATCTTGATCAACATATCCTTTGGAGGCTTCTGCATCGGTCTGGATCCCTCCCAGTGTTGAAAATTTTGAGAGGAAATCTCCATCTGAGACATGGAACGACCCTTAAAAATATTTAAATTACGACACTTCCATATTTTCCAATGGAAAATAAGGGGAATGATATAGAAATATTTTCCTTTTATGATCCACCATAAAGAACATTCCCTTGCATATTGATAAACTCCGTCACAGAAATTCAATAACTTGCATAAATAAAATCTAACATCCCTAGAGAAAATACAATTATAGAACAGGTGTTGATTATCTTCATCCTCCATTTTGCACAGTGAGCATCTCCTCAGACCATTCATACCTCTCCTTTTTAGGTTTTCCTAGGTTAATTTTTTATCTTTCCAAACACCATAAAAAGATGACAATTTTAAGCTGTGTGTGTACCTTCCACATCTTATTAAACCAACATTCCACTCCCTTTCCATTGTTTTTATGCATAAGCTCCCTGTAGGTTTCCTGGAATCCCCCTCCGCAGCATACTTCCATCCCATCCCTCTAATATTATCCACATACATAGACCATTCAAAACTCATCTGACCCTGCATACCAAGTGACGCTGGTTCAAACCAGATTGGCATTCTTTCCTGCCACTTTCATATAACCTGTGACATATAAAAGAAGCCCCTTATATGTAGAAAATGCAAAGTTTTCTCCCCCAACACATTATCTTTTTGTAAACCCCTGATTGCGCGATCTCCAATTAGTATTCTATGTCTGCTCCAAAATTTCCATTTCAAAATATCTTTGAAACCTGGCCATACATTTAAAAACCCCCTCCATATTTGCAAGATTTTTCCCTTTTTGTCCCATCAACTTATGAAAACATCTTCTAGCTCCTATGATTTTATGTACTTAAAATGTATAATCTCGTTCCAGATACTATCCATCTTCAATCCTCTCCACATAGATTTCATCAGAAATGATTTTCCGAATATCTCCATGTTCATTAAACCCCAGCCCCCCTTCTCTCTAGACTTGGAAATGATCTCTCATCGATCCAGATGTATTTTCCTATCACCATTGATCCCATTACATAAGAAATTGGTCACTGACATTCTGATCCTTTTCTGAATAGTTTTCGGGATTAAAAATAAGTGAGCCCAGAAGACCGATATCTGCTACAATACCGCCTGGATAAGAATCAGCTTGCCACCTTTTGTTAAACACTTTAGAGACCATCCATGAATACGTTTGTGAAATTTTTCCATAATACACTACCAGTCCTTTACTCTCTATACTGTTGGTTTTAGTCGGAAGCCTAAATACGAAATCCCCCCAGATAGCGGCATCAAATTAAACTTAAACAGATCTTTTATCTCATTTATAATCGTCTCCTCCCCATTTTCAAGGTAAATACATGACTTTTTCTTATTGGAAATCATCCCTGTGGCCTGATTGAATCTATGAAATATGTGAAACATCTCCAGCCAAGAGGAATGGATCAACATTCCAAAAAACATAGCATCGTCCACAAAATAACTATGAGAGATATCTTTTCTATCAGTAATCCAGACCCCCCTAAACATGCCCAGAGTAGTAGCCTCATTTAGTTTAATGCTCAAGGCATCCACAGTTAAAATAAAGAGCAGAGGTGATAGTGCGCATCCCTAGCGCAGACCTCTACCCGACTTGAAAAAACATGAAGCAGTCCCATTTATAATAAACTTCCATCACCAATGAATTGACACAACACATAATCCATTCAACTGTACTCCTGTGTATACCAATATTATATAGCACCATTCTAAGAAAAGCCCAGTCGACTCTGTCATAAGCCTTACTTAAATCCATCTTCATTAGAATAGCCTTAGATTTTTTGTCATGAATCGAATGCATAACCTCCTGTACTGTTGCTACAACATCATGAATAATATGCTCGCTTAAAAACCCCGACTTCTCCTTGGTAATAAATTGGGCAAGAATCCCTTTTAACCTTTCAACAATCAATTTTGAGGTGATCTTATAGAGGGTATTTCATAAAGAAATCAGTCGATAATCCTCAAAAGACCCTGTTTCCTTTTTCTTGGGAATGAGTGCTATAAAATTAGAATTTACCGATCTCCAGATCCCCCCCCTCCCTTCTGATCTCCTCAACCGTTTTCGTCAACTCCTCTAGCAAGATATTTTCAAGGTGTAGGAAAAAATTAGGTGTCTAGCCATCTGGGCCAGGACTTTTATCAAGTTTAAAGGACCTCAAGACATTCTCAACTTCCGACTATTCCACTTTTCAATAAAACAATTCATTTTTAGCATCATTAAACATCCTTGGATAACCATGTAATGCCCAAATTTGATCTTATATGTATGCCCCTTCTCTAGCCTTATACACATCAGAGAAGAAT
>CM076582.1:327541116-327740472 GCA_034641835.2 Pinus albicaulis
TCGGATTAATGTTAAACATTTCATCTCATTGACGTGTCATTCCATATTTGCGAACTCGCTTTTCATGAAGAGCCTTAAGCCAACGTTGAGGACACTAGGAAGTCTTTGTGAAACACGGAGAAAACATATGTAGTTATTGCGATGAATAAAAGGGGAGAAAAAAAATATAAATTTTGAAGCGACATAGAATATAAATTTTATTCATGTACCCATAGATAATGTATAAGAAAAAAATTTACGTCGAATAATATTTATTCATATACTCATATGTAATTATTATATTTGGACAAGACTTGTTTTGTATTATATTACATGGTTTTATATAATTTATTTCTGAATTATAATGAAATGCAATTAAATTTTTTTGTTTCAATTAATTGTAGAGTTTAGTTTAAATTTTAGAATTTGTGAAAAATGAGATTATTTCTAAGAAGCTCCCATTGTGTACCATAATGGCTTAATTTCATTCCTTAAAATAACATAACTATAATAGTAAATGTAATAGGTTGGATTGTAGAGAACCCCATCGAACATTTTCATTTTGGAGCATCCTTTCCCTCGAAAATGTCTGCGTTGATCGGCGAGAGCGGGCTCGGAGGGATCGGCGCTTGGACCGGTTCCACACTAACTTTGAGAAAGGAGCGCGTGGGCATGCATATTTTGTTGTGGATAATGGTGAGTGACGATAAACGTATTTTGAAGGATGTAGGTAGATTGTCCCATGGTAGAGGCATGAAATTTCATATGGCTATTCTAAGTTCTAGAAACATGGTATCTTCTTAGGGTAGTTTTTGTTTGAATGGTCATTATAGAGTAACCAATGTTTCATATCATTTGCTAAATTGGAGTGGTCTAGTTAGGGTGGGGGCTTGGTGATCACAATTGTCATCTCATAATCTGTCATAAGATATAGTATGAGTCTCCTCTCGGCCATTAATAGGATAGATAAGGGTTGATGGAGGATAGGTTTTCATATTGCTCATATTGCGTTAAGTGGGGATAGGTATAGGCTGCTTCTTAGTGGGGCCCTGGCCCATTCCTTGGTTGAGTATATGGGGTGCTCGCAATATGCTCTCGAGTTGTATGAGGTCATGTTGATTGCATGTCTTTTTCTTTTGGCTGTTATCATTTTACATGTTCCAAAAGAGCAGGAGGCTCAATCCTCATTGTATCGGTCTAAATGGTATAGTCTTTGGTGTAAGTGGATAGACTCTTTCATCATATCCGGACCTTGCAAAGACTTTGGGGTGCAAAATTTTTCTCTATGTGGTGGTACTGCACGAAGTGTTGTTGTTGCCATGTATGAGTTGTAGGGAAGCTTGTTATCATTGGTTTTTCAGATGGATTGATAGTTGACCACATTCGTTTTCTTGCCTTCTTTCCTTTTTCCGGTCCTCGGATATTTCAAAGTTTTCTCCCGATCTCTATGCTAGATCATAGTATCTCGACATATCTCATACACCTCATCTTTTTCATGTCTCCATTACATCTCGGTTGTCATTGGAAAGTGTGATATTTATGATTGGATACGACATTCAGCCATCTCGGGGACTTTATTGGGTGGGGATTGTATCATCCGGGTAGTATCGTCTTTGGGTGACGACTTATATTTATGGATCATCCGATCCTCTCACAATATTCTCCTACGATCCATATTTGGCACCGATCACTTTCATTTCGGTTGGTGAACTAGTGTAGTTTCCCTATGTCTGGCGATGCGGGAGGGTGCCTCGGAGTAATCACTTGATTATTCTTTTTAGCCATTCGACTTTCCTCTCATATTTTGCGGCCTTCCATAAATGATGTCTTCCTATCTCTGCGATACGGCTCATCGGTTGTAACACTTGACTCTTTGTTTCTACGCAATATTAGACTTGTATTTCTGCTTTACACAAGTATGACAGATGTATATGATATATTTTCGTCTAACACGTGCGTGCATGAGGCTACGATTTCCAACACGGTGCTTGCGAAGAAAAGACGCTTGAAGGACTTGGGCATCGATGAACATTTGGTTTCCCAATCCATTGCCTAGCCACCCGGGGTTAGATGCTAGTGTTTCAGAGAACTTGAACTCCGAGAAACTGGGTGGTTATCGATCTACGGGGGCTAAAAATGGTGCCTCTCATGGTTAGGGGACGTTTGACGAATGATTGCTATAAACCTCCTATGAAATTTAATGAAGTAATGTTAGAATACAATGACTTATGGGGGTGGGTTGCTAGTCTCCAAAAGCGGGCACTCATTGGTCATTGGATGTTTTTAGACAAAAGGGGAAGTGGATATGATAGAATAGGTGAAGACGTTACGGTGCCCCATTTTGGGATATGTTCCAAAGGTGAGTCTCACTATTAAATAACTAGTTCGGCATTCACTTCATGCATGAACGGGAGAGCTGTGACAAAATTCTTCGAGAAAACATGGGTTAGAGGCCAAAGTTTCATGCAACTCTTGCCATGGTATCTCTCGTTCAGCCATCTGTCATGGAGGCCCCAAAAAGCAAGGTGGTATGGTTAAAGTTGCCTAGCCTTCCTCTTGAGTTACGGACTACGAAGGCCTTGAAGGAAATTGGGGACTCTATTGGGTACAAAAAATGTATCGACCCTCGTATTCTCGGCACAAATGACAAGCGGACCGCTTTGGCTCCTCGTAGAAGTCGAGTTTTTTGGGTGGATTTCCCGGGGATGTTGATCTTCTTTGGGGTCAACTAAGGCACATACAACGGGTTTATTTTTGGGGTGTTCCCTTGAGATGTTTGATTTTTCACCACACTAGAAATGCGAAAGGTAAATCGCCCTATGAGATTTAGAAATGCTTTCCATGGAAAAAAGAGTTTTGATGGCTCGAGGAAAGGAAAGTCTCAACAATGTTCACACAGATGGTCATCTATTGGGTAAGGCTTTTCCACCATCCTTTGATAGCGATGTTTATGAGTTCGCCGATGAAATAAGTGAGAAAGTTATCCCACCCAATCCCATTGCTTGTCTCGTCCCTTGTCATGAAGTTTAATGATGAATATGCCAATATTTCTACATCAAAGAGTCCCACGCATTTTCAATTGGATGAGTCTATTGGTCATAAGGTTGTGAAATCATGTGCATCAGATTATTCTAATGTTCCCCTTCTCTCTCTAACCTCGGTAGCTCACCGCTCTGTGTCACCTTCCATGCCTCCTTTAGAATGGGCCTCCCCGCAATATTATCATGATCATGTGCCTATGGACCTTCTAGAATCCCCCGGGGAATATGGTGGGTAGTGATTTAGACTCCCTCCTTGGAAACTTGAAGCTTGACTTGGGTTGCTTTAACCATTTTTATAAATCCCCTCCGTAGTCATCCATTTCCTTTTCACCCTATCTCTCGGAACAACATTACGGTTTCGGAAACGTCAAAATCCGGGACTAGGCATTTCCGAGGGAATCGGGTGAAAAGAAATGGATGATGAGTTAAAAGAAATGGTTAAAAGCGAGATCCCGCTCAAATTTCCAGATGATCTAAATCCTTGCCTCCTGACTGCTGAAGTAGAGGTCCTCAGACACATGATCATGATGTCTTGAGGAGGTCAGGAGGCATGGAAAATTGTTGCGAGCGATGAGTAGAAGAAGAACATTAGAATAATACGATGCACATGTTTCACGACCTTATGACCAATAGACTCATCAGATGAAAATGCGTGGGACTTTGATAGCAGAGTATTGGCATGTGCATCATTAAACTTCATGACAAGAGACGAGGAACGACAATGGGATTGGGTGATCTTTTCTCATGTTTCATCGGCGGCATTTCATCGCTGCTCAGATAGTGGAAAAATGCTTTACAGATGTCTTGAGGAGCATTGTTGAACTTTCCTTTCTCCGAGCCATCAAAACTCTTTCCATGGAAGCATTTTCTAAATCTCATAGAATGATTACCTTTCGGTTTCCTAGTGTGTGAAAAATCAAACATCTGAAGGTACACCCAAAATCGTTATGTGCCTTGGATCAACTGAGAAGATCAACATCCCGGAAAATCCCCTGCTTTGACTACGAGAGCCAGCGTCCGCTGTCGTTGTCTTGAAGATACGAAAGTCAGGCCATTTTTGCGGCAAGTCCCCAATTTTCATGAACGCCGAGTCAGGCAGTGCAGCCGGCTACCACCTTTTTGGGGCCTCCATGTGGTGGCAGACCTACATGTAGGTGCATGAAACTGGCCTCTCTAACCTGTTTTACAATTTTAATCTCACGATCTGTTCATGCATGAAGTGAATGCGAAACTTCAATTTATTTAATAGTAGACTCACCTTTGGAACGTAAGAACTCACCCGAACGATCTTCACCTGTGTCACTTCCCCTTGTCTAAAGCATCAATGACAATGAGTGCCGCTTTTGAGACTACCCACCATAAGTCATTGTATTCAACATTCACTGTTAAATTTCATGGGAGAGGTTTTATGGCAATCATTCGTGAACGTCCCTAACCATGAGCATTTAGCCTGTGGCTGATAACCACACAGTTTCTCGGGTTCAAGTTCTCGACACTAGCATCTAACCCGTGGCTAGGCAATGGATAAGGAAATGAATGTTCATCAAATGCCCAGATCAGCGTCTTTCTTCGCAATACCGTGTTAGTGAGCCTCATTATGTGTTGGAAACGAAATATATCATATACATCTGTCATACTATTAATAGCGAGGCTCAGATCTAATATTGGAAAGCAAAGTCAGTGTTACAACCGATGAGCCGAATCGGCTAGGAGAGACATCATTTATGGAAGACACAATATGAAGGAAAGTCGAATGGCTAAGGAAGAATAATGAGATTACTCGAGGCACCCTCCCGCATGAGATGAGAGCTGCTGGATTCACCCAGCCGAAAATGAGGTATAAATATGGGTCATTAGGAGAATGTGTGAGAGGATCAGATGATCCATAAATGATCGACACCAAACGATACCACGGATGACATCCCACCCAATAAAGGGAGTACGAATGAGGCGGTATGAGATCCAATCATGAAAATATCACACTCCAATGACAGCGAATGTAATGAGACATGAAAAGATGAATATGAATATGTCAGTCTCGATCTAGCATAGAGATCGGAAAACTAATATCACAGAGGGCAGAAGAGCAGAAGCAGTGTGGTCAACTATCAATCCATCGGAAAACGTGTGCGCTTCCTACAACTCATGCATGGCAACAACAACTTTGCAATGCGTCTACCACGCCAGAAGGTTGCACCCCAAGTCTTCAGTGCGGATATGATGAAGGTATCCCTTACACGAACTATACCATTGAAGCCGACCCTGAGTTGAGCCTCGATTCTTTTGGAACATGTAAAATGATAGCGACCCAGAAAAAGACATGCAATCGTGTAGCACCTCATACAACTTTCTAGTGTGCAGCACCACTGCTCTCAACCAAGAGTGAGCGATCCAACACCGTGATGTATATCCCCATATATAATGAACAATATAATATCCTCCATCAACCTTATCTATCTACAATGGCGAGGGGGCTATCTTATGACGATTATGAGATGACAGTTAGCCACCACCTAACTGGGCCACTCGATCTGCTTTGAGCGGATATGGCATTGAATTTACTCTACCAATGACCATTCAAACAAAAACACACAAGGAAGATACCATGTTTCTAGAACTAGAATAGCCATGTAACAAGTACGCCAGTGGGACGATCTCTCCCCCCACCACATCCGAGAGCTGAAATACGTTTCTTTATTACCGATTATCCACCTTAAAATATGCATGCCCAACCCGATTCCTTTCTCCAAAGTTGGGCAATGGGGCGATCAACGTCGATCCCTCGACCGCTCTCGTCCCAGCAGCGGTGACGGGAGAAAAAGGTACTCAAATGAAATGATTCGGTAAAGTTCTCTACAATCCAACTATATTACATTTACTATTATAAATTATGTTATTTTAAGGAATGAAATAAATACATTATGAGCGATAGGGCTTCTTAAAACACAAATTCAAAATTTAAACGGCTCGTTAGTATTAATTAGAACAAAAATTTAATTGCATTTCATTATAATTGAGAAATAAATTATATAAAACCATGTAATATAATACAAAACAAGTCTTAATCCCAAATATAATAATTACATATGAAGTATATGAATAAATATTATTCGGCGAAATTTTCTTATACATTATCTATGGGTACATGAATAAAATTTATATTCTATCATAAAATTTACTTTCTCACATTCATACGCCAACATTCGTATGTTTTTGTCGGTTCGACTCAGTCTCAACGTTGTATGGAGAATAACAAATGGCGGTTAAAACAATGGGATGTTGCGTCGATGGATCAGAATGTTTGGCTTATTAATCTGGTCTTATCACATAATAAATTAGATTGTAATTGAATGTTAAGTATTATTTAAAAATTACTAGAAATTAGTTTTTATGGAAATGATCATAAATAAATGATTTATTTAAGCGATTAGTTTCAAAATAATATCAAATATATGCAATTTTAAAAACCCTTCAATACTAAATACATATATTATTATTATTGTTAAAAAGAGCAAAACATGTTATTGTGATTGTGTGTTGTATGATTATATCCTCATGGATAAAATACGATGGTGATTCTCTCCGTATTCTAATAATGAAGTAGTCAATGGTAGGCATAGGAGCGATGAAAACACAAGCTGACTCGGTATAATGAGGAGAATTGCGGAGAATATACCTGCGGGTTTCATCTGAGAGGGGAACCCTCAAAGGTGAATGAATTAGAATAAGTGAGACTTCTTTATGCTTTATGTATTTTAATGTTAAAGTTAATATGAATATTAATAAATTTAAAAATTTTGATTTTTAATATTAATATTAGTGAATATAATATTAATTTTAATAATTATTATCACCTATAATCTTCTGTTATATAAAATCTTCATCTTTTTAGACCTCGAAACAAATTTTATCGCTAAAAACCAATCTTGAAATCTCTTTAGATTACTCATCTTTATCTAAATCCTCATTCTTGTCACGTTTATGCCGAATGCAACGATTCGTATAACAAACGCGAAGAAACCATCATTTTCTTCCCTTTCTCCATATTATTCGCTTTACTTTCATAACTCCTCTTCTTTCCATTTATGAAAAATTCCCCTTTCATAGTTAAGAGCTCCTTTTTGCTATTAGAGGCCCCAGATCCATTTAAAACTTTGAAATTTTTTCATGAAACAGGAATTTTATTGCACTGGACCTAAGCGCAGGCTAAGAGTCTAGAGCCACTTCCCCCCACGCTCTCCTGTGTTCGGCCTTGAAATTTTGGCTAATGTCAGTGTCACATAATCCTGCCATTACAAAACTCCCGATTGCGATTAGCCTTTCATAAAGCCCCCCGATCCATATTATTTCCTCATATAACTTTCCCTTAGAGCCCTTGTCAGGCATTCGGCCATTGAAAAATCCTGCCGATCAATATTTTCCTTTGCTCTCCCAAGCCCCACTTCGAAGTTTTAAGTTAGAACTTAAAACTGCGTGATAACATAAATAGGTTGGTGAAAGAGTCGGTGCGCAATGAAACAGCACGATGGGTTGTCGGAAGACCGGCTCCAACATTCACGCATTAGCCCTTGTATACTCCGGGCATATTACATTCCATGAAAACCAGGCCCCTTGTCAGGCACCTCCTTTTTACTATATGGCCTCGCCGTCATTATGCTTTATTTTCGGCCAAAACTTTGAGTTTTTCATGTTTAAAATGTTTTCAGCCGTCAGCATCATGGCCGACCAGTCTAGTCCGCCCGACCCAACGGCTCACGCTCTGATCACCCAGTGCGGCTTTTCTGACGGGCTTGTCAGCATGCCCTATCTGCGACACGTTAATGATCCCTGCGATTCATTCCCCCGCCATTGTCTGGTGGTCCTCCCAGTCCAAAAGACGGCCATCCGCATCAGCAAAATTCAAATGCTGCATTTTATTTCATCGATATCGTGTCCCTAGCGTCCATCCATGAGATCAATGTCAGATCACAAAATCTTGTCCCCGGCCGAAAACCCTCCGATTCATCTTTGGCCGTCGTCAATCTACAGTCGCGGCCGGCGCTCTTCGCATTGGGCTACATGCGTACGCTACCTGCCCCAGTCTCCGTGCGTGCAGTCCGTGTCGGCCTTGCGGCGCTATTTCTTCTCCCGCGCTCTCATTTTCTTGTTTTCGCGGCCGATCCCTGCATTAGATGTGACGACCTCTTTCCCTCCCGCCATCACGGGCGATTTAAACCTGTTTTTCTTGAGTTTTCTTAATTTTGTGTTTTGATGCGGTGTTCTATAGTTTTCCGACAATAGCGAAGAATGCCAGAGGCGGGAATGGCGATTCTCATGCCCTCGTTTCGTAAAAATCCCGTGAGCTCATTCCATGTTTAATGCGTTACTCTATAATCTTGTCTTAAAAACTGATCTTGAAATACCTACCGACATAGGTCTTGTTTTTGCTCAAACGCGATTAAAATTATAAATTTGAGCCAACCGCAATGAGATGAAGATTGAAGGCGGTGGATCGCCCGACTAAAAACGATTATCAAAGCAATCCCCCAATCTAGACTGCGATTTAAGAAAACCAAAGCCTCGAAGGAAAGCCTCCATACATACAAAGTGTCTCGGCCCCTGCCGAGAAAAAGCCACTGTACCTCAAAATTTTCAAGCGAAGGCGAGAGAAGATGAATTTAAAACACCGAGGAGGAGTTACCCACATGCGAGGAATCAATAAGTATGCAAAGAATTTTCCCCGCATTTTGCGGGTACCGAGTCAAAATAAAGCTCCCCTTGGCACTTTGATATTATTGTAAAAGTGCTCTGATGATCCACTGTAAATTTCTCTCTCAGCAAAAAGCGAAAAGAAATCTTGAACATATTACCGAAAATGTATCATATCACCTCCTCATTCTTCTATAAAATACACCGAGAGAAGATCTTGAGTTGGTGCGGGCAGTACACTTGAGCTTGAGACTTCTTTTTGTACATAGCTTGTATAATATGTGGGCAAGGTTGAATAGTGAGATATTAGTAGACGTTAGACTTGAGATTTGTAGGCGAATTTGATATCAATATAAAAAGTTGACATGGGATACGTCTATATTGGCGGTGATGTTATTCTCATTTATAACTTGTATTTGTACATTTCATGTTATTTCATTATAGTAAACGTTTAAAAGCGGGGTTACGCAACATATATCAGTAACCTTCTACATTGAAAATATTTATTTGAATATTTTCTTCAATACGTATTATTGAGAATGACTTAATTGATTTAAACATGAAAATCTTAGCGTTATGCGTCTAAGTAGTGTATTGCAGCGATTACTTCGACGTATTATGTGATGGGAAATTATGGTTAGCCATTTTTTTTTGTCCCGATTTCGCGGGGTGCGGTCCCTTAGCTAGTTTGACACTTGTAGATCTTAGACCATTACATGTTATCATTCCTGTTTTGTATAACTCTATTGGAAAGTGTGTCAAAAGAAACAGTTATTTCACCCAGTCTGAGTCTGTACTATGTCCTTCTTAAAATGTTGGCCCAATTTAAAAACCTTATCGAATCTAGAAACTCTTAAGATTACTGCGTATTTAACAACTGATATCTCACAAAATTTAAAGAGATCTTAGACATAGATGACTGGCCTAACGATGTTGTGTTCAATTAAGATTTGATATGACTCCGCTAGCCCAATGGATAAAGGCGGCGTTATGTCTACATCTGTCACCTTGGCTACTGTTTGCAACTTCTCCTTTTGAAACTGCACTTGGGGTTTTTCCCCTCAGTGGCATTTCATGCATCCAAAACAAAGCAAAACCTTGGCCTTCATAACTAGCCTATCATTACCTTAAGCTTCAGGCAATATCATCTTTACACCTTATTGGAAGTCCCTCTCCCGGGCCGAGAGGAATAAATCTAAGAATCCCAAAAATTTAGTTGAAATGATATTGGCCCTGTTAGACTCTCCCCAATCTTGCAGTAATCTTGAGAGACAATGTTATAAAAAGCGATCCCAGCGAGAACTATCGAGACCGAGTACCAGTTCCATGACAATTGTTTTTGGCCTACATTGATCCTGAAGCTAGTATTCTAGCGACATTTAAAGTATTTACCCGAATCTTCATATAGCTATTTTGAGATTAAAATCAGCTCAGACTGCAAAAAATGAGTAAAGATGAAATAAATTGAATGAGTGACAAACTAGGTCAGCCCTAGGGCTCTTTTCGAGTTTTATCTAAGCCTTGAGTAGCTAAGCTAGCCATAAGAATGGAAGCTGTCTTGTTTCCTTGCCCATTAACTAAGTTTTGAGGCAAGGATTGAGATGATCTTAGGACTGCAAATAACAATTTAGAAAATACAAAAACATTTGATTGTAGTAAGCACTAGTTTTGACATCTTTTCTCGTCTTTGATGTGTTTTACTTTATACTCTTAGGCGAGTGCAGAAGGGCGAGGAGTAACCTCAGTCTCATCCTCTTTGGTAACGTATGCAGTGAGTGCCTCGATCAACCTGCAGGTTGCAGTTATATGTTTTATATCCTTGAAAAATGTTTCACAAACAAATTGTGGTGGGCTGATGTACTCCTGCGACAAAGGCCTAGAAGAGAATTTCCACAGCGGCCTGTCACAGACAGAACCTTAAGAATCCACGGGAGAGGCCCTTATCATTATAAAATCATTCAAACTTCGGTTAGAGAGGCTGTGGAAATCATAGAAACAGTGTGAACCTCTCTAAGATTGTCATATCACAGTTGAATATAACTGTTTTAGGTCTAAACAACATAGCATAGTGAGCTCTCAAAAGATTCACAAATAAATCAGACCACAAGCACGCAAGATCAGTGATAATCGAGTAAATCCGCTAAATCTCCTGGAATAAATTGTAAGAAACATTTTCAAGTCACCCTTGAGTAATTAGATCCCGAAAATCTTTGTGCAACAATCACAAGGCGGCTGAGTGAACCCATTTCAACTCGTCATTTGTGTATCAGTTAGGCTGAATCTTCACTTTCATCTCCCAGTACAAGTGAGCATCTGTTAACGAGTAGCATACGATTTACATTTCCTTCACAATTTAGGTATCTCATCAGACCTCTGATCCTCACTCTCACCACCCTCACATTCCAAAACACTTCACCTGACCCACTTCTATACTAACAAATCACCTCCCTCTGCCATGGCAGCATGAGTATGCTCCCTTAGTCCTTCTGCATTAGTCAATCTTGCAGGACACTAATCGATCAAAATTCCATTATATGATCTTCAAACAATACCGCCACGGCACATCTGGCATAATGAACAAGATGTGGCTACAGCGAAATGTGATAATGACTCTGTCAGAAGTTGAGACTATTTGCTCAAGAAATTTGGGAAGGAGAAGTAAGAAAGTAGTTTAGACAACCCCATGCTTGATCTCAAGCCTTCCATGCTTCTTAAACAAATGGGAAGTGAAAGGAAAATCCTCTCAGAGTCCTTATAATACGACTATAAAAATCTCCGCCAAGGCTGCAGGAAAGTGTACAATCTGTGCCAGACTAACGGCATCTAATGCACGGGCTACGGCTTTGCAAGGCTGATCTAGACATGACATATTCATACTCTTTGCAACTCTTGAGAGACATGCAAGTGCTACGTGGAAAGTAAACGATGGAGAAAGAGCAGAGTGAGGCGGAGAGAGAATTATCTTTTAGGAGGAATCCACCCCTTCACTAAAGCTCAAAGATGGAAATGATGGAAGGAAACGATGAGATGAGCATAATTAAGCACAAGAAAATCAAATCAAGCTGCTCCTCAAAATAGTAGAGAATCAGTATTAGCCAATATCAACCCAGAACATCCTTGAATCCTCTCCCCTTTCATCAAAACTATGCCAATGAGTTGGAACATACGTATGGCGAGAGAGGATATCAGCATGTTTGAGGAAGAGAATGATGACTTTGAGTTCATTCTTGATAATAAACAAGATCTTACCTTACGACGACAAAGAGAAGATAATGAAATTGTGTGGGACATGGGAAAATCAATAATAGAACCCTCAAAGGAATATGACCTTGGAAGAGACCCGTCAATAAATTTTAACACCAAGAGCACTACGACCGTCCCTCTCAAGCGACACGCAGCTAAACTAAACGATGACAAAAAGACAGAAACTGATAGTATTAATTCCCGATAAGAATGGGAGGAAAACTCTCAAAATACAATGATGAATTTCTGACGATACTAATGCTCAGCTGTACTTCCTTCTACAACGATTGTGGTCAGTAAAACAGGCTCGGTAGTACAGTGATAGAGCGACGACTAATGGGGTGAACAGAATTAGCTGAAGAATCAAGCCCCTTTCGGCCTTGACGAGGAGAATCTTAAAAGTCAAGATCTCTGTTCCATTAAGCTGAGTTAGGCTGCCCAACTGTATATAGAGACAGAGGCTGAAGGCTAAATATAGAGGAAAATGGAGATCTGACGACTTACAGTTGGTGTAGATGGTAGAGAGACGGTCCTCAGCTGTGGTTATTCATGACAAAATTCTACACAACGCTATGCGCTCGATTCAGGCTTCTCATATTTAATGCCTAAAAACTGTGATGGAAGGCAGCAGTTTAGAATTTTGATTCTCAAGTTTTCTATACTCACTGACTCAAATAGAAAGTAAAATGTCTAGAGTGTCTGTTAACCTAGCCAGGAATTCCGTGTCTGGAAATGTTCTCATGGTTTATTGATAATTTGATGTTCCCAAGTATGGAATGCTGTAGATGTAAGGGCTAAGTTACGAGGGAACTATGCGAGATGGATTTATGACATATGCGACCATCATTTCAATGAGACGAGAAAATTTACGGGAGTCTCATATACCGTACACGATTACAATCAAGGCAGCACGAAACTCTATATATTACGCGTGAGCATGATTTCTTTTATCATGTTTAACAATGGGAAATCACAGTGAACAAGTCACTTTAACGAAGTGTAAAGGATAACGAGGAAGAAGAGTATAATAACGCGAGATGTCCAAGCAGTTTGCCACATGTGAAACATTAGTAAACAAAGCATAGATCTTGATTTGCGCATTTATGAAGCCCATTGTTAGGATAACAACGAGTACCTAACGTTCCGTAGCACCTGTCCTATTGAAAATTTAAGGAGTAAAAACAAATTCCAATTAGGTGCACACTGTCAGGCCCCGTCGAGAAAACACCATGGACAATGTAAATGACAAAATAAGACGTCCTTTATGAGTATAATATTTGATAGATCATGCACTAGAAATAATGTGATGCGAGGACTGAATCATTAACGAAGAACCACGAAGGTAAATAAATACACAGGTGCGCTTTGTCTTCAACAGCATAAGCTATGAATCCCCGCTCTCTTAGGCTTGTCTCTTGAAAGAAGTAGGGCATGAAGAAAATTGTGTCTGGCGTGCAGTTAATCATTGGGCAAGTCAATGGAAGACCTGTAGTCATCCCGGACTTAGGCCTGCTCGGGAATGATGTCATGGATGACTTGGCACGCTGAAAAGTCAAACGAGTTCATCAAGAAAAGAAGATTATATTTACAATTTAGCCTTTGCGACGAGCTGCCATGAGACTGGAGACTGGCAACTCACGATAAAATTTAAATTGGCGTCACTGATAACGAAAATATTGGCAGTGTTTGAAAATGACAAAAAAATAGAGAGACTCATGCAATTCGAAAATGATTAGCTACATATGATTCAATTGAATTATATTTTTACGATGAAAACTTCTTGGTGAGAAAAATACGTCTCCTCAACTGCCAATATTAGCCTATTGTCTAGCGGAGCAGGAACAAACGAGAGGTAAGTGCGGTTAGAAACGGAAAATACAAACTCTGCGATCTAAAGATGAGAAATGGCAATGTCCCATGCTAGAGTTATTCATTTGCTGATGTGGAAATAAACCAAAAGCTGAATTTTAAGTGAAATGAGAGTACAATATAAACGTGAGAAAAAACGAAATGATCAAGAAATTTGTCAAAACTTTTCGATACATTAGAACTCAAATACAAATTGTTAAATTTGTGCTAGATGCAGATCTCAAATCTATGACAACTGAAATAATGCGGCATAAATCCTCTTAAGCAAAAACATTAAGCGAGCTTGCACGGGAATAAACCTATCCGATTGCCATTGAACCCGAAGAGTCATGAAAATGTATGATCTTGTGTCTCCTATTAGATATTACGAGTGGATATCATCTGGTGTCGTAGAAGAAGGCTGAAATCGAGCTTTGTATGAGCTTTAGAGACTAAGCAAGCCGTTGAACAACACCCCTTTACCAAAAATGGATCACATTTTACAGGGAGTGGTGAGTAAAGGATTTCGTTGCGATATTGTCGGGTATATTGATTTTAGTTCTTACTGTGATCAATTAGGCATTTCCCCTCCATGGGGCACTTTCATGTATGTGAAGATGCCTTTTGGTCTCTGTGAATGTTTGGAACAACTGAAACTATGGACATATGATGCCGGGGTGGACTTATTCATCGTGCTCTATCTAGAATGGTTCAACGTGTTTCAAAGCAAATTGAAAACATTAGAACATTTGAAAATTTTGAAGTGCAAAGGTTTGGAATATCTTTAAACCCTAAGAAGACATATTTGGTCTCAAGAAGGCCAAGCTTCTTAGTTTTGAAGGAAGAATAAAGATAGATCAAGGAGATTTGAGCTATATTACAAATCTCTCATCCTATTGGAAAGATATTAAATTTTGAAATTCATCTAACTTAAGCGAGCTTTCTCACTTAGAATATCATGAGCATGTTGAAGAGGGCAAGGGTTGGAAGCAAAGACATCCTTTGAGGCAGTGAAAGCATTAACCCAAAGCAGGTTATGAAAAATTACTGATTTGAAGATTTATATCTTCTCATACATCAGAGTGCTCACCATTCTTCTTGTCTATATGAAAAAATCCACAAAAGGGGTCTCTTCTGTCTATAGGCGTGAATGCCTGAAACCATGAATATTATGGAAAAGCAAGCTTTTCCTTTAGTTAAGCTCTTGAAAACGCGCGGCTCTTCGGGGGAATCTCCATCCTTGCACACACATCATTGTATCCCAAATTGATTAGTAAATACGTTCTAACTGCAAGATCAGAGATAGTAAAGTAGATTGGACTAACATTGTTGAGTGCCGATTTAGAGATAAAAACCCACTAAGCTTTCACATCAAGAGCAGAGTCTTTAGATTGTGGCTGAATCCAATTTTGAAAGTTCTTGATATTAATATGATTATTCTTTGAACGGCGAAGGTACTCAATATTATTGAAACCATTTTAATTCTCTGGCTATGCTGATATAAATTTATGTTTTGCTAAATTAAGCTGTTGCAACTTGAAGACAAGTTCTTAAAAATGGCGATAAACTATTGCATTATGAATGGAATTGTCTTTATTGGAAAATTCTAGTAATATGTGCTTAAATGTTTGCGAGTTTGTCTGAGAAGATTAAGCGAATTCATGAAAGAGTGTAGTGGCCATTTATCTTTGGAAAATCGACATCAACAAGTACAGTGAGGATTTCTTAATCCACCTTTTCTTGATATTCAAAATGACAGCTACTGCCGCCAAATGCGGTTGTTGAAGCCGAAAAGTACCTTCCTCTGCATCAATCCTTGTTAGCTCCTTTCAGAGAACGTGGGAATGACTTCATGATGAATCCATCCCTCATCTTAAATTGCCCGGCTATAGATAGTCCTTCTTTCCCATGATTCTTCATAAATAGTAAGCCATTCATAGGCAAGCCCAATGATTGATTATTAAAGTTCATAGAAACCAATATCCTTTCGGGCTGACGCTGCAAGAATCATCGCGAATATCTTGCGGCAACATTTAGAAGCTTGAAAATAGTTGACTTACTGTCATAAATACCCGGATAACACTAGGGCAACTCCCTTGCCTGAATTAGCGACTTGAAGTCCTCAACAAAAGCTAGTGAACATAATGAAAGCTGTGGAAGACAATAAGAGAGTCTTGGCACACAAAGCTGTCATACCTTTATTGAGAATTTGACAAGTACATTAAAAATCTGTGTATATCCACCTTCGGCTAATATGTGCGGATGCAATTTTCTGCGACCTTTAGTGGCTACGATTATGAAGTTAATTCAAGTTGCGGCCCAGATAATGACATGTCGAAGAATAAATGAGACCATTCATCTTCAACAAATCGAAGAGAGATTATTACAGCATTCTGCAGACGCGTATTAAATGCAGCGAGAAGAAGCAGCCAACATTCAAGATTGGAACAGAATGTTAAAAATTGAGATTCAAGGAAGAAGACAAGAGAAGCATGAAGTAAGTACAACAATCTATGGCCAACACTCTATTCATTCGGTGCTGAAACAATGCATTCTTCTTTACAGAGGTACAGATAGGCAATTTGAGTCGGTCAATGGCGGGATACTCGGCATTACTTGATTCATGATATGTTTTTAAGCCTTTTTTTTCTTTTTTCCATTATGGCACATTTCATCCATCATTGCATTCAAGTTATGAAAATCAAAATACAAAAACAAAAATGGCGAGAATGAGCAAGGCAAGCCCCATGCCAAGAAAATAAATTACGAGAAGTGTGCAGCTCAAATGCCACTCCTCGAGAAACACGCTCTAGTTGAAGTCAGAAACATTTAAACTGACTAGTGAAAACTTTTAAGTTTTACTGTTGATAGGTTAGTGAATTTGATTTGCCAAGCTGTTTAATCTTTGGCTCATCGATAGATAGGTAGGATAAATTGGGATTCAAGCATGTTCAAAATCTGAGCAAAGTTTCAAGAAGATGACTCAAAGCTGTTTATTTTACAGTCATAAGAAGTTCTAATTTGCCCAAAATCTGAACGGCTGGGAAGAGATTTTCAACTCAAACTCAAATTAAAAGCATTGTAACAAGAAGGCCATAATGAAAACTCGAGATCTTAAGCCTTCCATTTACAGTTAATTTCTGCAAATAACATCTATGTGCGACTATTTTTATGTCATAGATCACGGCAAGTCAAACGTAATGTAAACCGCTATTTTTTAGGTTTCTGTTTATAGGTTTAGAGAATGAAAGTACTTGATTTGAACGACTAATCCCAGCGACGATGGGCTAGGTGGAGAAATACAGCTCCTTGTCACAGTTCGAGGAGAAATAAGGAGTGAAGTAGATTGGAATTTCTGTTTTTAAAAGAATAAAATGTTGTGAATAGAGGAGTTGCCAATCAAGTACTCTGAAAAAAAAAAAAAATCTTAGTCACAGGTAGGTAACAACTGTCGATAAAGGTCCATTGACACTATCTTTATAAATATTTTGAAGAAAATCATTAAATCACGAGAGCAGGCCAATGAATGAGGTGGCTAATCGGCCTCCTAATCAGATGCAATTCTTGATACCTTCAGGCACCATCCCAAGTGGAAACCTTTGATAGCCACCTATAATATTTTATTTATACCAAAAGATGGCTAAAGTCTTTTGAGCCTCAATTTCAAGTTTTATCACTAAAAATTGTTGGCTCTTGAAAGTCTCGCCTCATGCCTCTGTCCCAAATCATTTCTTTGTCCCATTTTATGCCTGAGAAAAATCTACTGATAAATTATAACAACTGCTAAAAACCATGTTTTTCTTCCCTTTTTAGCCATATTATTCCTTTACTTTTCATAACTCTTCTTTCAATTTATGAAAATTCCCCTTTCATAGTTAAAAACTCACTTTTTAACATTCCGAAACCCCCAAATCCATTTAAAACTGTAAACTTTCATAAATAGTATAATACTATCATTCATACAGGCAAGTCTAAACCACTTCCCCACATCTCCCATGTTAAAAATAGCATAAAGATTCAGCGCTAATCATCGCAAATATCCAGTGCATGACTTTGAACCATTACAAGCTCGATTCTGCGTGTACTCATACTTAAAATCATATTATTTCTCATATAACCATAGAGCCACTTAATCGGGCGATAAACCATTGAAAATCCTCTCAAATCAATATCCCTTGTAAACACAAAACCAACAAAGTTTAAGTTAAAACTAAAACCGTGATATAAATTAAGGTTGATGAAAAGAACGATTGCGCAATCGCAATGGCTTAACACAATGATTGTCGGAAAGACCGAGCTCAACGACGTGCGGTGGCCTTGTCTTTCTCTCGGGCATGGCCCATTCCGTGAAAGCTTGCCGGCCCTTAATCCGAAGCCTCTTTTTTAAGCATATATTTTCCGCTGAAATCAGCATAGCATTTTCATTGCAAAAACTTTAGTTTTCATGTTTAAGGTTTCGCCTGATCATCAAATCAACTTCTTTCACATAATAGATTGATCCTAATCCTTAGTCAAACTGATCCGTATATCACTTGTCGCGACTTTTCCTGTTCTGTCGCATGCCCATCTGCGACCTGCGTGCGATCCCTCCAATTCATTCCCGCCGTGTACAGTCGCGAATCCCAATGGCGAGCTCAACCGCAAGTTTCTAATCACAAATTCAAACTCGCATCAAATTTGTTTCATCTGATGCGTGCTCGTTAATCTGTATCCATCCTCAGAAGATCCCAGCGTCCTTATTCCGTCTGAAATCTTGATTCAAACCTAGATTCATCTTAGCCGTCGATACGTCTGAATCGGCCAGCACAACTCGCGTGAAGAATTTACATCGCATTCTGCTGCCCGTTAGTCCTCGTTAGATACGGGCCCGTCCGCGTGTCATTCGAGCGGCCAAAACCACCCTTCTCCGCTCATTTTCTGTTTCTGTGCGATCCAGCGTTGAATATTTTTATCCCGACGGCTTCGCTCACCTCCGCCATCTGGCGATTTAAACGCATTTTTGCGGGATTTCTTTGTTGTTTTTGTGTTTGATCGCGGTGATTCTAAATGGTTTTCCACGTGTATAATGAAGAATGCCAGACATTCTCTGCTTCGTTTCGTGAGGCCGCGGAACTCCGATTCCATGTTTGTCGATTACTCTATGAATGCGTGCGCTGGCGTCTTGATGCACTTTGCCGACAGATTTTATTGTTTTAATTCAAACGATTAAAGTATAAGTTTGAAGGCGAAGCTGCTTGATGAGAAGATTGAACGAGTATAGGGGATCCGCGACTGAGCGTTATCAATGCAATCTGATCTAAAACTGCAATTTAAATGAGCGCGCAGTATTTTATCGACGGAAAACCTCAGCATGCGGTGATTCACCGACTGCCGAGCCCGCATGTACCTCAAATAACGTAGTGTAAAAGATCAATTCGCCTCGAAGCCAGGGGGTGCCTGCCGAGGGTAATCGGCTGCGAGCTCTAGATTACTACTGAGCCTCAAAAATCAAAATAAAAACACTAGAACGATATTTATTGTAAAAGTTAATGCGTGATCCTGTAAATTTCTCTCTCGAGCCGTCCAAAGAGCCGGCGTTTGTATTGAGTATCTGCCCAAATATTTCTCAGTCCTCTCATTCTTCTATAAATACATCGAGAGAAGATGCGGGTGTGACTGCGAGCACGAAACACACTTGAAGCAAGTCTTTAGCCATAGTAGCAGCCTGAAAGCTGCTGTTTGTGCTAGAGTAGTGGGATTGAATAGTGAATTGTTGAAGCTGAGAACATTGAACTTAGTTTAATAATTTGGTTGTTGTCAATATAGTATTTCATGGGATCTTTGTCTGTGATGATTATTCTCATTTGTAACTGATTGTTTTATTCTGTTTTTCATGTTGTTTCATTCTCCATTGTAAGAAACGATTACAAATAGAGTTGATTTCTTTATATCGATAACCTTCTGCATTAGAAATATTTATTTGATATATTCAATCATGTTATTCGAGAATAGCTAATTCGATTTAGGCATGAGTGGCGTTATTTTTATCGTCCTATTTGATATTATTTCACGAGCGATGCACCTTGTTATATGAGTATAATGTCTTGAAGAAGATATGAAATTTAGCCACTGTCCCAGAACTAACATGGCACTAACGGTATTTCCCTTGGAATGCGTTAAAATTTGGCTATTAGAAGCACTTGTAAATCTTAGACCATTCTGTTATAACAACATTTTCTTTGATATGTAGGAACAGTTTGGTTTAAAATTGCAAATCTAATTACCTTTAGTGTCTGTCTTAAATATTTATCAAAACATTATTTAAAAGTACTTATCAGATCTGAGAGTACTCTTCGTGCTATCTGTTTAATTCCTTCTTGATAATATCCATTCCATAAATCAAAATTTAAAGAGATCTTAATTAAATCTAGCCCCTTGAATCACACTTGATGTTGTTTGTTCAGTCGAAAGCCGGATATGTCCATAGTAATGGACTAAGAACCAGTTATATCTTATCTATGCCTTGTATTCCTGTACAGCTTCTGCTTTTGAAACTGCACTTAGAATTTCCTCAGTAACATTTCATGTCAACCATCTGGCTCAAAGCAAACCCTTGGCCTTCATGGCAGCTTCTTCTTAAACTTTCAAAGACAATATCCATCTTTGCACATGTGGAGGAGATCCCTCTCGGGTCGGAGAATAGATCTAAGAATCCCAAAGTTTAGTTGAAATGATGTGCTTTCTGATTGGACTCTCAATCTTGCTAATATTCACAGTAACATAATTAATATTAAAAGTTTAATGATGATAAATTGTAGACAATATATCTATCAAATGAAAGAAAAAGTTTAATTGTCATTCTTCAAAATATTTTTGTGATCAGAAAGAGGGAAGAAGTGATCAAAGATCATATAGTTAATTAGACAGAATTGTGGTTGATGACAAGGAAACGAGCGGATAATGAGCGGGAAGTGGTATCTAAAGGTGTTTTCGTATTCCACCTTCTTAATTATCACAAATCACATATCCCATGGAAATTGAAGATGAACCCATTTTGCTGATCTCGCCGAGCTCATGAGTTAGTTAATTGACATTTTAGTAATTAATATTAAAGTTTAATAATTTATTAATAATATTAATAAGTATTCACTATTTAACATTATTATTCTTTAATATTGATAAACAAACATCGTTCACCACATTAATCAAACAACGTCACTCTTTGTAGTCAAATTTTAAATATAATTTATGCTTGAAAATAATAATAAGGGAGAATAATTTTAACTTACATTTGGATTAGTAAGAGTAAATATGAGAACTATAACCCTTAATATTATTATTTTTTTAAAACTAAAACGGGTATGAGTTTTATTTATTTGAGAAAGAGAGGAAGGGTCTTTGCCAAGGCAACCCCAATTACAATGTAAAAATCCATCAAATTCTGCTTTTGAGTTACATCATTTTTAAGGAATTTGAAAGGAACTGTCATCGTTTATAATTAGCTGCCCTCTCATGAGAGAGCAATGTTTGTTTGCCATCTGTTCTGCTTCACTATTCAAATTTCTGAGAATATGGTAGAACTTGTAAGAGGAAAAGTCTTGTAGGACTCTTTTCAATCTGCCCAGAATTTTGTTGAGACTAGCATTGCTGAAAAGTTCCTCCGAGTTTAATTTTTTTATTAGAATCTCTGAATCTCCGAAAACTTGGAGGTCTTTGACACCCTTGTCTCTTGCTATGAGGCATGCTTTGAGAAGACTGAGTATCTCTGCTTGATTATTGGTTTTCTAGCCTAAACTCCAACAGAAGCAGTCTCTTGAAGACCCATCCGAAGAGTAAATGACCCCACCTGCTCCAGCGACCTCGGGGTTTCCTTTGGAGGCCCCATCGAAGAAAATTGTGGTTAAATTTTTAATCCTACACCAATTTAGGAATGTTTCCTCAGAGTCTCTTTTACGCCATTCCGGGTTTGCTGTTTGTGGGGAAAGTAGATACTTTCAAGGAGAAGGCTCGAGGGGGCTAAGCCACCTCCTTTCTTCAGGCAGGAGCAATGAGTCTTCTTTAAAATACTGCTGTTGGGCGGCTTCCAAGAGGAAGGATTTGGCTTTAGCTGCTACCTATAAAGGGGAATGACGCAAGCCATTAAAAATCTGATCATTGCGGGCCAACCAAAGCTGCCAGCAAATGTATTTGGGAATAGCTGTCCAGACTTTGCGCCAAAAAGATTTGATGGGGATGCTATGAGGATAGAAAAGGCTCCAAGAGGCAAACAGATCAGAAACAGTACTCTGTGGAAAGGCAGAGATCTGAAAATCCTGTAGAATAAGACCCCACACTTCTTTGGCAAATATGCATTCCATGAATAAATGTTGGGCTGTTTCGAGGTTGCTTCTGCATAGCTCACACCTATGTGGCCCAACAATGTTCCTTTTCTCAAGATTGTCTCATGTTAGTAGTTTATTATGGACCAGGGTCCAAAAGAAGAAATTCACTTTTGGTAGAGCTAGAGTTTCCCAGACTTGTTTCCAAAAGGCCGGAGAGTGACTGCTGTTCCTTGAGGCCTGTAGAACTCTGTAGCCTGCTGCTGTAGAATATATGCCTGACTGACCCCAGCCCCAACTGTCTTTCTTGTATCGATTTTCTGGGGTAGACTCCTCCAGCAATTCAATAAGCAAATTTTTTTGGGGCATTAACCGGACAGGGATACCATGGAAGTCCCATCCGGCCCAATCTCCATGGTGATCCCAAATAGAGAGGTCGTGTAAACTGTTGATGCCTGCACATACCAGGCAGTCTCTAAGGTCTGCTATTTCCTCGTTTTCCACCAAGGGATCGCGCCCCATGATCCGATCAAGCCACAAATTAATGCGCTTGCCATTGCCCGGAATTCTGTAAAGAAATTTTTTGAAGAAGCTACTGCTTTTGCAACAAAGACTCCAAACCTGCGTGCAGTTAACAGGGGTGTCGAAATGCAGGTTTCTGAGTGTCGAATTGTGAACATATTTTGATCGCAGAGTGGTGCTGACGAGATGGCTGGGCTCGTGGACCAACTTCCACAGGAGATTTCCTCCCAACGCTAGATTAACGAGAGAGGGATCACGAATTTGGAGTCCACCCTCTGCAATCGGTTTTTTAACCAAGTCCCAATTTGCTAAGTGCATTTTCTTTTCATTTCCCTTCCCTCCCCGCCATAAAAAATCTCGTAGGAGTTTAGAGATCTGATCCATTACATTTCTTGGGGCTAATAGGAATGCTGCTTGATAGATTGGGAGCGCGGACAACAAAGACTTGATTAAAATGACTTTGCCTCCTTTTGTTAACCAGAAGCCTCCCCAGGCTGAGATTTTTGATTTGATTTTGCTGATGATGTCGTTCCAGAGCGACCTCTTGTTAAGTCCGTTTGAAATGGGAAGACCAAGGTATTTGATCTGCTCCCATTGAGCATGACCTTTGAACCCAAGGAGGTTCGAAATGCTTATGAGTTCTTGCTAATCTGTGTTCCAACTGTAGACTTCACTCTTACTCTCGTTGACTAATGCTCCTGTAACTCTGCAGTAACTTTTGAGAACAGTGTCGAATGCTTTGGCAATTCTGATGGAAGCCCCTCCAAGGAGGAGAGAATCATCTGCAAAGAGCGCGTGGTTCAGAGGATCGACACCATGGAAGGTTTGAGACTCGGACGAGAGCCATCAATTCTTTCAGCTGTGAGTTTTCGACTGAGGGAATCGGCCATTAATATATACAGAAAGGGGGAGAGTGGGCATCCTTGCCTGATGCCTCTCTGAGCTTGAAAAAATTTGGAAGGGCGACTATTGACTAGGGGGGCGATCCATGGGTTATCAATGCAGGCTTTTATAAGTTGAACAAAGTGTGGAGAGAAGCCAAAGGAGAGAAGTAATTTGGTGAGGAAAGAGAAGTTTACTCTGTCAAAAGCATTTGCCATATCTAGTTTTATCAACACACCTTTCTCTTTCCACTGTT
The DNA here is from genome assembly GCA_034641835.2 of Pinus albicaulis. Classification (NCBI taxonomy): domain Eukaryota; kingdom Viridiplantae; phylum Streptophyta; class Pinopsida; order Pinales; family Pinaceae; genus Pinus; species Pinus albicaulis. Next base: position 327,564,873 of record CM076582.1, read on the forward strand.
TGCTTGAGTAGATTGTCTCCTGAACTTGAATGACATTGTCGAGAATGTGCCTGCCTTCCACGAAACCACCTTGAGGGCTGGAAATCAGTCTTTTGAGCAGAGGCTCGATCATGTTTGCTAAAAGTTTGGCCAAAATTTTGTAAGATGCATTACAAAGCAATATGGGCCTGAATCTTGCAAATGTTTCAGGATTGGAATCTTTGGGAATTAAGGCTAGGTAAGTGGAGTTGGTTCCTCCACCTATCTTAGCTTTTTTCATGAACCCTCTTATCATTTTTTGAAGATCAGTTTTGATGATATTCCAGCTAGATTTATAGAAATGTATTGTGAATCCGTCTGGCCTCGGGGCCTTATTTGATTCCATGGACCAAATAACTTTGATGATTTCCTCCTCAGTAATATCCCTGGAGAGTGCAGTGTTGTCTTCAGATCTGATGAGAAGAGGGATGTTAGAGAGGAAATCAGTAGTTTCCTCCTCATTGACATGGGATCCCTCGCTATATAAATTCCTGAAGTGGCTTTCTGCAACAGCTTTGACTTGAATGAAACCTTTGCTGACTTGGCCCTCCGCTGTTTTAATTTCCGAGATATGATTCCTGGACAGACGTGCTCTATATTGTCTATGGAAGGAGGTGTTCCGATCCCCTGCCTTTAGCCACAGACTTCTGGATTTGATTCTCCAATATTCTTCTTCCATTCGAAAGGATCGGTATGTTGAGCATTGGGCCTTTATTTATTTTTCCAACAAGTCCGCTGTGATCTCTTTGCTTTCCATGTCTGCTTGTAGGGTCTGCAGAGTCTGCACTGCTTCTTTTCGTTGGCTGGTAGGGGTAGGGATTGGTTTCCTTATCCAATCCTTCAGTGCTTGTTTTGTGGCCTTAATTTTTTTCTCCCAAACATAACTTGAGGACCCTAAGAAGAATTTGGCCCAAGCATCTTTCACAATATCAGTGAAGCCTTCTCTCTCGATCCATAAGGGGCTGAATCGGAATGGAAGAGGGCCCATGTATTCTTCATCTTCCAGTAGAAGCTGTACTGGCTTGTGGTCTGAGATTAGCTTGGGGAGAATTTTAGTTATGATTATCTTTTTGTTCATCATAAGGGAGCTTTGGACCAGAAATCGATCCAGGCGAGCAGAAATGTGGTCCAACCCAGATCTGTTATTGGACCAAGTGAAAAGACCACGGACAGGATTGAAATCTAAGAGATCCCAAAGCTGTGAGAGCTCTTCCACAGTGGCCAGCATAGGATCTCCATTGCTAGAACCTCCCCTCTTCTCTTTTTCTTTCAGAACTATATTAAGGTCACCTGCAATGATAATATTGCGAGGGGAATGCTGCTCTAAAAATGCTGAGAGAGAATTCCAGCATTCTCGTTTTTTAGAGTAAATGACGGGGACGTAAAGATTAAAGAGAGAGATGGTCAACTTACTTGCATAGTGTGTCAGCTCCGTGAAGATCTAGTGTTGGGTTTCATGGGATTTATTCAGCTGGAATAAATCTTCTGTCCAGGGTGTTGCCAGCCCTCCAGAAGAGCCCCTTGAGCTTACTGCTTTGCCTGCGCTTTTCTTCCATTTTGACTTGCTAATGTCTAGAAGAGCTCGCCCTTCTATCTTTGTCTCTTGGAGCATGAGAATGTCTGAGGGCTCTATTTTCAGGAGGTCTTTAATTGCTTCAACTTTAGAGGAGTTCCCCAGTCCTCTGCAGTTCCAAGAGACGAGCTTCATTATTTACTTAAGGGGGGGAAAGAGCCTCCCTTAGAAGGCCTTGGTTTGGTATTTCTTCCAATGGACATTTCTATGGTGGATTGGCATCCTTATATTTTGAGTCTTTCGGCCTCCTCTTCCCTCACTTCTTTGCGAGATTTCCTACCTGCTCTTTTTGAAGGACGCTCGAAGGTTTCGTCCTCCGATGAACCTGAGCTTTTTGCTGGCTTTTTCCTTGTAACTTCTGCGTATGAGGGATTGGAGGGGCTGCCTTGGGAGGCATCGACCTGTATTGCTTCCCCTTCGTCTTTGTTGGGAGGTGGGATTTCTATGTGTTCCAGGTTTTCCTGCGCTGGGATTGCAAGATTGGTCTGGGCATTTTCTGTACCATTCGGGGTTGCTTCCTTTTCTTGGTTGGGCTTGGAGCTGCTCGGGGCTCCAATCATATTGCCTTTGCCAGTGCCTTTTTTTTTATGGGCAGTTTTTTGGACTAGAGTCCATTGTTCTTCGTTTGATTTGTCTAAATGCTCCTTGGCCTTTTTCTTGTAGTGCTTTGCAAAGTGACCATGGCCATGACAATGTTTGCATTTGAAAGGGCGCTGTTCGTAATCCAGTTCCTGGACGTGCGTCCACCCTGCAACAATAAGCTTGATTGCTTCCGGCAACCCCTCTTCTAGATCCACTTCTACACAAATGCGGGCACATGAGTACTGGTCTTTTCTTGCTGCTTGATCTATGTATTTTCCTAAAGCGTTACCGATGATCTGAAGAGTTTTTTGGTTCTAGCAGTGAAGGGGAAAATGGGGAAGTCGCACCCAAACCGGGACAACAGAGGGGACATCCTGAGTGGGATCAAAATCAAGAGACCATTTGTTTAGGTAGAGTCCTTGCGGTCCCATGAAGTATGGACCATTCCTGAAGATTAGACTTCTGTCTTCCGGGCTTTCGAATACAAATACGAAGAAGCTTTTGCCCACAAAATAGCTTTTAACACCCTCTTTGATCAAAGGAGTCCAGTTTCTTTGAGTCCAGTTATCCACCGACTTGGGAGAAGGCCAGAGGTCCGTGAACTGGCCTATGAGTCCTCTCTCAGCCAAATTCAGGGCTGCTTTACAAGTTTCTTCTTTAGGAAGAGAAACCGTAGGAATAGAGTCCATTTTCTTGACAAATTTCTGTTGATTGGCGGAGGGAGGACGCTTTGAGCTTGCAGCAATCATGGATTTGAACGCAGTGACCTCTGGGGGCGGAATGAGGGGGGAGAAGGGCCCTAGAAACCGCGGGGCGGCAGGTAGGTGCGCAGGCTTCGAGCAGAGAAGCGCCGCAGCCACAGCGGGCGGCAGCAGCACCCGGGGCAGAGTTCTAGAGCACGCAAAGACGCTGCAGATCTTTCATGCAGCGCGGCGTAGTTAATTATATCGACCAAATTATTGATGATTGTGCCGGTGGAACAAAATATTTTCGTTTATGGATGGATTTTCTAGCCATAATCAAATCAACATTCTATAACCCTTAATATTATTAACCTAAAAGAATATTAATATTTATATACCTTTGGTTTATAATATTAATCCCTTGGGTTTAATATTATTCCTTGTGTTTATAATGTCTTGGGTTTTCAATCCCTTGGGTTTTAATATCAATCCCTTCAATTTCTTAATCTAAGGGTTCATATTCCTAGGGTATTATATTATTCATAAGGTTTATAATAGTAATCCTAGGGTTTAATATAAATCCTTTAGGTTTATAATCATGGTCAACCATGGGTCAACATCGCAGTGTGACAAAGATTGGCTCACCATGAAAATCAACAATGGTCAACCATTGTCAACCATCATCAACCATGGTCAATCAAGATAAACCATGGTTCAATGTCACATTGTGAAAAATACTCTCAATATGAAAATCAATCATGGTCAACCATGATCCAATGTTACATTGTGACAAAGATTGTCTCAATATGAAAAATAATTATGGTCCCATGGTCCAACATCGCATTGTGACAAAGATTGCCTCAATATGAAAATCAACCATGATCAACCATGGTCAACCATGTTTATTTTACCGTATATAATATTTTATGAAAGGCTTTATATACCTTGGTTTATGGTATTTATCTTAGAGTTTATTATAATATTTTATTAATATGAAAATAAATCATAGCTAACCATGATTATTCATGGTCAAACATGGTCGACCATGGTTAATAATGGTCAATTATGGTTAACCATGATTAGCAATGGTTCAACGTCACACTGTGACAAAGATTGTCTCAATATGAAAACCAACCATGGTCAATCATGGTCCAACGTCGCATTGTGACAAAGGTTGTCACAATATGAAAACCAATCATGGTCAAACATGGTCCAATGTTGTATTGTGACAAAGATTATGTTAATATGAAAATCAACCATGGTCAAGAATTCTTATTTTAGGGTTTATAATATTTATCTTAGGGTTCATATACCTTGGGTTTATAATATTAATCCCCTGGGTTTAATATTAATCCCTTGGGTTTATTAAACTAAGGGCTCATGGTCCAATGTCACATTGTGACAAAGATTTTCTCAATATGAAAATTAACCATGGTCAACCATTATATACCATTGTCAACCATCGTTCAATGTTGCATTGTGACAAATATTGTCTCAATATGAAAATATACCATGGTCACATTATGACAAAGATTGTCTCATGGTCCAACGTCACATTGTGACAACCATGGTCATCCGTGGTCAACCATAGTTAATGCTAGTCCAATGTTGTAGAAATTATACAACAATCATGTATATCTTGGATTCACTTGATCTAACAATGTGCTAAATTTAAATACTGAATTGCTTCTACAAATCTTTATAGAATTAAAAACACAATCTTCAATCACATGAACATGATGAAAAATCAATCACACACAACACAAATAATTTCTCGGGGAAAGCTTACACCTAAAAATCCCACTATCCTCTATTGTATATTATATCATGGATCATGAAACAATTACATACAAAACTCTTCTCACAAGAGCCCTCAGTACATCAGCTAATTGTCTCACACTATCATACAAAAATTGGAAAGTCCCTTAGCCAATTTATTGTCTACAGACAACCTTCCTTCACTGTAAAATCCCTGATGAATGCAATCCTTGAATTGATGCAATCCTGCATGCCTTGACTGCGCAAGTATCGTGGGAACATCCAATGTGTGTGTGCTTGCATGTGTGCAAGCAGATAATGTCACAACTGATAGTCAACTTCCCTTTCACCTAGAGCTCAATACTGTCTCCACTAGACCTGACATGCATGCAACTAATATTAGTAAATCTTCAGTTGCACGTGAGATCACTGCATGTGAATTAATTAATATTTAATTCACTTGATCTGTCACTAGTGTATCTTCAGTTACAACTAGCACATCTGATTTTAAGTCACTTAACTGAGTTAAACTATTTACAACTTGCACAAAATCATGCACCACTAAAATTCCAACTCTGTCACAACGAGAATTTCTCAGTTCAAACTAGTATTACTCTACATATCCCACCAACCAACCTATAACTCGAAATTCACTTAGCTAAATGATTTTTCCACTTCAGTTAACTATTTCAAGTCCACATTGAGAATATATTACAGTTTAATGTCCATCTAAATTAAGGGATAATAAAAATAGAAATTCACCTAGAAATAGCCTGTGTGCCCCACCCTAGTGTAGGTGCTTAATGTTCACTACGATCATGGGTGCCAAAAATTTCTTATTGAATCTCAACACTCCCTCTCAACAAGAAAGGGATTATCCTTCACCCCGATCCTGTCTCTATCGTATCCATATTTTCTCCTGGTGAGTGCCTTCATCAGAATATTTGCATCCTGATCTTCCATGGGAATGTACTGAAGCAACATGATTCCCCTCTACACACAATCTTTGAGATGATGGTACCGTATATCTATATGCTTGGACCTATCATGAAACACAGGATTAATCGAGATTTTAATGCAACTCCGATTATCACAATGAATCACTGTCGGATCCATCTGAGAACCAAACAAACCAACCAACATCTTTCTCATCCAGATAGCCTCACATTTAGCTTGAATTTCTGCCATGCATTACACTTCCGCTGAACTGAGTGCCATGGACCTTTGCTTCCTGTTGTACCAAGAAACAACTGTAGGCCCGATACTAAAGGTTCCTCCTGATGTGCACTTTCTATCCGATGGAATTCCATCCCAATCTGCATCTGTGAAGCCATGCAACTTCACTCCATCTGTCTATCTGTATGATAGACCATACTCTGATTTTCCCCTCAGTTATCTCAGGACATGCTTCCCTACCTTCCAAAAGAGCTTGGTAGGCTTAACCATAGCTTGACTCAGCTGGTTAACCACATAGAAAATGTCTGGTCTCGTGTTCACTAGATACATTAGTGAACCCACTAACTATCGATACATAGTAGCAACCACTACCTCTCCAGGAGTAGCATCATCTTTCCTCCAGTTTCCTGGAAGAGGAGAATCCATGGGTTTGCAGCTCTCCATGTTAAACTTACCCAGTATCTCCTTTGCATACTTGCCTTGAGACACAAAAATTTCACCATACCGCTGCCATATTTCCAATACAAGGAAATAATGAAGGAGACTCATATCCTTCAGTTCGAACTCCCTTGCAAGATCCTCCTTGAATGAGTATATCAGCTGCTCATCACTAGTCAAAATTAAATCATCAACATTAATAAAAAAGATCAATATCTTACCCTCAACCACAATCTGGTACAGGTTTGCATCTGCTTCACTTTTGGTGAATCCTAGTTCGGTGAAATAGTTGTCTATCCAAGTGTAAAAAGCATGAGGTGCTTGCTTCATTCCATACAACGCTCTTTTGAGTCAGGACACATGTGACTCGCTAGTGAAGATCTCGAAAACTTCAGGATGCTCTATGTACACCTCTTCCTCAATGATCCTATTGAGAAATGTAGTTTTCACACCCATCTGATGAATGCGCCATCTCATCTGCATTGAGAGTGCAAGGATGGTCCTTATGGAAGAGTACCTTGTGATAGGTGCAAATGTCTCATCATAATCTATCCCCTCGATCTGTGAGAAGCCTCGGACCACAAATTTGGCCTTGTATTTCTCCACACTCCCATAAGTAGCTTGCTTTACCTTGTAGATCCTTCTCAAACCTACCACTGATTTATCAACCAGTCTTGGGACAATTTCCCATGCACTGTTTTTGACAATGGAGTCATACTCCACCATTGCGTCAACCCAAGTAGGCAGCTGCACTACTGCCTGAAAGGAATATGGTTCAGTCACAATACATTTTCTCATGAGAACCATGTATCCAGTACATCGGTCAGAAGACTATCTCTATCTGCGTTGTGAAGTAGGGGCTCCTACATTCTATGCAACATCAAGTCTCAGCCAATCAGCTTTAGTGGTGCGCCTTCTACCATTTTTTATGGATGGATCCGCATGAGTGGCTTTCTCCACTCCATGAACCTCCTCATGTGGTTGATCCACATCTTGAGACTCATCTTTGGGAACCAGTATTTCTTCCTCTCCATGCAAGTCCAACTCCCTCTCAAGGGACAACTGCACGGCCTTCCCCTGATCAAATTTTATATCCCGTCGCATAATATTCATTATGTTGTTTGGCAAATACACACGATAATTATGCAGTTTTTCTGTGTACCCCACAAAAATCCCAACTTCAAGAGTTGGTTCCAGCTTCTTCTTGGCATCCTTGGTCACATGCACATAAAAAAATGAGCCAAAAATCTTAAAGTGTGAAACATTAGTTTTCTTACCATTTAAAGCTTCTTCAGGTGTACTCATGTCAAGTACTCTTTGAGGACAATGGTTTACACATACACCGCAATGTTGCATGCTTTCGCCCACTAATGCATTGGTAGGCCCTGATCATGCAACATCACTCATGTTGCACCCATGATCGTTCCTCTTCTTCCTCTCCTTGACCCCATTTTGTTGTGTATTATGAGGCGCTATGAGTTCTCTTTGAATTCCTTCTTTGTTGCAGAAGTTCTTGAATTCGTCAGAGATGTATTCTCCACCATTATCACTCCTAAGAGCCTTCACTTGCTTCCCCAACCCTTTCTCCACCAATGCCTTAAACTCACAGAACTTAGAGAATGTTTGATCTTTCTTCTGCATGAAGAAGATCCAACATTTATGAGAAAATTCGTCAACAAAGATTACATAGTACTCATGTTTTCTTGTTGAAGAAACCAAGAATGGTCCACACACATCTGTGTGAACTCTCTCAAGGATCCCTGAAGCATGGTTCTCCTTCTCATGAAAGGTGGACTTTACATACTTCCCCATGGTGCAACCCTTGCACTGATCTAACTGAGCAAGTGTTCCCATTGGAAGTCAAGTAAATATTTGTTGCATGACTTTCAAGGCTCCATGATGAAGAAGACCCAATTGCCTATGCCATAATTCACCCTCATCTCGTCTCACCACTTTTTCTGCCTTGCCCATCATGGCAGTGCAGCCATCTACCTCTAGCTCGTAAATATTCCTATGTAAAATCACTATCCTCATGGCTTGATTCATTGTTTTATGTCATAGGAAAGCTTTTCCATCATGAAAAACAATGTCATAGCCTTTGTCCTCCAACATTGCGATTGAGACCAAATTTTTCTTCAGACCCGGTACATGCATTACATATTTTAATTGAAATGGTTTACCTGACTCCCTCATAAAGGTAATGGTACCAATCCTGGTAGCACTGTACCATCTGTCGTCACCTATCTCAATATGCATCTGGAGATATTTCTCCTCCAAGTCACTGAAAAGTTCCTTATCTCTCGCCATGTGAAAGGAAGCACCACTATCCAAATACCACACCTATCCCAATGCACTTGACACCATGCATGAAATCAAGGAGAATTCAAGCTCGAATTGCGAAGCAAGGGCCTCTCCAGTTGCAGATCCAACAACCTTTTTGTTCTTCTTCTTTTGTGGACAGTTAGTAGGAAAATGCCCGTGTTCATGACAGTGAAAATATTTCTCCTTGGACATGTCCTGATTCTTGCCTTTAGACTCAGATTTAGAATGTAATTTCTTCCCCTTCCCCTTCTTCGCCTTGGAAACCAAAGCACGATCCTCTTCATCAGCATGCTTTGATGAAGCTAGTGTTCTGCCTGAACTCCTCCTCCACCAAATTTGACCACAGTCGTTCTCAATCTCGCAATTTTTCACGTCCGTTGATAGTGTCTTCATAACTATGCCAACTCTTAGGAAGTCCTAGGAGAGCCAAACTCACCAAATCATCATCAGCAACTGTTATTCCCACACTCCCCAGTTCATCTCAACATTGGAAAAACTTTGTGAGATACTTTTGAATTGTGTCGCCCTTTTTCATCTTGATCTTCCTGAGTTTATCTTTGAGCGCCAATTTCCTATGGTCGCTGCTGATTTGGAATGGATCCATCAAAGCCTTCCACATTGCATCTGGTGTGGATTTCGCATGGAGGCTTGAGACAATGTGGTCTCGTACTCCCTCCAACAGGATCCTCCTCACATTTTCCACTTTCTTTTACCATGCATCAATATTGGCAACATCTGCAGCATTTGGCTTAGGAACATATTTTTCAATGAATTCCTTCAAGCCATTGTCTTCAAGTATCGCCTCCATCCTGTCCTTCCAAGAAATGTAGTTTGAGCTGCCCTCGAGTGCATACTCTAACCTCAAGCCATTGAAAAATATTTTGATCTTGGATCAGTTGTAGCACCATGAAAAGCCTTTCTGCAAATTCAAATTATATCCAGTCACAAACTTAACTCCTGCTTCACTTCTATAATTTCCTGTGCTTTGATACCATGTATAAATCATATAAAAAGCATGTATATCTTGGATTCACCCGATCTAACAATGTGCTGAAGTTAAATACTGAATCGCTTCTACAAATATTTGTGAAATTAAAAACACAATTGGAAATCACATGAGCATGAAGAAAGGTCAATGACACAGAACACAGATAATTTCCCAGGGAAAGCTTATAGCTAAAAACCCCACTATCTTCTATTGTATATTATATCATGGATCATGAAACAATTACATACAAAACTCTTCTCACAAGAGCCCTCGGTACATCAACTAATTGTCTCACACTGTCATAACAAAACTAGAAAATCCCCTAGCCAATTTACTGTCTCCAGATAACCTGCCTTCATTGTGCAATCCCTGAATTGATGCAATCATGTCTTCCTTGACTGCGCAAGTATCATGGGCACATCCAATGTTTGTGTGATTGCATGTCTGCAAGCGGATAATGTCACAACTGATAGTCAATTTCCGTTTCACCTAGAACTCAACTGGGTCCCCACTAGACCTGACATGAATGTAGCTAATATTAGAAAATCTTCAGTCGCATGTGAGATCACTGCATATGAATTAATTAATATTTAATTCACTTGATCTATCACTAGTGTATCTTTAGTTACAACTAGCACAACTGAGTTTAAGTCACTTAATCGAGTTAAACTATTTACAACTTGCACAAACTCATGCACCACTGCACTTCCAAATCTGTTACAATTAGAATTACTCAGTTACAACTAGAATTACTCTGCATGTCCCACCAACCAACATCTAACTCGAAATTCACTTAGCTAACTTATTTTTCCACTACAGTTAGCTATTTCAAGTCCACATTGAGAATATATTACAATTTAATGTCCATCTAAATTAAGGGATAATAAAAATAGACGTGCACCTAAAAATAGCCTGTGTGCCCCACCCTAGTGTAGGTGCTTAATTTTCACTAGGATCATGGGTGCCAAAAATTTCTTCTTGAATCTAACCAAATGTTACATTGTGACAAAGATTGTTTCAATATGAAAATAAAAAATGATCAAGCATGGTCAACAATGGTCCAATTTTGCACCGTGACAAAGATTCTCTCAAAATGAAAATAAATCATGGTTCAACGTTGCATTGTGACAAAGATTGTCTCAATATGAAAATCAACCACGGTCAACCATGTATTTTTTAAGTTTTATAATATTTATCTTAGGGTTTATATACCTTTGGTTTACAATATTAATCCCTTAGGTTTAATATTATTCCCTTAGGTGTTTAGCATTAGATCCTTGGGTTTATTAGTGCCTTGGATTTACAATATCAATCCCTTGGGTTAATTAATAACAGGATTCCTAATCCTTCCGTACTATTATTGGGAAATGATAGGGAGTCTTCAATCCTTTCAAGTTGCTTCTCTACTAGAGTTGAGCCAATAATGTGAATTTTTTTGGTGTTTCCTCCAACCAATCACGCTTCAAATGTGACAATGATTGAAAGTATTTATCTCTACTCTCCTTGCAAACCTGGATATTTTTTTTTGAGAAAAAGGAAGCAATCCTTTTCTATATTTCCATGGTAGTTCTAGTGCCCACATTTGAAGGGGGTCACTTCAAAATCCAACGCCTCACATAATTTGGAAGATCACTTCTTTATCATAATAGAATCCATTGGGACTTTTGATGGATATAAACCCACCAATATGCGAGCAATTACCACCTCTCATGAGATCTTGTAAGAGTTATCTAGTTTCTAAAAGAATTCTAAACAATGTCCTATTTCTTTAAAATTATCAAATAACCAAAGAATTAGATGTAAGCTGGTGAAACTAACCCATATAAGAACATATTTCATATGTGTATACTTAGCATCAAATTCACTTTCGATAAATTCTTCAAGAATAATGCTTGGCATCCTTAATACTCCTAAGAAAAAATACTTTTGTTGGCATCTTCACCTATTCTCATAATCTAGACAAGCCCTCCTTTGACCAAAATAATGTTACACTCTTCCACATTCATGATCTCATGTAGTTTAATTTCCTCTCCTAACTGTAAATTTATGATGTAAGCCTTCCTTTTAACACATTTTCTATGCTTTTGTCATTCCTTAAACCTCTCAATCCCACCCATTCCCATTTGGAGACAATGGCTTTACCAAATGTGACTCTAGTCATAAAATATCCATATGACATTCTACAAATGAAACTAAAATCATCTAAACCCCTCTTTGATATAATTTTTTTTTTTTTTTTTTTTTTTTGCTAAATTGCGCTATTTCTATTATGAACATAAAATTACAAAACTGCCACGGCTCAGCTGAGGAAGCCTGAGGCCGGGCTCGATTGCTACTATCAGTCTAGATATAGAACTGCCCATAAACGGGAAACCAGTTCGTTTGTAAGTAATCACACCGCCCAATAACTGGGAAACCGGCGAAGAGTTAACTGTTCTGAGCATATGAAAGCTAGAAAGATACAAAAAATACATGCGGCTATATCTGCTATGAGCAGTCATTGAAACACCTGAAACTAGCAAAACTTTTAAAGCAGAGTTCATACTGGAAATTTGTCATGGAGGTGAGTGAGCATTTAATCTGAAGCAGAGTGCTCCTCCACAATTCTGCAGCCATATTGGTTGTCCTGGTCCCCTTCATCAGTCTTGTTCTCTTCGTCTTCTGTCAGGCCTGCGTCCATCTGCAAATTGAAAAGTCCCGAGGAGGAAGGGATGGGGACAGTAGGCGCGCAGGAGGAAGGGATGAAAGGAGCAAGGTTAGGGCCAGGAGGAGGAACAAAGGCAGGAGCTGAAGGAGTCTGCAAGAGACTGGGGTGTGAGGCAGGAGGGAAGGGGAGCTCTTCGCTCAACGTAACAGTTAGGAAAACAGAGAAAGGGTGGTCAAACGCACGGTCGAAGCGCAACTCAGTGTGTTGCGTGGACTGTCTGAGGAACCTACCGCTCGGAGAAGGAGAGGAGGCGGCGACGAAAGGCTGGGGCGGGAACAAAGGAGGAACAAGGGGCGGAGGGGCAGAACGAGGAGGCGCCATGTCATGGAAGTCAGGGCGAGGACCAGGAGGGTCCGAAGATAAATGAGCAGGACGCCTAGCGGAAGGCTCCAAAGGGCGGTCGACATTGGGGCTGAGGGGAGGGCGCTCGCCCATGGATCTTCCCCGAGAAGCCCCCTTCCTACAAGCCATTCGCTGCCTCAATCTGGGCATGGTGAAAACCTCAGAAGAGTTCGCCCAGCCTCTGGAGGGAGCAGCAGTTATAACAGAAGAATTTTCAATAGAAACCGGAAAAACTTGAGAATTAAAATGAATCGGGCAGAAGTTACTGTGGGTGTAATGGAAGCCTCGAGCGATTTCCAAACAGCAATGCAGCGCGCACCGTCGACCTGTATTTGTTCTCTCTCCGCCTGTAGCAGAGCCTCCCGGGCAGAGCGAGCTCAAAGGCGACAGAGGACGGTGGCCATCGATGGAGCAATCGGGAGAATTTGATCGATTATGCGCCATTTGAGAACGAGTGCACTGACCAATGCACAGGAGATGGCGACGAACAGTTATGAATGCACATCGTAGATGGGCAATAAACATAGCATTTAAGTTGCCATGGGGGGCCATGTGGCCACCCCAAGTGGGTTGCGTTGGGATCATAACCGGGCCTGTTGGCCCCTGCTCGCTTCTAATCATCCGCATCCGGAGACCCTCTTTGATATAATTAAGTCCAAGGGAAATGACAAATAATTATTTGAATTTATATCTAAAGGTTTACTATCATTCAGTCGGAAATGAATACTTGTGAGGTGAATGATGTGACTCATTTATATCTTCACTAAAAGAAAAAGAAAAAATGTGTCCTTTAGAACCTCTTGATTAAGTGAACCACATTATGCCTTCATGTTATGTTGATTACCTAATAGAACTAATGGATCAAATTTGAGGGGTTTAACCTTGTAGCTCCAATTAAAGAAGGATGAGGGTTTATTAAATCTCAAATTATAGACCGCAAGATGGTCAATAATTCTTCTTACAACATCTAATCTCCATGTTGCTTGAGAGGATGAGGTGTGAGATTAATTTTGTAGCACCACACCTTTGATATGGAGTAGATCTGATGATCTTTGAAGAGGTAGTTTAAATGGTCAACCACCTCCTCCTCCATAACCTCAAACTCAAATTCACCAATTTATTTAATTTGTCTATAATAATCAGGGCTTGTGAAAAAGACATAAAACCCTAACCACAATACCATCAATCAAGATAATCTCATTTCCTAATATTATAAAATCATTTTAAAAATAATACATAATTAATTTACTATATTTTATTAATATTTAAAAAAATACAAATAAATAATTATATACTTTTAAAAACAAAATAATTTTATCTCAAGATTTCAAAAAATTAAAAGAACACTCTATTTAATAAGAATAATCCTTAAAGTAATGGTTTAGCATTAAAGATATATGAATTTAGTAAAATGTTGTATTTTAATTTATTAATATTAGGAAAAAAACAATATATTTTAAATTTATTTAAAAATATATAAATAAAAATAAAGATTATTATTAATTTGATGCAATAAAATATTATTTAAAAAATAAAATATTATTTTAGAAAAAAACTAAGTTAAATGTTAAGGGAGAGTTTCCCTTCCTAAAAGGTGATGAACGGCATCATAGATATCTAAATTAAGTTCAACACTAAATGGTGGATCCCGTTACGAAATTTATTTTACAGAAATTCAAAATGGCGTGCAAGTTGAGATATTTTAATTAGCAAAGGGAAAATTGATCACACGAATCATTTCCGTGTTTAACATTATAAATCAACTTGAGATCTGACATCATTCCTTGAAAGCAACATCATAGCCTTGCACGGAAGCTTTTTTTGCAGGAAACCACAATATAAAATAATAATAATTAATGGGTTAAGATTATCAACTCTTTCGGGATTTTATTCTCAAAATCTTGAAGTGGTGTCAATTTATAGATCAAAAGTCTGCCTTAGGTGTGAAATTGTCAAATTTACGTTAATGGATTCGTTTTGTTAAGAATGTGCGTAGATAAATTTGATTTTTTTTTTTTTTTTTTTAATCTTATAACGATTTTTGGATTTTGAAAAGTTAAATCATTTTTTACATCATAGCCACTTAAAAATAGCAATTTAAATGTGCGTAGATAAAATTTGACGTTGGTCTTCATTTATGTTATTAAAATTTTTGGATTTTGAAATGTTTATCCTTTTTACATAGCATCTAGTAAAAAGTAACTTTTTAAATAATTATGGATAGTTTGAAATCATACAACTAACTTTTGAAATAATTATAGATAGTTTGAAATCATACTCAAAAATATTTTATTTTAATAAAATTATACATTTTAAATAATATTTCAGCTTATTTTCTTATATAAAAAAAATATTGTTTTTAATTTTATTTTTCAACCAGATAAAAAGACCAACAACTTCTATTATTACATAAGAATCATTATCATGATCATGATATATACCATATATCATATCTCATCTTTCTTGTAACAAAAGATATCATTGTTACATTTATAAATATCCAATAAACTATATCTCTCATTTTCTATATTTATAGGTCTAACTTTTCTATACCAATGACAAAGCTAGTTTAGTTAAAAAAAACAATTCCCTTCATCCTTTTGTTTTGAAAAAAACAAAACAAAACATTTTATGATATCTCTTTATACATCTCTAAAAATTGTCATATTATGCAACATAGTTTACGAAACCTTCATAAACACTACTTTCAATTATAGTTTATACAGGAGAGTTTTATACGATTTCCATTATAAGGTAACACATACCGTATAAGAAACAAGTGTTATTTTATATTTATATCTATCTATATATATAAGATATGTAATATTTAAACATAATATTATTGTAACACCCAATATATATCAATACAAAAATATAATTTATAATCTAAAGAAATTGATAATGAAACTTATTTCATTTTAAAATATTTTTTATAAAATAATGGTAAATGTACTTATTATATGTAATCATAATTTGAGATGTGATGTTACATACATTCATCACCTTATAAAATGTGTTTTTACTATAACCATCCTAAAAAAATCTTAGTGAATATTCTATTTATACAAGTTGAAAGGTTGCAATGTAGGTTCCGCATATAATCAATATACAACATTGTATAAAGTTTGAAGCTCTTAATTATTGACCTACTCATTCTATGGTGTATGTAAGTTTGAAGCTCTTAATTATTGACCTACTCATTCTATGGTGCATGTATATGGTAAATCTATTGTCAGATGTGTGGGTACTTCACATACATTTGATTTGGTTTTGTGTCAACTATTTGTACCCACAAATAAATTTCGATGCTTTATTGATATTTCAAAATTAACATAAATTCACATATGAATATGCAATATATATTAAACAATTCTGTTTGGGGATATGTCGAGAGGACATATGGTGATTATCTGTCTTTACTCTCGTCCATTGGATCATTCCCTCGTGTAGAAATTATATGCACTAAGCATGCATATGTCCAAGATCCACCTTCTCACACTATTTAACTTTATGCAAGATACTGAATCTATTCCACTTGTTAATCTTTTGCGGAAAAATTAATTGCACACACATGTGAAGCATAAACTAAAATATTCAATCACACATAACACAGTTTTTAACCGGGAAACCTGAAGCTGAAAACTCCAACTATATATTATGTAACATGGGGATAATATGAAAATCTGATACAAACATACAAATCTTATCACAAGCTCTCAGTATAGTACAATCGACATACACTATATAAGCCCAGTCTTGCAAATCCATGCACCGATCTTTGCCCACCTGCTAGCCTGCCTCCACTGCGCAATATCTGCTGAAGAATAGCTCTGAATGATTATTCTTGGATTGACTACGCAATCCTCATTGGCATCTCCACCGTGTGTTTGATGCAATCAATGCATCACTAATAGTCACAACAAATAGTCTATCTTGCCCTTTCACCTATCTCTCCACTGGTCTCCACTGAAACTGCCATGCACTGTAGTTAACTGTTGTATTGTTCAGTTGATTAATGAGTTATTATTTGTGAATTAATTAACTAATTAATTCACTCCACTCTCACTAGTGTATCAATCAGTCAGACTAGATACAACTAGCTCAACTGAGTCTAACTTAGTTAAATTAAATAAAACTCCATAAATACTTCTTCCAACTGTGTCATAACTCTGCCACTTGAGTTCTAACTGAGTCCTTCATGCAATAGCTCCAGTAAACCCTCAAGAATAGTGTAATTCCTTCTGTCAGCTGTTGTGCCACATATGTGCACTGAACTAAAGTGCTCCAAGAGAAGAAGTTGTTGTTTAGAGTCTGATTATTATTAAGAGCTAATAATAATCGACATGCATCTATTTTTAGACTGGCGATCTATAAATAGACTTCGCCCAATATTCTAAAAATAGAATTTCATCTATTTTTCCAACTTGATCAACCATCCACAAATAGCATCCTGCAACTTTTGAAATATGATCGACATGTCTAAAAATAGACTTGCGCCAAAAATAGCCCGCAGGCCCACTTAGTGAAGGCGACTCTTTTCACTAAGCTCATCATCTTGTTGAATCTCAACACTCCATCTCAACAAGATAGGGATTATCCTTCACCCCGATCCTGCCTCTATGGTATTCGAATTTTCTCTTGGTGAGCGCCTTCGTCAGAATATCTGCATCCTGATCCTCCGTAGGAATGTAGTGAAGCAACATGATCTTCCGCTGCACATAATCTCTGATATGATGATACTGGATATCAATATGTTTAGATCTATCATGAAACACAGGATTAACCGAGAATTTAATGAAACTCTGATTATCACAATGAATCACCGTGGGATCTAAATGTGAACCGAACAAACCAACTAGAATCTTCCTCATCCAGATAGCCTCACATGTAGCTAAAATTGTTGCCATGTATTCTGCTTCTACTGAATTGAGTGCCATGGATCTTTGTTTCCTGTTGTACCAAGAAATTGTCGTAGATCGGATACTGAAAATCCCTCCTGATGTGCTCTTTCTGTCTGTTGGGCTTCCTTCCCAATCTGCATCGGTGAAGCCATGCAAATTCACCTCATCCATCTGTCTGTACCATAAACCATACGTAGATGTGCCCCTAAGATATCTCAGGACATGCTTGCCCACCTTCCAAAAGAGCTTGGTAGGCTTACCCATCGCTTGTGAAAGATGATTCACCGCATAGCATATTTCCGGTCTTGTATTGACTAAATACATGAGCGAACCCACCAACTATTGATAAACAATGGCATCCACTACCTCTGTCGATGTAGCATCCTCTTTCTTCCAATTTCCTGGAAGAGGAGTGTCGATAGGCTTGCAGCGTTGCATGTGAAACTTCTCCAGTATCTCCTAGGCATACTTGCCTTGAGACACAAACAGTTCACCTTCCCGCTGCCATATTTCCAATCCAAGGAAATAATAAAGGAGGCCCAAATCCTTCATATCAAACTCCTTTGCAAGATCAGCCTTGCATGAGTGTATCAACTGCTCATCTCTTGTTAGTATCAAATCATCAACATAAAGTACAATGATCAGAAGCTTACCCTCAACCATAATCTGGTGCTTGTTTCAGCCCATACAGCGCTCTTTTGAGCCTGCACACATGTGACTTGCTGCTGAAGATCTCAAATCCTTCAGGCTGCTCAATGTACACCTCTTCCTCAATGATCCCAATAAGGAAGAGAGTCTTCACATGCATCTGATGAATGTGCCAACCCATTTGCGCAGAGAGAGAAAGGATGGTCCGTATGGAAGAATGTCGTGTCACAGGTGCAAAGGTTTCTTCATAGTCAATCTCCTCAATCTGTGAGAAGCCACGGGCAAAAAATCTTGCCTTATACTTCTCGATGCTCCCATCAGCAGCTTGCTTTACCTTGTAGATCCATCTTGATCCTACAACTGATTTTCTGACTGACCTTGGAACAATCTCCCAAGCACTGTTTCTGACAATGGAGTCATACTCCTCCACCATGGCATCTACCCATGTGGGCTCCTGCGCTGCTTCTTCAAAAGAAGATGGATCTGTCACAATACACTTGGTCATAAGAGCCATGTATCCAGTATATCGGTCAGGCAACTGTCTCTGTTTGCGCTGTGATGTAGGAACTCCTACATTCTGTGCCGCATCCACCTTCAATCTCTCATCTTCTGTGGTACACTTCCTCCCTTGTCTAATGTTTTGATCTGCATGAGTGGACTCCTCTACTCCATGAATCCCCTCATATGGCTGATCCACATCCAGAGGCTCATCTTTTGGAACAAGAAGTTATTCCTCTGCATGCAATTGTAGCTCCCTATCAAGCGACAACTTCATGGCTTTCACCTCATTGAATTTTATATCTCGTCGCATAACAGTCATCCGACTCTTTGGAAAATACACACGATATTTATGGGGTGTTTCTGCGTACCCCACAAATATCCCAACTTCTGCAGTCGGCTTCAACTTCTTCCTGGCATCCTTCGTCACACGAATGTAAACAGGTGAGCCAAAAATCTTCAAATGAGAAATATCAAGCTTCTTACAAATAAAAGCTTCCTCGGGTGTACTCATGCCAAGAACTCTATGAGGACAACGGTTTTGCACATAAACCATAGTGTTGCATGCTTCCGCCCACAAGTGCATCGGTAGGCCCTGATCATGCAGCATCGCTCGTGCAACACCCATGATCGTTCTGTTATTTCTCTCCGCGACCCCATTCTGCTGTGGGTTATGAGGTGCTATGAGTTCTCTTCGAATTCCTTCTTTGCTACAGAAGTCTTTGAATTCGCCAGAGATGTATTCACCACCATTATCGCTCCTTAGAGCTTTCACTTGCTTCCCCGACTCCTTCTCCACCAATGCCTTGAACTCACAGAACTTTGAGAACATTTCACTCTTCTTCTGCATGAAGAATATCCAACATCTACGAGAAAAGTCATCAACAAATATCACATAATACCTGTGTTCTACTATTGAAGCAACCGAGAATGGTCCACACATGTCTGTGTGAATTCTCTCTAGGATCACCGAAGCACGATTCTCCTTCTCATGAGAAGTGGTCTTCAAAAACTTACCCATTGTACATCCTTTGCACTAATTTGACTGCACAAGAGTACCCTTTGGAAGTACAGTAGAAATTTGATGCAAAATTTTCAAAGCGCCATGGTGAAGATGGACCAATCTCCCGTGCCATAATTCACCCTCAGCCCGGCTCACCACTTCTTCTGCTTTTCCCACCATTGCAGCACAGCCATCTACCTCTAGCTTGTAGAGGTTCTTAACTTGAACCCCTATCTTCTTGGTTTGACCCATTATTTTATGTCGAAGGAAGGCTTTTCCCTCATTGAAAACAACATCATAACCTCTGTCTTCCAGCATTGTGACCGAGACCAAGTTCTTCTTCAGACCTGGAACATGCATGACATTCTTCAACAAGAATGGATTACCAGACTCCCTCTCAAAGGTAATGGTCCCAATTCCAGTAGCACTGTACCGATCATCGTTGCTCATCTCTATATGAATTTGTAGGTCCTTCTCCTCCAATTGAGTGAACAACTCTTTGTCTCCCGTCATATGGAAAGACGCACCACTGTCAAGATACCACACTAATCCCATGTAGCTTGAAACCAAGCATGCGATCAAAGAAAAATCCAGCTCAAATTGCGAGGCTAAGGCCTCTTCAGCTGCAAATACAGCAACCTGCTTATTATTCTTCTTCTGTGGACAGTTAGTGGCAAAATTTCCATGTTTGTGATAGTGAAAACACTTCACTTTGGACAAGTCCTGCATCTTGCCTTTCGCACCGGATTTTGAAGAAGATTTCTTCCCATTCCCTTTCCTTGCTTTGGCAACCAAAGCGCAATTCTCTTCATCTTCATTCTTCGATGAAGATCCATCCCCGGTACTCCGCCTTATCTCCTCCTGCCCAAGATCCGACCAAAGTCGCTCCCATCCTAGCAGTTTCTCCCGTCCATTGACAGAGTCTTCGTAGCTATGCCAACTCTTCAAAAGCCCAAGAAGAGCCAAGCTCACCAATTCTTCTTCATCAACAGTAACCCCCACACTTCCCAGCTCATACTTGAAGTGGACAAACTTCGTGAGGTATTTTGGAATACTGTCGCCTTTCTCCATTTTTATTTTTCTGAGCTTGTCTTTAAGCACCAACTTCCTCTGGTCACTTCTGCCTTGGAACAATTCTGTCAAAGCCTTCCACATTAAGAGTGGAGTGGCTTTCCCGTGAAGGCTAGACACAATGTGGTCCTTCACACCTTCCAACAGAATCCTCCTTGTCTTTGCAGTCTTCTTTTGCCATGCATCAAGTAATGCAGCATCGCTAGATCCCGGCTTAGGAACATCACTATCGATGAACTCCTTTAGCCCATTATCCTCCAGCACCGCCTCCATCCTATCCTTCCAGGCTATGTAATTCAAGCTCCCATCAAGGGCATACTCCAATCTCAACCCGTTGAAATACATTTCAATGTATACTCGATTTCTGCACCAAGAATCTTCTGTAGCAAATTCGGATTGTCCACCAGCACAAACTCACTTCACAATTGCAATCTTCAATCAACAATGCTCTGATACCATGTAGAAATTATATGCACTAAGCATGCATATGTCCAAGATCCACCTGATCTCACACTATTTAACTTTATGCAAGATACTGAATCCATTCCACTTGTTAATCTTTGGAGGAAAAATTAATTGCACACACATGTGAAGCATAAACAAAAATATTCAATTGCACATAACATAGTTTTTAACCGGGAAAGCCTGAAGCTGAAAAACCAAACTATATATTATGTAACATGGAGATCATATGACAATCTGATACAAACATACAAAGCCTATCACAAGCTCTTAGTACAGTACAATCATCATACACTATACAGGTCTAATCTTGCAAATCCATGCACCGATCTTTGCCACTTGCTAGCCTGCCTCCACTGCGCAATATCTGCTGAAGAATAGCTCTGAACGAATTCGAATTAATCTTGGATTAGCTGGGCAATACTCATTGGCATCTCCACTGTGTGTTTGATGCAATCAATGTGTCAATAATAGTCACAACAGATAGTCTATATTGCCCTTTCACCTATCTCTCCACTGGTTTCCACTGAAACTGCCATGCACTGTAGTTAACTATTGTATTGTTCAGTTTATTAAAGAGTTATTATTTGTGAATTAATTAACTAATTAATTCACTCCACTCTCACTAGTGTATCAATCAGTTAGACTAGATACAACTAGCTCAACTGAGTCTAATTGAGTTAAACTAAATACAACTCCATAACTACTTCTTCCAACTATGTCATAACTCTGCCACTTGAGTTCTCACTGAGTCCTCCATGCAATAGCTCCAGTAAACCCTCAGGAATAGCGTAATTCCTTCTGTCAACTGTTGTGCCACATCTGTGCACTGAACTGAAGTGCTCCAAGAGAATACGTTGTTGTTTAGAGTCTGATTATTATTAAGAGCTAATAATAATCGACATGCATCTATTAGATTGACGATATATAAATAGACTTCGCCCAATATTCTAAAAATAGAATTTCATCTATTTTTTCAACTTGATCAACCATCCACAAATAGCATCTTGCAACTTCTGAAATATGATTGACATGTCTAAAAATAGACATAGTTTAAAAATAGACTTGCGCCAAAAATAGCCTGCGAGCCCACTTAGTGAAGGTGACTCTTTTCACTAAGCTCATCATCTTGTTGAATCTCAACATCTCGGATATCAACGGTTGAGATTTTGCTTCGGGAATTTAGGGTAACGACCCTATCTCTGTCCCTTGCATTCTTCACATTTTCATTGTTGTCGGAGGAGGATCGCTGCTCTACAATAGTGGTGCTGCAAGCATGGAGGTAATCTTTGTCTCGGCTTATGAAATGATTCTACCAATACAAAATGCATTACGCTATGAATTTTTTCTAACTTTCAAAGTCCTTTATTTTCTGTTATTGAATTTGATTATGATGTATTGATTGGGTTTTTCATTGTTTGAGTTTTCGTTCCTACCATTTGCAGGACGAGGTTACTTATTATAGTATAATAAGTCGGGCCTTCGGCTTATTACGTTTAATTGTATTATCAATACATGTATAATGTTAACTTATCAATTCCTTAAGGGTTAATTGTTCTTCGGCTCCTTGTGAGTAGTTTTTCAAGAATTTAACTTCAGATTTTCTCTGTAGGGTTTACAAGTTAAGTTAGCCCTCCCATTTCTCCTCGAACCGCCGAAGGGGATATTTTACCCTCTGATTTGGTTTCCGACAGTGAGGCCTCTATTTTCTATTGAGGGTAATTACCGACTATCCTTTTAACATATCACATGCATTTGAGTTATCTTCCAGTTCTTATGGTTTTGATTGTGAGGAGAATTCCTCCACCTCGTTCTACCCTTCGGTCAGCAGCCCTAAGCGTAACTTACAGGTTATAGTTTGTTTTCTTTGAAATTACATATTGCTTTTCTTTAAAGAGAGGTTTCTTTCCTCTGAGGACTGTGTCCTCTATTTATACATGGTAACACACAATTTCTTGTTTTAAGTTATTCGTCTATCCTCCTTCTGAAACTCTCAAGAGCTCTTGCCAGAATTAAGAAGTTATCATCCCTTTATTGTTAAAGTCCGGGGTTTAACATTACTTTATCATCCTTTATGTATTTATTTATTCCAGGCCCCTCGATTCTCTTGTA
This sequence comes from Pinus albicaulis, assembly GCA_034641835.2. Classification (NCBI taxonomy): domain Eukaryota; kingdom Viridiplantae; phylum Streptophyta; class Pinopsida; order Pinales; family Pinaceae; genus Pinus; species Pinus albicaulis. The sequence goes on from CM076582.1 coordinate 327,588,155, forward strand.
AACAGGATGCGATGTATTACACGCACATTAAATAGTTAAATTTTGGTTTTCTGTCTTAGATTTGAGAATTGAGCACTATTTATTTATGGTCTGTATAATTTCTTTATTTCAATCAGAAACAGCTTCTTTTCCCAACTTTTCCATGAACGGTATTGGTCATTGTAGCTTTTCATTGAAGTGCAAAGGTTACAGATAGTTATATTGTAATATCTATTTCAGCTTTTCTACCTTTCTATAGTTACTTTTGTTTAACTAGATTTCAGGATTAAATTTAATATGAATCTGTGTATTTAGTTTCTTATGAATATTAACTAGGAGACCTTGGACTCAACCCTCACACCCAAAGGTTTTGTCCTAAACTCTTGTATTAGTCTTTGATATGGTTTCCCCTAATTACATAGGGTCAACTCAATGGATATTTCCTGTAACAATACTTATCTCTGAGTTCTTTCTTTTCTTCCTTAAAAGAAAATATATCTAAACATAATCATATTCCTTACAGTCAACTAGTAAAGTTATGCTTATGATATTCATACTGTAAGTGTTTTATTTTTGTTTTCCACAGTACTGCTACTGGTATTATGTATAGGATTTTCTTTTCCTTAAGACCCAAGATTGTATTCTATCATTTCCTAATACATTTATATATATAGCATCACCCTTAATCTCTAAGCATGTTCCATTCTTACATTTTCAACTTCACACAGACCCTAAATAGAAGTAAATACTTACCTCTAGCCTGTAAGCCCTATTATTTCCTCCCAACCATAAGAGAGGCAATCACATCCCCTTCTCCCCCCTTGCTCCTCACTGGGTCTTCAAGTAGCAGGAAGATTTATCAAGTTAAGCCTCAGGACTACTGTCCAACATAAACTTTTATTTGGGTTATTTGGGTTCTTGGAGCTCCATTGGCTCCTACCAGCTCTGGAATGCTCTCTCTGCAATAATGATAATTGCAACCTTTTACTTCTTTTTTTTTGCAGAACCCCTTCCCTACTCAACATTTTCTATTTATTCCCATGGGGAAGGTAATTTTCAGAATTGTCTTTACCCTTTTTTTACCATGGTTCTTGGAATTCTTTTACTATTCAGTTAAGTCACTATTCAGAATAATTACCCTTACTATTCATTTTCCTTTTTTTCCAAAAAAGATAAAGTTTTTAGTCTTTTCATATTAGTTTTAATGATTCAAATATTTCAAAATAAAATAAACATAGTTAACAAACTAAATCAGGGTGTTATAAAGTTTTGTACATTGTTTCATTTTTTTGTATATTCATTTTTTGTATAATCTCCATGTAGTTGTTTATCTAATCTCCATGTTGTTTGAGTTGATAAAGTGTGAGATTAATTTATATTCTTCCAACATCTAATCTCCATGATGTATATTCTTCCAACATCTAATCTCCATGATGTATATTCTTCCAACATCTAATCTCCATGTAGTTGTTAATCTAATCTCCATGTTGTTTGAGTTGATAAAGTGTGAGATTAATTTGTAGTCAGACCCTTTTGGTATAGAGTGGATCTAATAATATCACAAGGAGTAGTTTGAACAGCCAATCACTTCTTCCTCCATGCCCCCAAACTCAAACTCATCAATCAAAATAAGCACATCTCTTAGTATTATACAATTATTTTAAAAACAATACATATTTATTTCACTATATTGAGAAAATATTAATATAAATAAAAATTTATATACATTTCAAAATAAAATAATTAATATTATTTATATTTAAATATTAAAAAATTAAAAACACTTTATTTAATAAATTCAAGATTTGACAACTCATTTATTTATGATAATTTTTCCATATATATATATATATATATATATATATATAGTTATAAAAGAGAATCTCCATATAAAAGATTTAATAATATTATAAATATTTGAATATGTTAAATCCACGGTTAAACCTATTTAATCCACCAAAGTTTTGAGATGGGTGACCTCCGTAGAAGTCATGATTACCAAGTGCAAGTCCCGGAAATGATGATTTACACTATGTGACTCATTTCACTAGTTTCAATCCCACTTCTTCACCCCTGTGAGCATCACTAGATGCCATGAGTGCTAAGTGGACTATTTAAAAATCACCAGAAATTAGCCACTTAACACTATCTCTCATGAAAATATTCATTAATAAATGACTTGCTTAAGTGAGTTGAATTCCAAAAATAATACGCAATTATATGAATATAATTAAATTTTATAATTAAATATTATATTTTAATTTATTAATGTAAAAAAATAAATTTAACATTATTTTAAAAAATAGATATACGAATACAAATTTAAATATTTTTTAAATTAAAATAACTTATTTTTAATTTAATTTAATTTCAATAAAATATTATTTAAAAAAGAGAAAATAGATTTTAAAAGATTCAATGGCTTTATGGATAAATGCATTTAGTGTTTATTATGGATACATGAATTAAGTTAACTACTAAAAGATGATTCACTGACATCTTAGATATATGAATTAATTTCAACATAAAAGGAAAAATAAATATATGAATACAAATTTAAATATTTTTAAAATTAAAATATTGTATATTTAATTTAATTTAATGTAATAAAATATTATTTAAAAAAGAGAAAAAATAGACTTTAAGGGATTGAATGGCTTTATGGGTACATGAATTTAGTGTTTATTAGGGATACATGAATTAAGTTAACCACTAAAAGATGATTCAATGACATCATAGATACATGAACTAAGTTCAACACAAAAGGGTGGATCCCATTACTAAATTTATTTTACAAAATAAAGCTTTGGTGCTCAAAATGGTGTGAAAGTTGAGGTATTTTAATTAGCAAAGGGAAATGATTATGATTCAATGACATCATAGATATATGAAGTAAGTTCAACACAAAAGGGTGGATCCCATTACTAAATTTATTTTACAGAATAAAGCTTTGGTGCTGAAAATGGTGTGCAAGTTGAGGTATTCTAATTAGCAAAGGGAAATGATTATGATTCAATGACATCATAGATATATGAACTAAGTTCAACACAAAAGAGTGGATCCCATTACTAAATTTATTTTACAGAATAAAGCTTTGGTGCTGAAAATGGTGTGCAAGTTGAGGTATTTTAATTAGCAAAGGGAAAATTTATGAGGCGAATCATTTCCATGTTTAACATTATAAATCAACTTGTGGTCTCACGTCATTCTTTGAGAGCAACATCAGAGCCGTGCACGGAAGCTCTTTGAAAGAAACCACAATATAAAATAATAATTAATGGGTTAATGTTATCCACTCTTCGGAGATTTTATTCTCCAAATCTTCAAGTGGTGTCAATTTATAGATCAAAAGACTGCTTTTGCTGTGAAATTGTCCAATTTACGGCAAAATTTTGATAATATTCTTGAACCGATAATATGGTAAATGGGTTTAAACCATATGACCATTTTTTCCATTATTGGTGGGTGGTCACCGTAGAGACAAGCAACCCAACAGTAGCGTTGGCAGATGTCTGGATTTGTAGAAATTACAATAATTTAAAGGCTGCCTTGCCTCCCCTCTCCTCCCCTCCCATCTCAAATGTTGCTGCTCTGTGATGCATGCTTTAGAGATTGGGTAATCTTGATGAGGTTTAGTTTTTATAATATTCGGCCTGCAATTAAAGAGAGAATGATTTTAGCCATTGTAGTGTCCCTGTTGCTGTTCTGCGCTGGTATGGCCATGCTCGTGGCCTTCTATCTCTGTCTTGTCTCTTACGTTTCTCTGCACGAGAGGCGTCGACAGCGACCCTTCGATGAGAACAGCAAGCTTCCCAAGAAGCAGGGCCTTTCGGAGGTTGACCTACAGCTTTTGCCCACCCTCGAATGGCGGAAAGAAGAAGCGCGGTCTCCACAGAGCGGAGGCTCGGAGGGCGAGTGCGCGGTATGCCTGGAGCCATTCCAGATCGGTGATTGGTGCCGCGTGATTCCAACATGTTGCCCACGCCTTCCATGTTCAGTGCGCCGATGCGTGGCTCTCAAAGCGCTCCGTTTGTCCCATTTGCAGGACAAGCGCCGCTTGCGAGAGCGGGGAAAAGAATGGTGTCAATGGTTGCGAGCCTGCGGGGACGTTGCCCCAAAAGAGGAGCGGGACCACGATAAAGAATTGGGGCATCGCCCTCAGCCTCCTGCTGAGAGTGTCGTTGTTGAAATGCCACTAACCCTAACGCCTACAGACTCTAGAGATTGAGGACGCTTCGGTTTTTGAATTGTTAAATCTCTCAGCAAAATTAGTGTGGAGGGCAAAAAGTGGCTGGAGTGCTTAAATCTTGTACTTGTTATTGAATATAGATTCAGAACTATAAAAAATTTAGCCAACCAAAATCGTGAAATTTGAAGTGTAATTCGGATTTCTTAAAATTTGTTTTATTTTATCAAAATTTTCCCCAAATTTCTATCGTTTTAGGAACAAATTTAAAACCTAAATAAACATCCAAAAATTCAACTACTTTCAGGGACGATTTCTATAATGCAACACATATAGTAGAAGATATTTAAGCATCCATGTATTATATGTGGTAGGTTTAAAAAATAATCAATAGAATAATTTAGAAATTTCAATAAGATTATGAAAAATTTAGGCAAAGATTTTTGAAAATTTGGGTTAGAGTCATTAAATTTCTGTATTTTGGGTGCTCTAAAGGCCATGATTTTTTGAAAAAAAAAATCACTAGATTGTGGCAAAAAACTATCATTATTTTGTTGCATCACTGGACAACTCCGTATTATATTTCCCAATTCCGTAGACAACTCATTATATTTCCCAATTATGTATAACTGATTCTTATATAATGAGGAGTCTCTTTCACTCTTTTCATTTTGTTTGGAATTTGATTTGACTAGGTTTTTGTTACTGTGGAAGTGTTTTTGATAAACAGTTAGAATTCTTTTTCCAAAAAATTTCTTGTAATAATTACATGAAATAAAACATTGTCAACGAATCAATTAGTGTGGTTCAACTTCAGGATGAGATGAACCAACCCCTTAGATCATTAGAACTATTAAATGCCATTAGACTAATGACATCACAAAATTGCCTTGAAAATTATGGAAATTGAGAAAAAATCTGGCAAATATTTTAGGAAATTATGGATTTTGAAAAAATCTGGGAAATATTTTAGGAAATCTTGATTACAGTTGTCCAACATTAAGATTTTGGATGGGCCAAAAGTTTTGATGGTGCTGAATCCGTTTCCACTATCAGAAAATCCATTTAAACACTCCCAAAATCAAATTTATTTAAAAAAAATGTAACCTATATAAACAACAACGCTCTATTAAATTGATAAATATTTTTATTTATTTTTTTATAAAATTAAGAAAAATAGACAAAATATCATTTTAACAAGTTGATTTTCTTTTTTTTAATATCTTTATACCATTAACAAAAATTCATGGCTTCAATATTTCAGACAAAATGTACAGAAACATGCCATTTCATTTTAATTTGCGAACCCAAATTAGTTTGATAGTTTACTCTCAAGTATGTTCGTATCTTATTGATTTAAAAGCTTCTGGGTGACTACGGGCATGGAAGCTGACAAAGTATTTTCTTTTGCTTTCCATAAATTACAATGTCGCTATGGGCCTTTTCGTAAGTGGGGAGAATCTAACTTTACTTTCAGAGTCAGCGAAGGACTTTCATAATTAGAATATTGTACCAATTTAATTATTTTCTATCAAAGAGTCAGTGGGCTGTGACTGGGCAATAAATTACTGTGCGTTGGTTCGAATGTCGTCGTCGATAAGTTGGTGTAAATTTCACGTTAGTTCTAATGCAGTGTGCGATGGGCAGGTTTAAATTTATTGGTCCACTCGCTCATATTTCATTAGCAGGTTTTAATGGATTATTTTTTTTAAGAAATCGTTCTTGGAGCATATCTAAATGTTTTTAGAATTGTTATCATTAACATTATTGGTCTTTAATGGACAACAATGATCGATTTGGCATACTCCAAACATTGAGGAAAGAGGTAGTTAGGCTACCTCTGGGCACACTTGGAATTAGCACATCGATCCATCACTATTACATCCACACAATTCCTTTCTCTTAATATTTTAAATAAGAAGACTTTCAAACTTACTGGGGCAACTCCATTTTTATTAGGAATTTTGCTTCTGTGATCCATAAAATGTGATAAAAATCTTTCGGTGAGAATCACATCAGAATAGATTTAGTCGACGCGTTTCGAACCAACCAGCGTGGTTCATCATCAATAAACCTCTTTAAATAGATCTTAAAGCTCCAACTAGCCATTTGTAAAATAACAACTAGTTTGATTCAAATCAATAGTTTATTTATTAACAAGGAATAAATCCGATGATTACTATATATTTATATTTATTTTTAATAAAAATAATAATTATTAATCTAATATAATTTTGAAGAATAAAATAACTATTTAATATTTATATATATTTATTTTTTATATAATAATTATTTATTTGTTTTTATTATTATTAGTTTTTTATATCGAATAAATTAATTATTAAAATAATTAAATACTATTTATAGTTAAAATAAATAAATAAATAAATAAATTATTTCTAATAATTATATGTTAGTGGATCAAAACCCAAAACATCAATTACCTTAAATTATAAATAATTTTATTTAACGTAAAAAAATAAAATAAAAATAAATAAATAATGATCCAGATTTATGCAGGCACGCAAAAGAATAAACATATAACCATAAATACATAGATGCAGTGGAAATAACACTTCATTTCATTAATATCAAAGAACTGAAATTTGCTTACAGACAGAATGGAAATAAAACTAGCTAGGGTGTTGGTAGCTATCTTTGAGAAGAGATGTGGCGGCTACATGCCTCTGAACTGAGTTACAATGAGGTTCGAGGGCCTATTTATTATTGAGAAACAATGGAGAACCCTAAACATCCAAAAACTTAACCCTAGGAGATGAAGCGCCAAAACTATGGGCCCTGTTTGGGTAAATTGGTGTTTCAACCTCCCAGGGACGTAACTTTGGCATACTATCTCTGTTTGACGCACATGATACATAATTAGAAAGCTTTATCCGAGGACTACAACTTTCGCCACGAATATCGTTCCATAACGGAATGATATTTGCTATAGGCGTGATGCCAATAAAACGTCGTTTAGGGCCTCAAAATGGCTCTGGAAGTTCAGGACCCGAAAAACTGCTAAAAATAGTAAGTTATGCCGAAACTGAAAAACTGAAAGAGACAATGGTGGGGGCCCAAGTGGAATAGACGGGTGGCCACCAATATTCACCTAGATCAAATAAATAAATAAAATAAATAAAATAAAATAAATAAATAAAAATAAAATAAATAAATAATATTAATAGAAATAAAAATAAAAAATAAAACAAAATAAATAAATATTTAATAAATAAAAATAAAAATATAAAGAAAAACATATACAGTAAAAATATAAAAATAAAAATAAAATAAGTAAAAATAAAAAATAAAAATAAAAATGAATAAAATGAAAAATATAAAAAACAACTAATAATAATAATAATAAAAATAAAAATAAAATAAATAAAATTATAATAAATAAATAATAATAATGATATTAAAAAAATAAAAAAATAAATAAAAATATATATAAATAATAATAATAATAAATTCATTAAAAAATTATTATTGGGAATGAAGGGCCGGAATCCAGCATCTACTGACAATTCATCCATCATCTCTGTTGAGGTTAACAAGCCTCTTTTCAATTTCCAGGGTTTCTCTCAACTTGCGGTGGTAGAAATGGTCAATCTTCGCAATAACCTCAGCATCTTCAATGCAAATGTGATGATTTGTCTTCTCCGCATGCTCTGCTAGGGCAGAGGAGTGTGATCTATTATGCTTAAGGTTAGCAACATGTTCTTGAATTCTCAGACTAACTGATCGACCAATTTCACCAATATAAGGGGTCCCACAGGAGCATGGAATCAAGTAAACACCTTTACTATCCTTCGGGCAAATTGGGTCCTTAACTGATCTAAGCAAACTACGAATGGTGCGGGAAGGCTTAAAGGTTGAGGACACATTATGTTTTTTTAGAATCCTGGAAATTTTATCCGTAGTACCTTGGATAAACGGAAGGTGAACTCCAGATAATCGATCACATGGATCTTTTTCACCCTTTAGACCTTTTTCAGCTTTTTGAAAAGCTTTTAGACATTGACTCATACTATAACCATTTTTGTTAAAAACTTTAAGGAGATGAGCCTCTTCCTCTTTAAAGTGTTATTCATCGGAGATTCTAAAGGCTCTAGTGGCTAGGGTGCTAAGAACCCCAAGCTTCTGAGCAGGGAAATGGTGAGAACTAGCATGTAAATACTGCTCAGTGTGCGTCTTCTTTCTGAAGACTTCATGAGAGAAAGAACCATCTCCATTCCTAGAAATGAGGACATCAAGAAAAGGCAAGCTACCATTATCTTCGAAATCCATGGTGAACTTAATGAAGTTGGATTGATTATTAAGATGTTGGAAGAAAATGTCCAATTTCTCCTTACCATGAGGCCACACAACACAGGTGTCATCAACAAACCTTTTCCAAAGCTTAGGTTGAAAAAGAGAAGTGGAGAGGGCCCTAGATTCGAAGTCTTCCATGAACAGATTAGCAACCACAGGGGAAAGAGGGGAACCCATGGCCACACCAAAATTCTGTTCAAAAAATTCACCCTCGAAAGTAAAGAAAGTCAAAGTAAGACAAATTTCAACAAGATGAGCAGTATCCGGATCCATGACCCTAGAAATGACATCAATAGTTTCCTTAATGGGGATGCAAGTGTATAAAGAAACAACATCAAAACTAACAAACCTATCATCCTGATCGAACTCCAAGTCTTTCAATTCATTAATAAAAGAACAAGAGTCCTTAACAAAGGAGGAGGTCTGACCTACAAGCGGTTTAAGCTTAGCGGCTAGAAATTTAGCAAGCAGATAAGTTGGACCACCAATGGTGTTGACAATAGGGTGAAGGGGAACTCCATCCTTATGAGAGAATCCCTGGAAATCGAAAAGAGGCCTGTTAACCTCAACAGAGATGATGGATGGATTATCAACAGATGCTGGATTCCGGCCCTTCATTCCCAATAATAATTTTTTAATGAATTTATTATATATATATATATATATATATTAATATCATTATTATTATTTATTTATTTATTAATATCATTATATTATTTATTTATTTATTGCACGATTTATTTGATTTTTATTTTTATTTTTATTTTTATTTTTATTATTATTTATTTATTTATTGTAATTTTATTTATTTGATTTTTATTTTTATTTTCTATTTTTACTTATTTTATTTTTATTTTTATATTTTTACTGTATATGTTTTTTTTTTAATATTTTTATTTTTATTTATTAAATATTTATTTATTTAGTTTTATTTTTTATTTTTATTTTTATTTCTATTAACATTATTTATTTATTTATTTTTGTTTTATTTTTTTACGTTAAATAAAATTATTTATAATTTAAGGTAACTAATGTTTTGGGTTTTGATCCACTAACATATAATTATTAGAAATAATTTATTTATTTATTTAATTTTTTTTTAAACTATAAATAGTATTTAATTATTTTAACATTTAATTTATTCAATATAAAAAGCTAATAATAATAAAAACAAATAAATAATTATTATATAAAAAATAAATAAATATAAATATTAAATAGTTATTTTATTCTTCAAAATTATATTAGATTAATAATTATTATTTTTATTAAAAAGAAATGTAAATATATAAAATTCAGATTTTAAACAGTAATCATGGGATTTATTCTTTGTTAATAAATAAACTATTGATTTGAATCAAACTAGTCGTTATTTTAAAAACGGCTAGTTGGAGCTTTAAGATCTATTTAAAGGGGTTTATTGATCAGATTTCCATCTTGTCCTGATGATGAACCACACTGGTTGGTTCAAAACACGTCGACCAAATCTATTCTGATGTGAACGCCATTTTGTTAATGACAAAGTAGACGAAAAAAAAAAAAAAGACTCAACAAGGAAATTGGACAAACCTTAACCTAAGAGGACTAGCAGTTCAAATCAATCATTCTAAGTTTGTAAAACAGGGAACAATTGACTAGCGTCAAATCCATTGTCAACAAATAATATAAGCCTTGAACCTTCTAAGGGCAGAACAATTCAAAGAATTTTTTTCTAGCTCGTTGCTTACATCCATTGAAGAGCTAAAAGCAACCCTGTGAAAACTTTTCTGAAGATATTGAAGAGGCATTATAAATCATTGTTACAACGGTTAATAAAATAAACAACATAACAAAGCTAAAGCACATATATAGTCCAAAAAGGATTGATGTGTCTAGACTTAATGTTCGCAGAATAGAAGCTAGTCATTTTACCTCTACGGGTCACTCCAACCCATAGTTCTGCATCTACCTTTGTTGCATCAAGATCTTCACTAGAAAATAAAATAAAAACTCATGCATGCTAACAATGTCTTTCAATGCCATCATAGTGCCATGAGTAATAGAATCACATGCCTTCGTGGCACATAAAAGAACTCATTATATGCATTGAACGCCACCCCCTGACCTACAAAATTTTGAAAGCTTCATAGATCAAAGAGAATATAATGCTAAGAACCTCTATATGTGGAGTGTTGATAGTCTTAGTGAGCAAGAAATACTCACTTTGTGCATCCAAATGTTTTTTTTTTTGAATTTGTCTACTTCTATTATTGATACAAAAAAGTTACAGAGAGGCCCTAGCCTCAAAAGATCTTGCCCAGAGTTGCAGCATTCTTGCGATTACAAAACTGATGGTTTACCAGATAAACTTCAGAAACTAAAACTGCATCACTAGTCCAAAAAATACAAACAGAGATGTGCGGCCCACGCAGGGGAAACCGGCTAATAGACATTGTAACGAAATTCTGATTTTGTGAACTGATTAAACAAAAACATAGAGAATTGAGCCGAATCGAGCGACAGTGAAACAAAAACCTGTGAGTGTAGACCTGTTTAGGAATCATGAGAATTGGGAGGCGATTCTTTGACGATGTGGCAACCATACTCGTATGGGTCTTCTTCCTCTTCCTGATGTTCTTCTTTGCCAATGAAACAGCCACGCTTGGGGTCGCTTGGGCCAGCCTGATGGCTCATGTCTTGAATTTCACTACAGCAGGGCTCTTTGCACTTCAGGCTGTCAGTAGGAGGAGTGTTGTGCATATCTTCAGTGTTTTTCTCCAAAGTCACACCCGGAGTCTCGGTGACCACACCCGAGGAGTCTTCTTGAAGCATAATAGTGACCGAGGTGATTAAGGTGAATTGGCTAAGAGCACAGGGGAAACAGAGCTGAGCCGTATGAGACTGCATAGGGGTGGGGAGCAGGGTGACCGAGATGTGGGGGGAGCCCATATGAAATTGGGACTGCCCAGAACCATGACCATGACCACTTCTGGTGGCGGGATAGCGGCCAGAGAGATAATCTGAAGATTGCGAGGTAGAACCAGAGGTGGAAGTAAAAGGCTGACGAGCAACATGCCCTCGACTGGTGCCTCTCCTGCACCTCATATTTTGGCGCAACCTCATCATGATGCGACGAACAGGCAGGGTAGTGCGGGTGTCGGATAGGTGATGGCAGGGTAGGGCAATGAAGATAAGAGCTTCAGCCAGCAGGGCAACATATTCAGGCAAAGCCGAGGCACTGACGATAGGCGAATTGAACCTGAGATTGCAGAATGGGCTTTGAGCGAAATGTATACCAGGCAGCAGTTCGATACAGCACGCCAAAGCACAGCACTTTCCAGTGCCAGTCTGAGAGTGAGGCTTTACAGTAGCGATGGAGCAGCTCGAGCTGAAGGGTGGATCAGAAATGAAGCTAGTGGGAGGCGCCATGGTCGAAATGCAAGCGGGCTGTTGTGGAAGAATGAGCTGCATTAAGGCAGCATTGAAGGAGATGGAAGGGGAATAAATGCAGGACGTCGCGTGAGTCTGGGTGGCAGTGGTAAATTTCCACACGCCAACCCACAATGTCGGCCCAGGCGCCAACGTACAAAACAAGCTAATCACCCACATCCGGGAGATGATGATCTTGTTGCACCAGGAGAGTGCAGTCTTGAATAAGTCGAGCATCATCAGAACTGTTCAAAGGGCCAGAGAAGAAGGGAAGCTGCTGGTTGACTCTTCTATTAGCGAGACGGTCGGCTACTTTATTAGCAGCGCGCCTAATGTGCTTGAAGGTGATGGTGCGGGGAGCCCTGAGCCAATCTTCAATCTGTTCTAATCTGCTGAGAAGTCGCAAACTCGAAGCTATCTTTGTCACTGAAGTGCCAGAGTGGATGCGAATAGCTGCCTCTATGAGAATTTGAGAATCCCCTTCCACATCCAAAGGGAAGAAGTTTTCTTTTTCAACAATACAAATGCCATGCCATAATCCTTCAAGCTCTGCAGCATTGTTGGAGTCTCTTCCAAGCGAGCCATAGTATATATGCAAAACAGAGCTCTCAACATTTCTGAAAATGCCACCGAATCTAGCTAGTCCTGGTTACCCTTAGCTGCTCCATCGAAATTCAATTTGAAAGAATGTGGCGTGGGTGGAGACCACGAGAGGGGAGAATCAATATGGATGGAGGGGTTGGCCTGGATCTGAGCAAAAGGTGTGAGGTTAAGGTTCCAACTTTCCAGGATGAGGCATTCAGGAGGGGAAGAGGGCATATCAGAGTTTTTCCAGTGCCTTAGAGCAAGAGTTTCTTGAAGACTTTGTTTGAGATGCAACCATAGGATGTCAGGGGGCGTACTTTGATTTTTGAAGATCCTTTTATTACGCTCCTTCCAAACGATCCAATAGACAAAGCCCAGAATTAGGACCTGGAGAGAGTTGAGAAAGTGACTTTGGAAAGGTTGCAAAGGCCAATTTCTGATGGTATTGACAGTATCTCCCACGCGTCTACCAGTTCTTCTGTTACATATAACAATTCACTCCCAGATATGAGCTGCTAATGGGAAAGTATCCAGGAGATGCGATATGGTTTCAGAATGAAGATATAAGTTGGGACATCTATAAGGCTCAGTGAAGCCACGTTTTTGTAAATTGTCCCATGTAAGGAGTCTCTGTTTGCTAAGAAGGCATAAGAAAGTAGAAACCTTAGGCCAGATACCTGGTTGGCATACTTGATCCCATAGATAATCCTTCGGAATCTGCGTGGGATAATAGAGCATCTGGTATGCTTCTTTGGTAGTGAAGTTTCCTTTGGGAGTGTATCCCCAGCGCAATTTTTCCTTTTTCCTTTTGATCGGAAACTTGGATTCTTCTGAGTTTGAGCTCTTGATCTATCTCTTCAAATGTTTCCTCCTGCCAATTTTCCTACCATGTTCCTGTTGATCTCCATTGTTGAAAACCCTAAGATGAATGTTGCTGTCAAAACTGATAGACTTGGTTTTGAACATTATGCTGGAGAGTTTCTTGCCATTTCGGTTTGTGAAAGAGAGTAGCAAGTTTAGGGAGTTGCTACCGAGATTCCTCCCAGAATCTAGCAGTAGTTCCTGAATGAATTTCCCAGAAACTATGCGCTTGGATAAAGGCACTTTGTTGCTTGGCGGCATTCCAAATTAACGAACCAGGGGTGTTCGTGGTGATGCGAATGAGATCCTCCTTGGGTCTGCCTGGAACATATTTGGACTGCCAAAGACGTGCCCAGGGTGTGTGCGGTTTGGAGAGCCAGTTCCACCATATGCGTGCGCCCATGGTGTTGTTGCTATGTAAAGGATCTCTCAAGCCGAACCCACCAGCAGATTTAGGAAGGCAGACCTCGGTCCATTTGACAAGAGCCCATTTTCTGTTTAGGCTCGAGGAACCCCAGAGAAAATTTCTTTGAAAATTGCGGATTTTTTTTAAGACCCATTTTGGGGCTGCCAGTATAGAGAATAGATACAATGGCATGGCTTGAAGAATATATTTGATTAGGATGAGGCTGCTGGCAATGTTGAGCGAACGATAGGTCCAAGAAGAGAGCCTAGCTTCTAATTTATCAAGGAGAGTTCTCCAAGAAGAATGTTTGATGGATGAGTCGAAGAGGGGAGCTCCAAGATATTTCAAGGGAATCACAGCAATCGAAAAGCCCAGAATCCTTGCAATATTACATTGAGTGATGATGGAAGTGTGGAAGAAAAACAACTGGGATTTAGAGGCATTAATGGTGGTTCCCGAAGCTTCTGAAAAGATGTCCAACAAGGACTTGAAGGCTGAGGCTTCTTGGACTGACGGATGACCAAAAAGCATATTATCATCAAAAAACTATTGGTGAGAGATGGGGGGTCGGCCATGGAGAGAAATGCCTTTGATGGAGTTGGAAGAAACAACATGGTGAATGAGGCGACTAAGGCCCTTGGCCATGAGAACAAAAAGAAAAGGGGACAAAGGGTCTCCCTGACGAATACCGCGAGAGGAACGAAATGGTGAGGAAGGAGATCCATTGAGAAGGATGGAAATGCTGGGGGAAGAGATGAGGTTCATAAGCCAATGAGTCCAAGTAGCACAAAATCCAAAGGCCAAGAGCATTTGATTGATATAGTTCCAACTTAGTTTGTCAAATGCTTTAAAAAGATCGGACTTGAGTATCATACCTGGTTTCTTTAGGAGCTTAAGATAAGGAATCACTTCATGCGAGAGGATAATTTCGTCCAGTATCTGACGCCCTTCCTCATAGCCCGTCTGCTCCGGCGATATAAGAAGAGGGAGAAGAGGTTTAAGCCTATTCGCAATGACTTTGGAAATGAGTTTGTAAATTACATTGCAGAGTGCAATGGGCCTATATTTTTCCAGAGTGCTGGAGTCCTCTTCTTTGGGAATGAGAGCTATGAAGGTTGTGTTGAGAGAGGGGAGAAGCCAGTGCATTGACCGAGATTTTTCCACTAGCTCCCAAACTTCTGTTTTGATCTTCTCCCAGAAAGCATGAAAGAAATTGGCTGTGAAACCATCAGGGCCAGGTGCTCTGCCATCTTTGAGTTGTGCCATTGCTTCCTCCACTTCTTGAAGAGTGACTGGCTTGAGAAGCATGTTGTTGTGTTCAACTGTGATAATTTTTGGAATGTGCTGCATGACAAAATGTATTGCTTGATATCTGTTGCCTGGAGGTTCACGAAGAATGTTCTGAAAATACTCTTTGAATTCATGTTCAACATCTTCATGAACCTCGAGTCTACCTCCTTGCCGATTATTGATGAAAGAAATGTTGTTGTGCATTCGTCTTTGTATGGTGGACCTGTGGAAAAATTTAGTATTTTTCTCCCCATCTTTCAGCCATCTGACCCTGGATTTCTGATGCCACAGGGTCTCTCTTTGTTTCCGCCTCTCTTCGATTTTGGTGAGGAGAGCTTGTTCTTGTCGGTCATACTCATCCGTTCTTCCTTCAGAGATGATGCACTGTTGCAGTGTGCTCATTTGCTGCTATAGTTCTTTCTGATGGTCGAAAATGTTGCCAAATTGAGTACAGTTCCAAGATTTTAGAGTGTTCTTAAGATGTTTTAGCTTTTGTTGGAACTGATACATCTTGGTTGCTGCCTAGGGAGTGAAGGAGTTCCAAGCCTCAATGACCACTTCTTTGAAGTTCTGATGAGAGAACCAAAACAATTCAAAGCGGAACGGTCTATTTCACTTTGAGCCAGGACGAGACCACTGCAAAAATATGGGCCAATGATCTGAACCCACTTGAGGCATGATGGAGGTGTGAAAGTCCCCACCAAGGTGAATTTCATTGTCAAACATTAGGAATCGATCAAGCCTAGAGGCTATGTCCTGTGAGCCCCTTCGCTTGTTGGTCCATGTGTACATTTCGTTGGAAGTCTGAAGATCCATAAGCATGTTACTATGGATGAAATCTTTGAAGCTAGTGCTATCCACGTCCAACCTGGTTCTACCTCTATATTTTTCCTCCAGAGCTGTGATCATGTTAAATTCACCCCCACAGATTTATAAGGGGAAGCTCCTGGCAGAGTTGAGCTCTGTTAGAGTATCCAGCAGTTCCATTTTTTTGTGTAGGTCTTGTGGGAAATATACGTTAGTGAGGTGACCATGTGTATTGGTCCCCACTAAATGGAAAGTTGTTTGAATAAAATAGTGTGAGGCATGAAAGTCATAGAGGGAAAGAACCTGAGGATTCCAAATGATAGCGAGACCTCCTGATGCTCCTGAGGCGTCCACTGAAACTGAGTGGCATCTAGTCCATGATTTGTTCAGGATATTTTATAGAGCAATGCTATTACATTTTGTTTCTTGCAGGTAAACCATTGAAGGCTTGTCTTGCTGAATCATGTTTTTTAGCATTCTTTGTTTTGCTGGGATATTGAGCCCTCTCAAATTCCATGAAATGAGCTTCATGAGGAACAATGAGGAAGAGTCTTGTAGAACATGGTCAGCTTGGGGAACCTCCCAGATTCCACAAGAATTTCTCCGACAATGATGGTTCACTGCAGATCTGTTTTGTGCCCTCGTTTCTTTGATTATTTAATTATTTTTTTCCCGTCCCAAAGACTTCCGGCCTAAATACCAAGAAATTTTTTTTTCTGTGCTCTGGATAGAACCACTTCCAGGCTGTCTATTTGTATTATACTGAAGTCTCTCTGGTGACAAGCTGTTTCTAGGCTGAGTATGTCCGGATCCCCCAGATCTAGACTCTCTGGATCTTCGTCCATGTGAGTCGGCATATTTTGTTCTGCATTTTCCGACTTTTGATGGGTGCTGAGAGCTAGAGTGGCATCAATCTCCATGAGTGAATCTTTCAGAACTAGAGCTTTGTCAAGGTTGTTTGAGGAGGTAGAAGAGAGAGAGTTGGTGTTGGAGGGGACGGAGGTGGATGGGGTAGGAAGAGGAGTGGAGGATTTATGGGGCGGATCTGAAGTGGGGGGTTGATATTGATGATCCTCTGACTCGGCGTTTTGAGAGGCAAGTACTTCGAAGCTGTTACTCAATTCGGGTTTCTTGGGAAATTCTAAGGAGACAAGAGCTTTCTTGGAGTGCTTCCTTCGATTGGTGACCTTTGTAAATCCTTTGGCATCTTTGCTATGCTCAGGGGTGGGGGTTTTATGTTGTTGATTCAAAGGGAAATCACAGTATAGGTGACCGTGTTCATGACATTTTCTGCAATGGAAGGCGAAATGCTCATAGTCTGTTTTTTGAACCCATTCAAAATCGTCATGAAATAGAGTTACCGACTCCGTGAGAGCCTTGGAAAGGTGCATATAAACACAGATCCTGGTGTAGGAGGTGTATCGCCTGAGTTTAATTTCCTCGACAACTTTTATAAACATTCCCAAGCCATTACCTATGTCCTTTAAGGTCTCTTCGTCCCAGTATTCTAGAGGTAAGGAGTACATATGGATCTAGACTGGTGCCCAGTTGAAGTCCTCTTTGTTCGGATTGAATCTTTCTATCCAGTCATGGAGGTATATGCCTGCAGAGTTGACGAAATATGGGCCTCCCTCAAAGATATGATTTATGTCCTCCAGACAGTTGAAGATAACTGTGAAGAAACCTTTGGGACCAAGCTGCAGGGTCACTTGTCTTTTAGGCTTCCATTTGGAGATAAACCATCCTTGCAAAGATTTTTCGGTTGGCCATAGTCCGATGTACTTGCCAATGAGGGCGTGATCCTTCATATATTGAATGTGACCATTGATGCGATGACTGGGGAGGTCTATTTTGATTCTCTCTGCTACTTTTGGAATGCAGGTGGCAGAGGACGCTTTTGGCTGGGTCGCAGTGGCATCCTTTTCTACATCTCTGTCTTTAGTGGCCGCAGAGCCTGAAGCGATGTCACCAGAGTTGTCTGTAGCGGGAGCATGAACAAAGGCGGCCAGGGGGGTCGGTCCAGAGTTGGAAATTTTGTTTGCAGCGGCAGAGTTGTCAGAAGAGGGGGTGTTGAGAGGAGGGGGGGACGTGCCCGCCCCTCCAGAGGCTGGATTCATGGGAGGAGTTTCAGCAGAGAAGCCAGGGGGCACCAAGCCTCGAAACGGGGATTGCGAGGGAGAGAGTTTCAGATTTTACGCAGGAGAAGCGAAAACCCTAGCAGAGCTCCCCACCATAGTTTTACTCAACACATATTTTTCTTAATACAATTGGTGAAATTCAATTATCATTGTGCATCCAAATGTTAGTTTGTTATAAAACTTATATTGTAATAGGAGAAATGGATCTTGTGGAGGTTTTCACTAATATAATATCTGGATTATTAGGTATTTTGACAAAATGGTTGAACTCAATTATCATGAAAGCTCAATGGGATATCTAGGCAAAGGTACAAGTTACAAAGGAAGATCGCAGTAAAGAAAACAATATGATAATTTGTGTAATAGGTGAAATAATTGAAGGTTTGGTAGATAAAAACATAGAATTTCTTATCAAGATGAAGATAAAAACCCTAGGAAAATATGAAAAATATCACAAAGAATGGGTTACTAGGATCTATCAAACCAAGTCACCTAATGATGTTTTTTGGAAAGAAAAATATTTGGCAGGAGTTCCTGTAAAATTTAGATATTTTTCTAAAAATCATCTTAGAGATCCCTTAGGTTCCTATTCTTGGGGACAACTCAGAAATGTGGTTGAGTGATGCATTGTATAACTTTGCTCCCACAAGAAGGCTACTAGGGCTATATCCAAAGAAGCACAGTTTCCTGGTGGTACTAGCAGTCGTAAAACATATTGGATAGGTATACTAGACACAGCTAAGAACAAAGGCATCTAAAACCTAACATATGGAGAAAATACCAGTTTCCTGAAGCGGTCAAATATTATAAAAAGTGGATTCACTATAAAACCAAGAAAACATCTAACAGGTACAAGACCCCTTTCTAGCCTCCAAACGAAATTTCCATATTCGAAGGGAAATCTAGACCCAAGAAGAAATATAACTGTTGGACTTATGGCGCTTTAGGCCACACCTCAAAGGACTACCCTACATCACTTTCTAGAAAAAACAAAGCTCTAACTGCAAAAGGAAAGAGAGGATCCTCTGAATTTGGAGGCATATAAATATTAGGGTGTCCAAATTATGGGGATCCTTATGACACATTTTACTAATACCCTGAAATCAAACATCCCAAATTAGAAAATAAAGCTTTCTATTTTTTTTAAAAAACTGAAAAAGAAGGCTATGCTACAAGATTATCGCTCAACTCTGTCTAGTCATTCATGAGATAGTAACAAGCAGTTTCTACAAGTTATGAACCTTTATGAGAATTAGTGTGAATACGTTGACTCTGGACACTGCAAGTATGCACCAAATGACACATATTCAGAATATCAGAGTCTAGATAGTGTTGAAAACCAATGGCAATAATTGTATTGGTCATGGAAATCTCGCCAAGAAAGTCGAAAGTGGCAGTGGAAGTGGCGTGTTTATAGTGTTTTTTTAATGGCACAGACTGAGGAATATGCCCAAGGCCTATTTCTCAAGGCTATACAAATGATGGAAGTTGCAGAAAAAAAATAATCAAATGGTCCAGATGTTTAACAAATTGTACCTTGAAAGAGAGAAAACTAAAGAAAAGAGACAAGAAGATAGACTTAGTTATGATTCGTCTAGTTTAAACATTCTTAGAAAAAAGAGATGGTATTTTCTCAATGAATAAAAACCATCTCTAGAAGGAATGTTTTCCCCTTACTTGAAGAAAATAGAAAATCTAAGGCCAAGCAAAAGATTTCCCTAGACAAACTTCATTGAGACTATCATAAATTGTCAAAGAAATTTAAGGTTCTACAATAGCAATTTAAAGCACTACAAGTTGAGAATATCCAAAATAATTTTGAATGGAATTCTCTCAACCAAAAAGAAAGAAATCATGTCAATCCTCTTTCATATGGACCATAAACTATTCCTCCACTAGAATAAGTTCCCACAATGCCCATCACATAAATGGGAAGTACGAGGATGTTTGCACCTCAACACTATAAATATATGGTAAGCATCAATGTGTTGATCCATGATTAAAGAAAGATATTAACGACACTTATTTACATGGGATTTGATTCTTTCTTCATGGATATTAAACATGCCAATCCTCTCTATTGGAAAACCTACAACGCCTTGGTTAAGACCATGGGTAAGAGAAAGAGTTGGATTGAGGATCAACTCCAGGTAGGAAGGGTATGCCTCAATAAGTATTGTATTTTTTCTACTTTCTTGCTAGTCTCTAACCTTCCTTTTGATTGCATACTCGGTACAATGTTTCTCTCTACTCTAAAGCCCATGTTATTCTAGACTATCGAGGACAATATAAATACTTCAGGACTATTAAAGATAGTACATATTTTCTCCCTTTGTATCAATTCTGGAAACATCCATCTATAGGTGGATACTTGAAGTATCAAAAAATATAGCACTCCCTCTAATTGAGTAGATAAGGGAAAAATTGATGCAAAGGAAAAGAATAAAAATAGTAGAACAATCTCTAAAGATAAAATAAAATTGGAAACTCCTAAATGGAAACAACAAGTTGTTGAAATTACAAAATAATTCTAGGCCCCAAGTGCATTGGTATTAATTGAACACCATTAATTTGTAAAAAGAGTGATAATAGAAAACTCACATTATCAAATAATAATAAGAGAAATCAACATTTATGTAAAAAAATTATGTAATTGTAGATGTTCAAAATTAGAAGTCCCATAACACCTAGGAAGACTATGATCTTTGTGAGTTATAAATGAAAGGAATGACGCCCAATTTAAAATGGCTACAATATAGCTTAAAAAAGAGTCACAATCTATTATGTTCCATTGGTTGTTATAAGTATGTTATTTTGAAAATAAATCTAATTTCTCACAATGGGTTAATTCCCCTCTTAGAATTAATGGCACTCTTAACACATTTAAAATTTAAATCCACCACCACAATTAATTGAAACAAAATAATTAAATCAAATTTCATTATAACCTATACCCACAAGGCATACAACATTCACTGGCATGATGTTTCATTAAGGTGCTCAGTGGTGAAAAATCAATTGTTTGAAACATGTGTGTAACAACCCAAGGGCAAAAGTTCATGTAATAAAGTTAATAAATGAAAATAACACCAAGGTCATGGGACATGTATTCCAAGCTCAATGTTGGGAAAAATATCTTAGTGGGCATCACCTATTGTGTGTTATGGCTAAGGGGAAATCAGCAAAGGAAATGGAAGAGGATTTGAAAAGGGAAAAACAATATTTTTGTCATTTATATATCAAAATAAAATAAATTAGGAGAAAATGAAGGTGAAAGATCACATGTTATATGTGAGGAGTAAAATTATGGAAAAATGAGGAAAAATGAAGAAATTAGAGGCATCAATAATAAAAAGGCTTCTGAATATTAGTACACATCTTTTTTCAGGGTAGCAGATGGTGGGATTACAGCTATAATGGACATTTTGACTGTGTACAATTGCTACTTGATCTAAATGCAAATGTGTCAGTTGTTACATTTCATTATGTCACATCAATGGACCTAATAGGTGTGTTTCCTATCAAACTTTTATAGTGAGATGATAGTTCTCAAGTCTGTTGATATGTTCATTTCGAAGTCGATGAAATCCTAATTATAATCATAGCCTTCTAATGTGAGTCATACTAATTGATCTTTTTTTTTTTTGGGAGTTGGAATCATTCCTCATTGTTGGGAATTGTAGGCACATCATTCCTCAATGCAATCGACCTTATCATTTGAGTATTTAAAAAATTATAACAACGGTCCAATAGAATCCTAATCATCTAACAGGGAGCTTAAAATTTACAAAACCGAATATGTGATCACATTATCATCTACAAGAGTGATGACGAGAAAATTAAATAACTCTTCCAAGAGAGTGCCACTTCCCACCAACACCGATCATATAGATCGACAGTATAACTACAAAGGTAGGAATTCAAAGGCTAGCTATGTATTGGTGATTATTGACTACTACCATGCAATATATTTTGAATGATTTATATAAATGATTTTGATCCACTGAAGGACATAATAAGAAAACATGCAAATGGGGGATCATAAAAATAACCCACAATCCATAATAAATTCAATTTTATAGAGACCATAAAATCAATGTTGAATCCATGAATCAAAATCCCATAGACTGAAATTTCTCCATACATGAATGAATCTTGGGTCCTAAAAAAATTGAAAGTGCAGAAGGATAGTATAATGGTATTAATAAAATTGGGATACCTTCAAGAGCATGAAAGTATTCAATAAAAATATACATTGATGCAGTAGTGATTCTCTCCACCTATTTATGCTCACAAGATTGCAAGATCCAAGCACATTTTCTAATCAGACATTAATTTTATTTAATACATAACTACATAATGCATCCAAATATTTAATCCACATATTTGGAAAAGGGGTAGTGAATTGATCCCAAGGTATTCAGATCTTCGAGGTATCTGCATTGGTTGGAAAGGCAACCAAGTACCCTTGATTAAGTAACATCGTAAGACTCTAGGCACTTAGTTTATTAGAATACTTTCTACGTTCAAGAAAGGGAAAACCTTTGGCTAAGGTATAACCCGCGGCAACAAATAAACTAGTAGTTTAGAGTTGTAGCAATAGAAAGACACCATTGATAGAACCATTATGCATTTTTTCCCTTTTTCAGATCCTGTTGGCTCTTGACACTAATAGAACCACTTTGAATTGTAACGGGTATGTTGAGTTCATAACCCGGACGTTCTACTTATAAATTTATAAGCTATTATATATAGCTTTCATAAGTGGAAATGGCCATTTAATACCATGATTGTTTATGTCCCACATACATAGATTTGGTTGCATTCTCTTATAGGTGGATACCAATTGAGGTATCTAAAATATGGGGGCGTCATTGGCTTGAGCCACTGTTAGGACCTAACTCGGATTTAGCTTTACCATCGTATGCTCTATCAAGATTTATTTCACTTCATCTTATGAGTATACTTAATATTGCCAGGTATTCTCTATAAATTTTACAACAAAACCCAAAAATGTTCAATTATGATGACAATTGTTTTTTACGTCTTCTTTTCCATATCTAGAAATACTTGACCCATTTTAAATTTGTCAACAATATGCTATTAGAGCCCAACATTATTGCATGAGACCGAGTAACCTTGTATTCACAATTTAGATGAATCTTTATCACCTTCATTGACCATATCTTAAACAATGCAGAAGAAAATGATTCCAGGGGGCCATCCTACCGGTGTTGAATAAACCTCTGGTTTCTCCAAAAATTTCCATTTTTTACATGTTACAAAGTTTTGCTGATTTTTCTCATTTTTTTTTAATTTTATGAGTTGATGACCTTTGTTGAATTCATCGTATACCTTTTGACCATATAGGATGCTTGGAAATGGTCGAAATAGTGAAATAGGAGGATCACTATGACTAAAACCCTTGGAAAGTCTTCTAAAGAAGAAAATTTGAAAAGAGGAAGACTTTCGATGTTATGTTTAGTGAAGGAAAGATAGTATTTCGTCTTGTTTTTTTTCCTATGCTTATTTTTGCAACGCTAGAAGTAACATAATAGAGATCATGATAAATAATGAAGGTTACAATTATCTATTAGATTTACTTGGCCAATAAACCGCTTTGGCTACAACATATGTAATTCCCTATGGGATATTTTCATTACAACCAGAAACTCTTTGGCTACAAAGCTGCAACTGAGGGGTATCTATTCTGTTAAAGTTGCCTAGGAATTGCATCTAGTTTCATCCATAGAGAAAACCACATTAGCATAGGGGTTAGTATAGTTGATAAATATATATTTGAATTTTAAAGAGACTTGGACAACACTTTATCTAATGAAACTGTGCTTGTTGTTACATTTCTGCTATGTCAATGCATTATATATCTATGTTTTCATGTTATACCCTCTGCAACAATTATTTTCTTGTAAGGATTCTTTGAATCAACATTGTATGTGGCAGCAATTTTTTCCCTCCTATAATAGTTGTATCAAAATTAGTTCATTGTTGAAATCCTTTGAAGTTCCTTAACTTAACCATTTTATGGATATGCTGCAAGTGATTTTTTCTGATTATAATGAATTTTTAATTCAAAGTTAAACTTTATTTATATCATTTACTCTATGCCAGGTACTGTCTTGCACTAGTTCCTCACTCAGATTTTATAGTGAGAAAGGTTGTAAGCAATTTTCCCTGAAAAGGAAAATATCTACTTGCTTTATCAAAGAGTTTGTTGATACATTTCAATGACATTGTATGCACAATGTATGGGGTTAGAGCTTAGATATGAGGAAAAAATCTCCACATGTGTATACTAAAAGAGGTTTGTGTTAATAAGCATATGAAACCAATGCTCAAAGCTCAATTAGTTAGAGACTCTGCATAAAAGAATAAATAATATAAACCTCAAGAATTACAACTCCTAATTTCTACAAACTAACATACAACAATGACAAACTAAACCAAATAATATTTCATCAATGTCCACATATGACTAAGGTATAGGTTAATGCAACTAGAAAGAATTATAGTGACAACCAAATGCCTTTTATGAGTAATAGGTTTCACTTTGAGATGTCCTGGAAACATGTATCTTATCTATGAGAACAATGGCCACATGAGCGTTCTTTGAGATGTTAAGGAAGCACGTGTCTTATCTGTCAAGGTGATATAGCTAAGAAACTTATATCATAACCAAGTCTAGTAGATTTGGATTCTACTAAATATGCAGGAATAAGTCACACTATTGATATAATTTTGGGAATTTCTTCAAGAGTCACATTGATTAAATTTTTTTAAATGTATATGTTGTGTCTAACTCTATTTCAGCATTGTAGAGCCTTGTAAGGGACATAATTGAGCCTAAGGTAGTTAATGTGAAGTTGAAGGTAGGGACTAGATGCCATGCAACCTCCCTTATTTCTTATGTAACCACTAGAAATGTACGTCGTAGTCTAACTAGACTACTTTTTTGCCCTAAAAATCATGGAAATTCGAGTAAGATTTTAAGAAAATTCGGCAGGGATTTTTTGTTAATCCAAGTTATAGCTATTTAACTTCAATATTTTAGGTTCCCTAGAGTTTTTAGATGGTGTTGAATCCATTTCCACCATAAAAAACACGATTCAAAAATTTCTACTGCAATATTTCTTAAAAAATAAATTTTCGAGATTCCTATCACTTTTGGTCGTCCAAGCAATTCCTCACCTCTATAGATAACTCCGAAATTTACTAATCGTATACTTATATTTCTTATCTAACCATTGTAGTAGATTTTATACTTCACATTTTGTGCATTTTGTCATGTCTCTCCTTTCATCATGCCTTACAATTTTTATCAGTAATTATAGATCAAATATTTAAAATAATATTCCACTAAATTATTAGGTTTTTACCATTTTAATATAACTGATTAATTAAAAAATAAAATAATAAATAGTGTTATATGAAATTAAATGAGTGTTGTAAAGTAGCCTGAAATTAAATAAAAGGTAAACCTCAATATTAGAATTAAGTGAAATTTTATGAAATAATTATGTTATTAGGGATGTTTATTTTGAAATATAATTAAAAAAAATTATATATATATATATATATATATATATATATATAATTTTAAATAATAGTTATTAGGTGAATGTTAGGAATTCAATCTCCACAAAATTTAAAATCATATTCGCCTAAAATATGAGGTTTTTGTCTTTTTAATATAATTGATTAACTTTAAAAAATGTCATCTTTACAAATGTCATATAAAATGAAATAACTTAATATTTTTAATATAAAATGATTCACAACATCACGAATACCAATAAAATATAATAATTCAATAATTTAAAATATTAAATATTAAATAATTTATTAATTTCTTGGGCTTATAATATTGATAATCCTTTTTGTTTATTAATTCCTTTGGTTTATAATATTAATACCAAAGGTTGTTAATATTAATCATTTTTATTTATAATATTAATCCCAAGGGTTTATAATACTAACCTTAGAGTTTATAATCATGAATTCTAATCTCATGGTTTATTCTTCCATGTTACAACTTGTTGTAACTTCTACAACACCACCCAAAATTTTGGGTATATTCAAAATTCCAGGTCCCCCTCTGCTCGCTTAGCCATTAGGGTTTCAACCGAGCCTTCAGTCAGTGATATTCCCATGAGCTATTCCTACCAAATCATGTCACCACACCCACTTTCCTTGATGTCTCATCAATGCACTAGGGCTTGGGGGTTTGCCGCTTCAGAGAAAATCGAGAGTCCCTCCATTGGATTCAAAAATAGGTTTCCCCTAGGTTTTCCTGACAACGGCCTCAAATGTGCTTGACCAATTTCCAACCCCTCACAAACCTTCTCACCATCATGAAAAGATACTTTTGTTACAATCACGTCATGGAAGGAGGTATCTTGTACAATAATCGAGATCATGCATGTACTTGAGTGGAATGTTTTCTGTGTGTTAAGTAAATGACATATTTTCATTAAAATCACTTCCATCATGGATCATTTGGGCATTCTATTTGGGTTTTTCCACCAACCTTAGGGTCACATGTTAATTATTTTCAAATTTGGGGAAATCATTCTCTAATAGTAACCATGTACTAATTGATGTTCTAATATGTCACGCAAGTCGAGCCCATGAAGGATATACTCGACAATATCACCACCACACTGAAGGAAAGAAATTCAAGTTAAAATTACAAAAGCTTGATTGTAGAACATGACACATTCATCTACGTTCCATGTAGGGATGAGAACAAAGGATATGTTCGAGACCTTGTCGAGGCAGATGGAAAGGGTAAGAGTATTTCGAGCTGAAATGCAAAAGGAGAAAAATAGGGAACTCATAATCCCATAGACTATTTTTAGTCTTGTGGACATCAAATTTCATTTCATTTTATTAAGGAGCACAACCAATAAAAGCAAATCATTTAGCTCCAAAACTCGAGTCATTAAAACGAACAAAAAATAAATACCAACTCGTTCACCTAACCTCATCAAACAACTAGAGTTTACAAGTCCGAACTTCAAATTCTGGTCTAGCTTGGCCTTCAAATTATTTTCTAAACCATGCCTAATTGTCACTCATTTCCACTATGGTCGCCACTCATTTTCGAAGGGAGCCACTTAGCTAGATCCAACTTGGAACCCGTGTCTCAAGCCGAGGACCAGACCATAGCAGGTTCAGAATAGAAGCTAGACATTCACACAAATTGACTTTTGTCATTTCCTGACATTTCATCATTGGAATATGTTAGAGTTGGATTTTATCCGTGAACAGGAGAACTCTGTTTGAATCACATCGGGTGTAATATTGATTTTTTTTTTTTAGCCTTAATGAGTATGTTGTACAAATTTGAAGGCGCTTTGGAACTTTTTTTGTCGTGATTACCATTGTGGAGAAACATTTAGATTTGAAGTCAAGGCTTAAGTTTCCTAAGGATCATTTTAATTTGATGGAGAATGGCTTAAACCGTGGCATGGAATGAAAACTTCTCAAATTTGTTCTGTGAGATAGAGCCTATCACTTATTAAGCCTACAAGTTAAACATTTTAAATTCCATAATCATTTCACAGAACTGGGAAGCTGATAAAATTTTGGATGTCTACATAGGCCACTGTGGCATTTGATATTCGTATTCATTTAATTAAGCAATGAGGTTGATGGGAGGTAATAATATTTCCCCTCTGCTGGATTTACAAACAATAGTGCTCCTACGTTGTTCTGAGTCATAGACTCCAGGACATCATACACTACGGCCTTTGTATTACACCACAACCAAGATCCATCAGCGCCCATGATGGTTCCTTTCGAAATGTCTGCAATTTTTGTGCTCTCAAAACCATTTTATTCCAAACAGACATAAGAAATAGACTCATAATGAGCTATAATATTAGATCTAAAAGATGGTTCAGTAACACAAACAGTCGCATGACCTCGACTTTTATGGCGAGGGTCGGTGAGACTCAACATTCATGCGGCCCTACGCCTTCCCCATTGTGCGTAGTTCCCGAAAAACATGAGGGAAGTCTCAACTGGACAAAATCTAAGGGAGTGCAACCTTTGGCCTGTTTCGACCAGTCGTTGAGTCGCAAAGTAGCTGTAGATATGCCTGGTGCGACCTATGTTAAGCACGACTAGTCGCTGGGTCGCAGAGCATGTTGAATAATCGACAAATGCGACTTGCATGGAATTGCAACTGTATGACCTTTTGGAGGTCGCATTTCTCCTTAAGTCACTGACTCGGATAATCGCACTCAGGAAAAGTGGCAAGATTAAGTGACCTCCATGGTAAAGGGACTGGGCGACCTATTCACCATCAGAGCTTGATCACCTTATTTGCATTGGAGCCATAGAATAGAAAACTAGTTTCGACCATTGAAAGGTTTCTAAGAGGATTTGCATCCCAACTCGATGCGTTTGACAGGAGTTGCACCCAAATGCATAAAAAAGGGGAGCTACGAAATGCACACAAGGCTTACAGGTCATTCATGTAATTAATGAGGGAAATACTAAGCGGCTATAGGGAAAGTAGATCCATTCCCTATGGAGTCACTAGGTCAAGGAGACAAGCATACATACTTCCTAAAGTTGCAAGGGGAGATGGTTATATGGAAATGGGCCTATAGGTAAAACATGATTGAGAAATGCAGCCACACAATCAAGGAAGAGATACGGGGAAAATTGTGGTCAATATAGTTCCCAGGGACATGGAAATACATAACCTCCCTTTGATCCCGTTTTAAAGACAATGGAGTTGTCTTCAACAAAAGGGTCTTGGATGAAAACCGTATCAAGGAAACTCAGAGAATTTTCACAAAGGCTTGCTTCAACAACACCATTATAAAAGAGGTGGAAAGTATGCTCGGAGGTAGTTCCCAAGACAATTTAAACAACACATTTGCATTCGACACTCAATCCATAGCAATACCAAAGACAACACAATGACCAAAGAAGCACGGGGAGAACTTACACAAGCCATTCTCTCTGGCAACATAATGGCACAACCATTGACCACACACGGGTCTAAATTTATTATTTGTTAAATCACTTTTTCATCTAATTTAACGTGTTTCTAGCATCAATTTTTTTATAAAAACATATGACCCATGTTATTTGTTTACAGGAAGAGTTTTTCGAATTTCATTGCGAAAGCTAGGGTCTCCTATGACAAGAAAGATGGTTCCCCACAAAACTTCGATGACCTCACAGCAAGCTCAAAAGACACATCATGGAAAGATGGATGACTACGAATGGAGCACAATGACAGGAGGACCAATTGGTTACAAAACTTAGCAACCACATCATTGTAGCATACAAGAAGCCAGCGCTTGAGGGTTTCAAAAACCCTTGAAAAAACCCCTTCTCTATTATAATGCAAAGGTTTCTCCCTGTGATATAGAAGTTGTCGGTTTGCACAATAAAAGCCAGGGTTTTCTCTGGAAAGAAAGGTGGATCCTTACAAATCTCAAGGAACCTCACTATAGGCTCAAGGGAACATCTCTCACAAGTAAATCCGCATAGTACTAATGCGCAGGGAAGGACATCATGTTTTGCAAGGTCTGACCTCTCCAAAAAAGAGAGTGTAAAAGGAATAGCCCTAGGTCGCAACCTCCCATGTCACAACTACCCTCAAGTCACAAATGACCCCACATCACAGGTCGCAAATGACCCCAGGTCGCAGGTCGCAAAGGACTCTAGGTCGTAGGTCGCAAATGAATTTGAGTCGGAAGTGGCCCAAATTGCAAGCTAACCCAACAGTTGGGGAGGTCAAGATTCAAGGGAAACTTAAGAGTCACTTCAGCCTATATGTACAACTTCGAGAAATCACAAAATGAATTTTAGCACTTGAGTTGAAAGGAGGACGAGATAGTAAATTGGTGCTTGAGAGCTAAAGGTACTGCGCTCTTGGTATCAAGTAGAGGGAGTTGTAGCAAGGCCAGGGTTTTGGTATCAGGCTTTGAGATGAATAACCCATGTTCCACTCTTGGGTTTTGACGAAGTGCAAAATATGTATTTGAAGTTGCAGCCACATTAATAATATATTCTCCTTTTCAGCACCAATTCACATGCCTACTTATGGTGGTAGTACTAGCTGTCTTATATTTAACCATGTTTTTATGTGTGCTTTCATTCACACAATTGGCTATGGACTGATTCATAGTGGTTACATGTACGTTTTTCTTTCGAATTGGTGTTTTTTTATGTATTTACATGTCAATGATATATTGTGAACTATTTTGCAGTTAACTTATGACATGTTTCTCTTTCATGTACGTCCGACAGGGTTTGGTTCACCGATCACGCTCATGGGGCACCCCATTTTATTTGCTGCCTATACTTTCTTGTATCTTTGTTTACGGTTCGTCAATATTGGGCCACTTTTGCTTCACTGATTGGGCATTTTACCCTTTCCTCCACTTTGGCACCTTCTTACCCGGCAACCCAGAGCAGACACACTTATGGCAGCAGCCAGGCCCACATACTGGATGGGGCTCCTATCCCAAACAGAGTGAGGTCTAATTGGGACCTTTCACCGCGGATACCCCCTTGTTGTCATCGGTACAATTTTTCCCATTTTGGTGCTAAAAGGAGGGCCAGATGAAAAGCTGAGCCCTTGGAGCTTGCAATTATTCTCATATATGTAAATGTCTCATCCCCAAATCATTCTCCCGAGATGTTTATCGGATTTGTCTTTTTATCGATGCTCAATCCCTCATGAACCTCTATATCACTTGTCTCATTTAAATTTCAATGGCGAGAATGGGATTTCATAACCGAGCACCTCTCTGATTTCCTTGATTTTTGTGAGTATTACGAAATTGATGATGAGGAGCTGGCTTGTGTGCTCTTCTCCCTCACTCTCGAAGGTCATGTTAAGCAATGGTGCCACTCATTTCCAGCAGATTCCATTCATTCTTTTGGGCAACTCGCCAGTGAATTTCAACAAGATTTTCACACGTATGATTTTCAAAATGTATTCATAAGGTTAAATGAGTTCAAGACGAGACCTCAAGAATCTCTAGAGGATTTTTCCATTATATTTTTTCATCCTTGTTTTGAGTTCCCTGAAAGAGATGTCGATTGGGCATATTAAACATTTTTGACAAGTAGTTTTCGTTTCCTCACAACACCTTCAATCTGCAATGAATCCTGATCCCAATGTCTGTTATGAGAATCCTCAAGTTACTAGTGATCTCGATTATGTCCCTAATATTTTATTTTCCATCTCTCCAGGTTCGGAACAAATTCAGGCCTCCAAGGAGTAAACTGCTATTTGTGACATTTCTCTTCCTCCTCCTGATCTGCTGTGTAATGGATTTTTGGTCGCAAATAGTGCAAGTTATGATAGATGCTTACAGGAAAATGAAATATTTTTTATCACCTCTAAATATTGCATACACCCTGTCAAATCAAAACTTCTAAACCATATTGGCTTAACATCTCTCCTTGTTGATGAAACCAATTTCGAATCCACTTAACATGTGCCTGGGTCTAGTTCTAAATCTCGTTCACCTACCGACAATGAACTGGGCCTTGTCCCGAATAACGCTTATTACCTTGTGAAATCCTTGGATCATGATGTGCATGCAGGTTCATTGGCCTCTTTTGATGACACTAATGTGCGAGGTGAAAGTCCTTATACGATTGGTACCCCTGCATCTGAAGCATTTCATCCATTATCCCCTGATTCATTTCTTGAGTTTGCCACACCAGTAATTTCTTCAAATTATTCATAATTGTCTCATGCTGGTGTTGATGGCATTGATGAACATGAGGGTAATGTTTCAAAATCACATTACAAAATTGATGAGTCTCTTATTTCCGATCTCTTTCATTCGCAATATTTAAATGGCCAAGAGAGTGACTACATGTCTCGGTAATCTCAAGATGTTTCTCTTACTGATTCATTCCCATTTTTAACCCTAGAGGAGCCTAATATACCAGATACCCAACCTGATCAAATTGGTGGTTCTAAAGATTGTTATTTCTCTGAAAATTTATTCACTCACACCTCTCGTGAATTTCACTCGTATCTATCTTTTGATTCTATGAAGCCACCAAAATTCGATGATTCTTTTTTTAATGATTTAGGGACCCATCAGGAAGTCGATGCAATTTAACTTCTACTGACGGTTATCTCAAGTTATCATGATCTTGATGGGACCCCTAAAACAAGTCTAACTAGGGTTTCTCAAATTAGGGTTTCTAAAATTACGGTTCCCAAGCACCACACTCCTCTCAGTATAACCATGTCGGATGTCAACTCATCGGGTAAAGCCTTCGATTCAAGTGATGTTTCTCGGAGCACGTCTTTCTATCCCCTAAGAGATGATATGCAGAAACCTCTATACCCTAATTTATTCACTGGAAGGAAGACACCGACCATTGTCTCTAATAGTTTTTTGTTGTTGCCCAACCATTATAAGTTGCGGTCAAGTACAAGAATTTGATGTTTTATAAACCTCTCTATTGCCTGAAAATATTCTGGTAAATTCCTCTCATCCTGGGAAATATAAATAATATGATATGTTGGATTTTCAATATGTCAGTTAACAAACATTTGACCAAATTAATAATATGCTCGCTGACAGTTGTTTGATCACCATAAATAATGACCACATCCATTCGCGAGTTGATCTCACGTAACCACCCAAGTTTGAAAACCCCTCGTTGGAAGGTCCAGATTTTTTCTAGCACGTTGAGGCACTTTAGCCCTTGCTGATGGTTACGTGAGGTCATCACGTCCCCGAAAAAATCCAAGGAAAACTTCGAACTAGGGTTTCCAAAATTAGTGTTTGTGCACTTGGATTCTCGAGCATCTTAACTTCGCCTGGTGAACTCTTATTTTTCCCATTCCATAAAATTTATCATCCTCGACATCATGATGAGATTCCTGGCTAGCTTGACAGATCTTATTCGACAAATTTATCTGCAAATAAGCAATGTCTTACCTCACTTCCGTCGTATCTAAGGTTGTGCATGGAGGGATGTGTGTCATTTATAAATGATTTTAGGTATCAATTACATCTTCCTGTGTATCAATATGAAATTTCAATTCAGCTTGAACAATCCACTCTGGCACATTCTATGGTAAGTAGCCATGACCTTCTTGTTATTGCACATGATTTTCAGGTAAGTCTTGTTTTCAGAGCACAATTTTGTATGCTTGTTCTGATTTTGAACATTATTGTTCTTGCAGTTCAGGAGCTAATGCAATGGGTGCACTAGAAATCTGATTTCACATAACCTAATCGCCTCTTCAGTTAAACTAGGGTTTTGTTTTAGGCTAGCTAGGATCTTTTAATAAAAGTTTGTTGGTTGAAGTTGTTAATTAGGGTTTACTTGCTAGGGTTTGCTTTATGGTTTAAAATTATGTTTGTTTTATTTTCTTACGGTCAATAACTTCATGCATTATAATTTTCCATTAGTTTGCACTCATGGCCTTTCATTTTTCTCATTGCTGCATAATATTTAGATAATCATTGCATGCGCTTTGCCTTGTTTTTCACCTAAAACTAGCTAATTCCTCTCGCAGATGGCATCGCATTGCATCGTAAGCCTTGTTTGTTACATCACGTCGTACACTTTCCTCCTCGCATCATATGCACTTTTTGTTGATATAGCTTGGAAACCCTCTATATATTGTGTGCCTCTGCATGAGCCTTCATCGAACCCAGAGCCTTCAAACCCTTGGTGCCCTGACTAGCCTTCTTACTCCTCCTTGCACATGTTGAAGCCAAATGGATTTCTTTTGCCTCTTTGCCTGCATCGAAACCCTGAAGGTATTCCTTGCTTGTCATAATTTATAAAACCCTAACCCTATTGTTTGTGTGAGGTTGTGGTGGTTTCCCCAAGACGCATCTTCTCTAATAACCGGTTATTAGAGTCACATTCTTGGCATCATTCCTATGAGTCTAATTCATTAGCCAGGGAGATACAAGAAAGTTTCTTGTGGGGAACCCTAATCGGTTTACACGACCTAGAATCATAACCTGAACCTTGTGCTCAACATAGTCTTGGATGTCTCAACGACGTGTCGCATGTTTCACCTATTAGCTGGATATGGGATGTGAAGGCTTTGCATGAAGGAAAACCCAAATCACGATATATTTCAGTTTCTGCCAAACAAGAAACAACCTCTCTTGCAAAGAAAGATAAGTTGGGATCCCTTGTCTGCCGGTAAATAACTTCCAGAAAGAAAAAGTGCCCCGAGCACATACAAATAAGTTCTATAAGAACATGAAACACATAAGGGTAAAGGATTTAGAAATGTTTCCTGCATAGAGATGTAATGAAATGAGTTCGCCGGGGTACTGACCAAGCTCCCTCGCAATGGAGCAATGTTTGTGATTTATTGAAGTGACTTCGTCGGGGTACTGTTCAGGCCTGCTGGCAGCGGAGCAACACCAAAAGCTTATATTAAAAATTATGAATATAATAAGCCCTCTGACTGGTCCTTCACATTATCATCAACTCCTGGCGTGCATGAATTTCTACTTGGCTGTTTTCCGATTAAAAGAACTATCTGATGCACAAAAGGAAGGCATATATATAAAGGTCAAAGCACCGGAGTAGGTACCCACAGTGCTTTCCCAATATTCTTTTTCATCATCCCCTAGACTTGAGCTAGTATAGGGACGTTGACAGAGATGTTGGATTCTACCAGTGGTTTGCCAATTGTTGTAGCTGCTACAACACCACCCAAAATTTTGGGTATATTCAAAATTTCAGGTCCCCGTCTGCTCGCTCAGTCATTAGGAATTCGACCAAGCCATTAGGAATTCGACCAAGCCTTTAGTCAGTGATATCCCCATGAGCTATTCCTACCAAATCTTGTCACTGCATCCACTAGCCTTGATATCTCATCAATTCACTAGGCCTTGGGGGTTTGCTGCTTCAAAGAAAATTGAGATTACTTCCATTGGATTCAAAGATAGGTTTCCCCTAGGTTGTCATGACAACGACCTTAGACATGCTTGACCTATTGCCAACTCCCTGCAAACCTTCTCACCATAATGACAAGATACTTGTGTTACAATCACGTCATGTAAGGAGGTATCTTGTACAACAACCGAGATCATGCATGTACTTGAGTAGAAGTTTTTATGTGTTTTAAGTACATGACATATTTTCTTTAAAAGCGCTTCCACCATGGATCATTTGGGCATTCTATTTGGGTTTTTCCGCCAATATTAGGGTCCCATGTTAATTATTTTAAAATCTAGGACATCATTCTCTAATAGTTACCATTTACTAATTGATATTCCAATATGTCACGCAGGTGGAGCCCATGAAGGATATACTCAAAAATATCACCACTGCACTGAAGGAAAGAAATTGACTTTAAAATTACAAAAGCTCGATTGCAGAACATGACACATTCATATTTGTTCCATGTAAGTGATGAGAACAAAGGATATGTCTAAGACCTTGTCGAAGTGGATGGCAAGGGCAAGAGTATTTCGAGTTGAAATGAAAAAGGTGAAAAACAAGGAACTCATAATCCCATGGACAATTTTTAGTATCGTGGATGTCAAATTTCATTTCATTTCATTAAGGAGCACAATCAATAAAAAAAACTCATTTAGCTTCAAAATTCGAGTCATTAAAACCAAGAAAAAATAAATACCAACTCGTTCACCTAACCTCATCAAACAACTAGAGTTTAAAAGTATAAACTTCAAAGTCCAGACTAGCTTGGACTTCAAATTATGGTCTACAACATGCCTAATCATCACTCGTTTCCACTATGGTCGCCACTCGTTTCCGAAGGGAGCCACTAAGCCAGATCCAATTTGGAATCTGTGTCTCAGACCAAGGAACGGACCATAGTAGGTTCAAAATACAGGATGGACATTTACACAAATTAACTTCTGTCATTTCCAGACATTTCATTGTTTGAATATGTTAGAGCTGGACTTTATCCATGAACAGGAGAATTGTTTTCAAATTGCATCGGGTGTAATATTGATTTTGTTTTGTTGAGCCTTAATGAGTGTGTTGTACAAATTCGAAGGCGCACGTGCAATTTATTTTTCCATGATTACCACTATTGGAGCGCAGGCTGGACGAATTTGGTGGAGAAACGTTTAGATTTGAAGTGAAGGCTTAAGTTTCCTAAGGATCAGTGTAATTTGATGGAGAATGGCTTAAACCATGGCGTGGAATGGATAATTCTCAAATCTATTGTTTGAGCTAGAGCCTATCACTTATTAAGGTTGTAAGTTAAACGTCCTAAATTCTATAATCATGTCACAGAACTGGGAAGCTGGTATAATGTTGGATGTCTACATAGGGCACTATGGTATTCGATATTTGTATTCATTTAATTGAGCAATGAGGTGGATGGGAGGAAATAATATTTTCCCTTTTTTGGATTTACAACCAACAGTGCTCCTACATTGTGTTGAGTCATAGACTCCACGACATCATACAATGCGCCCTCTGTATTGCACTAGAGCCAACATCCATCAGCGCTCTTGTCGGTTCCTTTCGAAATGTTCGCAAGTGTTGTGCTCTCAAAACCATTTTCTTACAAAAGAACATAAGAAACGGACTCATAACGAGCTATAATATTAGATCTGAAAGACAGTTCACCAACGGAAATAGTTGCACGACCTCAAATTTTATGGAGAGGGCTGGTGAGACTTAGCATTCACGTGGCCCTATGTCTTCTCCATTGTGCGGAATGCCCGAAAAACACGAGGGAAGTCTCAACTGGACAAAATCTAAGGGAGTATGACATATGGCTTGTTGTGACCAGTTGCTGAGTTGTAAAGTAGTTGTAGATGTGCTCGGTGTGACCTATGGCAAGCAAGACTAGTCGCTGTATCGCAGAGCATGTGGAGCAATCGAGCAATGCGACTTGCATGGAATTTTGACTATGCGACCTCTGGGAGGTCACATTTCTCCTTATGTCGGTGAGTCACATAATTACACTTAGGAAAAGTGGCAAGAGTAAGCGACCTCCACGGTAACGTGATTGGTCGACCTATTCACCATCAGATTTGTTGACCACCATATTTGCGTTGGAGCCATAGAATAGAAAACCAGTTTTGACCATTGAAAGGTGTCTAAGTGGATTTGCATCCCATCTCGATGCATTTGACAATATTTTCACTCGAATGCATAAACAATGGGAGCTACAAAATTCACACAAGCCTTACAGGTCATTCACGTAATTAATGACAGAAATACTAAGCTGCTATAGGGAAAGAAGATCCATTCCCCAAGGAGTCACTGGGCCAAGGAGACAAGCATACATACTTCCTAAATTTTCAAGGGAAGATAATTGTATGGAAATTGGCCTATAGGTAAAACATGATCAAGAAACGTAGAAACACAATCAAGGAAGAGATACGGGGAAAATTATGGTCACTATAGTTCCCGGGGACATGGACTAAGACATCAATGCCCTTTGATCCCATTTTAAAGTCAATGGATTTGCCTTCAACAAGAGGGTCTTGGATGATAACCGTATCAAGGAAACCGGGAGAATTTTCACAAAGGCTACGTGCTTCATCAACACCATTATAAAATAGGTGGAAAGCCAGCTCGGAGGTAGTTTTGAAACAAGTTAAAATGCACATCTACATTCGACACTCAATCCATAGCAATACCAAAGACACCACAATGATCGAAGAAGCATGGGGAGACGCTACACAAGACATTCTCTCTAGAAACATAGTGGTACAACCATTGACCACATAAGGGTCAAAATTTATTATTTGTTAAATCACTTTTTCAGCTAATTAAATGCGTTTCCAACATCAATTTTACTATAAGAAAATGTGACCCATGTTATTTGTTTACAGGCAGAGTTCGTCAACTTGCATGGCAAAAGCTATGGTCTCCTCTTACAAGAAAGATGGTTCCCCACAAAACTTTGATAACCTCACGGCAAGCTCAAAAGACACATCACGAAAATATGGATGTCTGCAAATGGAGCATAGTCACAGGACGACTAGCTGGTTACAAGACTTAGTAACCACATCATTGCAACATACAAGAAAACAGCACCTGAGGGTTTCAAAAACCCTTGACAACACCCCTTCTCCGTTCTAATGCAAAGGTTTCTCCTCGTGATATAGATGTTTCCGGTTTGCACAACAAAAGCTATGGTTTTCTCTGGAAAGCATGGTGGATCCTTACATAGCTCTAAGAACCTCAGTATAGGCTCAAGGGAACATCTCTCACCAGTACATTCACACAAGACTAATGCACAGGGAAAGACATCGTGTTTTCCAAGGTCTGAGCTCTCCAAAAAATATAAGTGTAAAATTAATAGCCCTAGGTCGCAACCTTCGAGGTCACAACTACCCTCAAGTCACAAATGACCCCACGTCACAGGTCGTAGGTCGCAAATGACCCTAGGTCATAGGTCACAAATGACTCCAGGTCGTAGGTCGCAAATGAGCTCGAGTCGCAAGCCAACCCAACAGTTGGGGAGGGAAATAGTCAAGGGCAACTCAAGAGTCACTTCAGCCTATATGTACGACTTCAAGAAATCACAAAATTACTTTTATCACTTGAGTTGAAACAAGGACGAGATAGTAAATTGGTGCTTGAGAGATAAAGGCACTAAGATCTTAGTATCAAGTAGAGGGAGTTGTAGCGAGGTTGGGGTTTTGGTATCAGGCTTTGAGATGAATAGCACATGTTCCACTCTTGGTGTATTTGAATAGCCCATGTTCCACTCTTTTCCAACACCCATTCACATGCTTGATTATGGTGGTAGTACGAGCTATCTTATATTTCACCATGTTTGTATGTGTCCTTTCATACACGCAATTGTTTATGAACTGGTTCATATTCGTTGCATGTACGTTTTCCTTTCGAATTGGTGTTTTCTTATGTATTTCCATGTCAGTGATATATTGTGAACTATTTTGCAGTTAACTTCTGGCATGTTTCTCTTCCATGTACGTTCGGCAGGGTCTGGTTCATCGATCCCGCTCATGGCACACCCCGTTTTATTTGCTGCTTAGACTTTCTTGTATCTCTGTTTGTGGTTCGTCAATCTTGGGCCACTTTTGCTTGATTGATTTTTCATTTTACCCTTATCTCCGCTACGTCACCTTCTCACCTACCAACCCAGAGCGGACACACTTATGGCGGCATTCAGGCTCGCATATTGAATGGGGCTCCTATCGCAAAAGGAGTGAGGTCTAATTGGGACCTTTCACCGGGGAGACCCTCTTGTTGTCAACGATACAATTTTTCCCTCCAACACAACCTTATGTTTCAGTTACATTAAATTTATGTTTCGTTATGGTATATTTGTATTATGAATGCAAACATGGAAAGAGACCATATTTGAATATTTTGATATAAATAGAGGAAACATTTATATTATTTAATAATTTTATTGAATCTATGATTTCATAAATTTACATTGACGTTATCACAGTATTGACATATATCATTTTGATAGAAAAAAATCATCCTCACACAATGATATTGATAATGACAATTTAAAAATGTTTATTGAAAACAATATAATATCAATAAACTTGAATAATAACAATAATAATATTGTGACATCCAAATGGTACATGAATCTATGCAACATTTCAAAGTGCGAGTCTCTGTCAGAATGTTATACTAGATTATAATTTATCCAATTTAATTTCTTGGCTTTATAATATTAATCCCAAGGGTTTATAATATTAATCTTAGGGCTTATAATCCTACGGTTTAATATATTAAACTTAGCATTGAATATATTTATCCTAGGGTTTATAAACTTAGGGTTTATAATATGAATCTTAGGGTTTCTAATTTTGGGAATTATGATGTTAGGATTATAATATTCAGTTTAATATTGTGATGCTGGAATGATACATAAATGTGTCCAACATCACATTTTGACAAACATTGTCTTAATGTGATAATCAATCTAACAATGATTGTCATAATGTTACATTACATTGCAATTTATTCAATATCACAATGCCACACTACAAAAATGGGGTTTGATATGAGAGTTTATATAACTAAGTTTTCTAAAATTAGGTTTATAATATTAGGAATTAAAATATTTTGTTTAATATTGGATTTATAATATAATAATTTATTTTCGTTTATAATATTGGGTTTTTTAATATTGGGTTTATAATATATTGTTTAGTGTCAAAGTTTGAGATCTTGGTTTTTTAATATTGGGGTTTATAATATTAATACTATAATATTTATCCTATAATTTATAATATTTATCGTAGGGTTTATAATATTGATCCTAGGGATTATAATATTAATCTTAAGGTTTATAATGTTGTGTTTTATAATATTAGAGTTTATAATGTTATATTTGTATTATGTATGCAAACATGGAAAGAGACCATATTTGAATATGTTGATAGGCACAGATGATGTATTTATATTATTTGATAATTTTAATGAATCTATTATTAGTTACTTTTACATTGAGGTCATCACAGTAATGACATAACCTCACAGTTATTATATTTTCATCCTCACATGGTGAAAATGAAAATATAAAAATGTTTATTAAAAATAATATAATAATAATAAAATTGAATACTAACAATAATAATGTTGTGATGTTTAAATTGTACATGAATCTATGCATTTATCTAGTATGCGAGTTTTTGTCAAAATATTATATTAGATTGTAATTTATCCAATTTAATTTCTTGGGTCTATAATAGCAATCCTAAGGGTTTATAATATTAATCTTGGGGTTTATAATCCTAGAGTTTAATATATTAAGATTAACGTTTAATATATTTATCTTAGGGTTTATAACCTTAGGGTTTATAATATTAATCTTAGGGTTTATAATTTCGGTTTTTTGATGTTAGGGTTTATAATATTTATTTTAATATTAGGGTTTAATATCATGATGCTAGAATGGTATGAAAATGTGTTGAACGTCGCATTGTGACAAACATTGTCTCAATGCAACAATCAATTTGAGAATGATTATCACAATGTTACATTGCATTGCAATTTATTAAATGCCGCAATGCCACACTATAGAAATAGGGCTTATAATATTGTGTTTAAAATTGGGTTTATAATATTAGGGTTTAACTATGGTTTTTAATATTGGGTTTGTAATATAGCGTTTAGTATCACGATTTGAAAATTTGGGCTTTTAATATTAGGGATTATAATATTGGGTTTTATAATCTTAGAGTTTATAATATTAATGCAAGGGTTTATAATACTAATCTTAGTGTTTATAATATTTATCCTACGATTTATAATATTTATCGTGGGGTTTATAATATTAACTCTAGGGATTATAATCTTACTCTTAGGGTTTATAATATTGGATTTTATAATGTTAGGGTTTATAATATTTCGTTTAATATTATGATGTTTCAATGGTACATAAATCTATCCAACATCGCAATGTGACAAACATATTCGAAATGTGACAAAAGTGTGACAATCATTGTCACAATGATACATTTCATTGCAATTTATTCATTCTCACATTGTGACATTGAATAAATTAGGGTTTAATATTAATATTAATGTCTTGGGTTTATAATATTAATCCATTGTGTTTTTAATATTAATCTCATGGCTATTAATCCCTTGGGTTTATAATATAATAATACCTTAGGTTCATAATATTAATAATCTCACCGTCGTAGTGTATTAAACATCATTGCAATGCGACAAGTAGTGTGACAATCATTGTCACAACAATACATTACAATGCAATTTATTCAATCTCGTATCACAACATTGAATAAATTAGGGTTTAATATTAATATTCATCCCTTCTATTGTAATATTAATCTCATGGGTTTATTGATCCCTTGGGCTTATAGTATTAGTAATCCATTTGGCTTATTAATGCCTTAGGTTCATAATATTGATCCTTTGGGTTTATAATATTAGTAATCCCTTGTGTTTATTAATCTCTTGGGTTTATGATATTAATCCATTGGTATTATTGATCCCTTGGGTAACTTATAAAATTAATAATCTCTGTATTTTCTAATATTAATCACTTTGTTTTATAATATTAATAATCCCTTGAGTTTATAAATTTCCTTATAAAAAATGAGGAATAACATTTTTACGGTGACACTCTACAAAGGGAGATGGGGGTGCTCTGTAACCTTCCAGATCTATTGAAATTTGAATTTAAGAGACCCTAAGTGCACGTGTTAGTGTCCCTCATCTTCATCCTTCATATGATTAGGCCCGGACGAGGTTTATGTTCCTCCCTTCAATGAAGAGGATGATTTTTGAGATCTAATAGTGAACCTTAAGTTTAATTCATGGCTTAAGGATTCACAAAGAAAATTGTCAAAAAATCCTTGAACATATTGTTCGTCACTCTTCCTCTATAAATTTAGAATACTTCTCTGAACGTTTTAGACACTATGTTAGTTGGTAAATTCATGGGCATATGGCCCTCTCCAAAATCCCTGGAATAGTGGGATAAAATGACCTAAAAACAAATGATTAAAGGAAACTTGGTTATTTTCGCTGTTAGAAATAGAGTTTTCACTCCCTTGGTCGAGTTCAAGGAAGATTGGAACATAATACTCCACAATGTTATGTGTTTTTTTATTCCAGAGGTATGTACTTAAACACATGGTGCCTTGATTTTATTCCTGATGAATATGTTCCCAGGGTTGTCCCTGCATGGGTTAAAATCCCATGATGACCCCTCTTGTTCTAGAGAGTTGAATGTCTAAAATCCATTTGGAATGACATTGGTCGTTACCTCGACAACATTGAGCCTAAATGTCAACAATTCTCTTGTCTGAAAATATGTGTTGACGTTTATTTAGAGTAGGGAGTACCCCATGATATTAATCTCTTGCAAGGGGGAATGGATATTTTTCTAATCTCTATACTATGAGAAGCTACCACAAATACAAGCACTTTGCTCATGATTTCAAAAAGAAAAAGGCTCATAATGATTATGGTTTTGTGCCATCCCATGAGGAACATTTTCATACACATAAATGAGGTGGAATTAAAGGCAAAGAAGGTTCCAAGAATTCCAATGCTTCAAAGCAGAATATTACCTCTTCTTCAATGAATCCTTTTGAAATCTTATCCAAAGGTGAGCCTAAAGGTATTTCTTTGACTAATAATAATGAAGAGAATGATACAGATGGAAACCAAAGGATTTCCATGAAACAATCAATATATAGTACATACTTCCTGGAAATCTCAACCCCACTTCACTTGACTCTCATTCTTTCAAAAGGAAATGGGAAAATATCTAAGAAACGGATTAAGGAATTACAAGGAGCCGAGGAAGAAATCAGTCAAGTTCTCACTAGAAGTGCCGAAAATAAGTTGAACTGGTCTGTTTATTATTCCATATTTGAAAAAAAAAAATTACAAGAGAAAGGTCTATAAATAAGGATGTAAGGAAGGTTGAAAAAACACAAAACATTGTGTTGGGAAATCAATTCCATAACTCCAATATTTTCAAAAA
Organism: Pinus albicaulis; assembly: GCA_034641835.2. NCBI lineage: Eukaryota > Viridiplantae > Streptophyta > Pinopsida > Pinales > Pinaceae > Pinus > Pinus albicaulis. Next base: position 327,631,582 of record CM076582.1, read on the forward strand.
TGCATCCAAGAGAGAACGTGGAAATATCATATTCAAAGGAGGATATTCATTGATCTCTCAAAATATAAAGAAAGCTTTCTTTTAGAAGTCTTGGGGTCTCAGAAACTTATGCAAACAATTTATGGGGTCTTTCATTTTCAATATTTCTATTGGTTTGATAATGGGACTTGTGGGTTATTATACCACAAAGGCATCTCATCCTCGCTCCACTACAAAAAATGAGCCTTGTGGTTTACATGTAATGTTAATTCATCAAATAAATTCAACGAATCTATGAATCAAGCCATCAATGCATTAAATCGCCATGCACACAAACAAATTTACATAAACTAGGCCTTAAAATTAATTTAATTTATATGTTATTACATGACACCTCAAGGTATAATATTCATCCAATTAACTACCTCTTTTAAATTCAAAAAGGCTACAATTTGTAGAAAAAATTACAATATTGTGGATCATTTCAAGATCCATGATCTTCTCCATAAAGCTCTCAATATGATGCTCTCCACAAAGCTCTTAACATGGATTTTTTTCACAAAGCTCTCAACAAATTTCTAAGATCCCTCATGGATATGATTTTTCAATATTTTTAACAAATCCCTGTCCTTTTGATGCACCTTTTCTCATTTTTTTCCTTCTAGAAGTGGTTCTTGTTTATTTTTCATAAAATGGGTCAATGCTCCTGCATCAGAAATCCCATCAAGCCTCAGGAAATAATGGACCTCCGCAATCCGGACAGAAAGTGGGGATATGACCCAAGTAAAAAAGTTGAATGATAATTTTCAGAAAAGGTGAAATTCAAATATAATTTAAAATTGGTGAATGTTGCAAATTTTTCTTGATTTTAGGAGTTTTTTGTTAAGTTTACTAATGGAACAAAATTAACCGTCAATTTCCGTGTTCTCTTCATGCAAGGTTTTGGGTTGCTCCTGGGTGTTGTAACTTGAATCTCCATGGTTTTTCTGTTATATCAGCTCTTAGAAAATGAATCGGTCTCATCCCAATTTTCATTAATACAAATCAATATTCGTTGTTTTGAAAAAAAAAAACTCTTGGAGTTATAATATTTATCTCTTGGGGTTACTAATCCCTTAGGTTTATAATATTAAAATCCCTTGGGTCTATTAATCCCCTTAGTTTACAATTTCAAACTATTGTGTATATTAATCCCTTTGGTTTATTAACCCCTTGGATTTATAATATTAATCCCAACGTTGGAGCATGCAATTCTTTGTCAGAATGTTATATTAGATTGCAAGTTATCCAATTTAATCATTCGGGCTTGTAATATTAATTTCAAGGTATTTTAATATTAATCCCAAGGTTTTATAATACTAATATTAGAGTTTATAATAATAGGGTCTAATATATTAAACTTACAGTTTAATATATGTATCTTAGGGTTTATAACATTGGGTTTTATGATGTTATGGTTTATAATATCAAGATTACTAGTAGGGTTTGATATAATGATGTTGAGATGGTCTAGAAATGTGTTCAACATTACATTATGACAAATCTTGATTCAATGTGACAATCAATCTCACAATTATTGTCATAATGTTATATTACATTGAAATTTATTCAGTGCTGCAATGTCACACTACAAAAATGTAGTTTAATATCAAGGTTTATAATATTTTATTTTATAATATTGGGTTTAATATCAGGGTTTGAAATGTTTGGTTTTTAATATCAGGGTTCAATATTGGGTTTTATATTCTTAAGGTGTATAATATTAATGCAAGGATTTATAATATTAATCTTCACATTTATAATATTATTCCTAGGGATTATAATATTAATATTAGGCATAGAACGTTGGGTTTTATAATGTTACGGTTTATATTATTTAGTTTAATATTAGGGATTAGTATTGTGATGTTGTGATCCGAATTTATGTAGGAACACAACAGCATATAGATATAACCATAAGCACAGAGATGTAGCGGAAATAATGCTTCATTTTGTTACTATAAAATGATTGAAATAAAATAGCTAGGGTGCTGGTTGGCTTATCTCTGAGAAGAAAAGTGGTGTACATAGGGCTCTGAACTATGTTACATTGAGGCTCAAAGGCCTATTATAGAAATAATGGAAATAGATGAGCTAGGGTACTCGCAGCGTATCCCTGAGAAGATATGTGATGCCTACCAGCCCTTGAACTGTGTTACAATGAGGCTCCAAGGCCTATTACAAACATAATGGAAATAGATGAGCTAGGGTACTCGCAGTGTATCCCTGAGAAGAGATGTGATGGCTACCAGCCCTTGAACTGTGTTAAAATGAGGCACGAAGGCCTATTTATTGTTTAAAAACAATGTAAAATCCAAAACGCTCAAAATCCTAACCCTAGGAGACGAAGCGCCAAAACTGTGGGCCCTGTTTGGGTAAATTGGTGTTTCTACCTGCTGGGGAGGTAAATTTGGCATCCGATCTCCATTTGATGCACTCAATAGCTCATTATAAAGATATATCTGAGGAGTAAAACTTTCGATGTGAGAAACATGGGTCCGCTACCAGTTTTCCAAAATATGTCGTTTAGGGCCTCAAAACGGCTCCAGAAGTTTAGGACTTGAAAAACTGCTAAAAATAATCAGTTGTGTTGCAACTTACAAACTGAAAGAACTGATGGTGGTGTTTCAAATGGAATTGGTGGGTGCCCACCAATATCCACCTCGATCATTAAGTCCACAAAATGGCTCTGGGAGTGCAGGACCTGAAAAACTGCTAAAAAAAGTAAGTTGTGCCATCGATATCCACCTGGATCATTCCTCCCTCCTTAGGAAGCAATGGTCTCCATTGCGTTAAGTTCCTCCCTAGGGGGGGAAATTCTGCTGAACTTGGTATTGGATTTTTCCAGGATGTTGCGGACTTGTTGGCAGACGTGCTGGATGTAGATCTCCCGCCGGTGAGCAGCCATTGAAGGATCTAGGAAAAGTTATCCATCATTGCGTTCCTATATTTCTCAAGGCCCTCCTTGAACAAGATTTTGACAGGATCTTCTGCTCCCTCGTCTTTCTTTCCATCTGCCATGGGGGGTCGTCGGAGTTGGTGAGACTGATCTTGGAAGGATGCAACCAGATCGAGCTCGGACTCCTTATACCCTGACCTTTTTAGGGACATGTAAATAAAAATAGAGAAAGAGTAGACCTGCTCTGATACCACTGATCCAGATTTATGCAGGAATGCAACCGAATATAGATATAACCATAAACACAGAGATGCAGTGGAAATAATGCTTCATTTTATTAATATCAAATGATGTGGCGTACGCAGGCCTCTAAATTATGTTACATTGAGGCTCGAAGGCCTATTACAAACATAATGGAAATAGATGAGCTAGGGTACTAGCAGTATATCCCTGAGAAGAGATGTGACAGCTACCAACCCCTGAACTATGTTACAATGAGGCTCCAAGGCCTATTACAGACATAATGGAAATAAATGAGCTAGGGTACTGGCAGTGTATCCCTAAGAAGATATGTGATGACTACCAGCCCCTGAATTGTGTTACAATGAGGCTTGAAGGCCTATTTATTGTTGAGAAACAATGTAAAATCCGAAACGTCCAAAAACCTAACACTAGGAGATGAAGCGCCAAAATTGTTAGCCCTCTTTGGGTAAATTGGTGTTTCAACTTCCTCGGGACATAACTTTTGCATCCGATATCTGTTTTACTGCACAATAGCTCATTAGAAAGATATATCCGAGGAGTAAAACTTTCAGTGTGGGCAACACAGGTCTACAGTTCCATGTTGCCCCTGATTTTCCCCAAAAAATGTTGTTTAGGGCCTCAAAATGGCTCTGGAAGTTCAGGACCTAAAAAAATTCTAAAAATGGTAAGTTGTGTTGCAACTTACAAACTGAAAGAAATGATGGTGGGGGTTCAAATGGAATCAGTGGGTGGCCACCAATATCCATCTGGATCATTAAGTCCCCAAAACGGCTCGGGAGTGCAGGACCCGAAAGCTTGCTAAAAATAGTAAGTTGTGATGACGGTGAAAAAATGAAAGAAATGATGTTGCGGGTACAAATGGAATAGGTGGGTGGCCACCAATATCCACCTGGATCATGTTGGTATGGTACGAAAATATCTTCAATGTTGCAATGTGATAAGCAGTGCGATAATCATTGTCACAATGATACATTACATTGCAATTTATTTATTTCGTCTTGTGACATTGAATAAATTTGGGTTTAATATTAATATTAATCCCTTGTGTTTATAATATTAATCCCTTGGGTTTATTGATCCCTTGGTTTTATTAATGCCTTGGGTTTATAATATTAATCCCTTGGGTTTATAACTGTAATAATCTCTTGGTTTTATTAACCCTTGTATTTATAATATTAATCCTTTGGATTCATAATATTATCTCTTGAGTATATTAATCTCTTGGGTGTATAATATTAATCCCTTGGGTTTATTATATTAATATTTCCAATTCCGCAACATATTAATCATCATTGCAATGTGACAAGTAGTGTGACAATCGTTGTCACAATGACACGTTACCTTGCAATTTATTCAATATCACATTGTGACATTTAACAAATTAAGGTTTAATATTAATATTAATCCCTTGTATTATAGTATTAATCCTTTAGTTTTATAATATTAATAATCCCTTGGGTTTATTAATTCATTGGGTTTACAAAACTAATCCCTTGGGTTTATTAATTCCTTGAGTTTATAATTCTAATCCCTTGGGTTTATAATATTAATAATCTCTTAGGTTTATCAATTCCTTAGGTTTATAATATTAATCCCTTGAGTTTATTAATCCCTTAGATTTATAATATTAATCTCTTAGGTTTATTAATCACTTGGGTTTATAATATTAATCCATTGGATTTATAATATTACTAATCCCTTCGGTTTATAATGGTAATCCATTGGGTTGATAATATTAACAATTCCCTCAGATTATTAATCTCTTGGATTTATAATATTAACAATCCTTTCGGTTTATAACATTGATTCCTTGGGTTCATAATAATGTTTATTAATCTCTTGGGTTTATAATATTAATCTCTTAGATTTATAATACCAAAAAATCATTAGATTGATTAATCCCTTGGATTTATAATGTTTATCCCTTGGGTTTAAATGTTATTCCTCATAATTTTTTAATATTAATACATTGGGTTTATAATATTAATAATCTTTTGAGGTTTTAATATTAATAATCTCTTCGATTTATTAATATGTTGGGTTTATCGTATTAATGTATTGAGTTTATTAATATCATATATATATAATTAATCCCTTGGATATATATATATATATATATATATATATATATATATATAATATGTTATTAATATAATCTAACTATATATAAAAGATATTAACAATTATATTAATAAATATATAATAATTATTGACAATAACATAATGGCATGAAATAAATAGGTATTATTAATAATAAGTAAATACTATATATATTTGAAATATAACTATTAATATATTAATGAAATATGATGTAATAACATAATAATAGTAATATGATAACTATAAATATATAAATACATAATAATATGGTCGTTATTATTTATATAGTATTAATCATAAAAATAGTTATTTTCATTAAGATATATATAATAATTATTGATAAAATATACATAATAGTTATTAATGTGGTTGATATATTACATGAGCCAGCAGAGGAGGTGAGCGATGTTTGGTTAATGGATTTGGATGGAGTCTGGACCAAAGTTCCTGATGTTGAGTACCTTGTTGTTCCTATCATCTGCGCAGCATCCTCGAAGTCCCCGCGTGCGCCAACAACAGAGGAGGAGGCCATTGCGCATGTTTACGGCTGCATAATCGAGGAAGAGGACCTCGCACCATAGGATGATAAAGGAACACCATGACCATGCGGTTTCTCAGTTCTTCTATGTTTTTTGTCTCTTTAGGACCTATTATAGCTACTATGTTTTTATTTGTGTTACGGAAAATTTTGTAAAACATAACTGTTTGCTGCTATTAAAGAGTTGGTTTCCTCTTCAGAGACAACCCCAAACCTATTCTATTTTAAAAGCTTTTAAGGCCGGAATTATCCCTACAACACTTATGTAAAGTTTATTTTATGATTTAATATAAATTAACATAACTTATATATATATATATATATATATATATTTTTTTTTTTTTTTACATTATGAAATTTTGAAATAAAAAGTAGTGTACATGTTGAGATAGGTTAAGAAAAGGAAAAAATTGTCATCATGTTCAGCATTATAAATCAACTTGATGTCTCACATCATCCTTTGAGAGCAACATCATATCATGCAGTACGTAAGCTCTTTTTCAAGAAAACCACGTGATAAAATCATTAATGATCAGTTCAAGATTATCCACTAGGAGATTTTATTCTCAAAATTTTCAAGTGGTGAAGTGTTGTCAAGATTATCCACTAGGAGATTTTATTCTCAAAATTTTTTACCCCCTTGTTTGTGTATAATTTTTTTTGGTAAAATTCACATTAAAGTATATATTACCTATAACAAAGTATATACTACCCACAACAGTGTAGACGTAGACAAAATATATGTGATTTGAAAAAATAAAAAAATAAAAAAATTCTAATTCTATACACTTTTATGGATCACAGCCAAACTCCTAATAAAATTCTTGTTCATAACTTTGAAGTGATAAGTTGATGCATGGGTTTAAACCATAATTCCAAGCTGTATGATCGTTGCTTTTAAATTATTGGTGGCTGGCCACTGTGGAGTCAGGCAAGGGAACATCAGCAATGACTTGGCGCTCCTCGTTTGGCTCTTGCAACTCTGTGTTGCCTGCTTCGGAGATGAGATATTGTTGGATGAAAAATATCACCCTAACGCCTACAGACCACAGAGGTTGATGCCGTACGGCTACTGTTTTCCATCCAGAACGCGTGTTTCATAACGCTAGGCGCCTCGTTTTTCAGGGGTTTAATAGAGTTCCATCCATTAGGGTCGAGAACTTTAATTTGGCTTGTTTTAACTGGACTTCGTACCTGCATTTAAGGTGATTCCATCCATCCAAGATAAGGGGTATGGTTGTAGTTCAATGTGAGAAGGCAGTTCCAACGATCCCACACCACCCACCGTTGTTGGATGAAAAATATCACCCTAACGCCTACAGACCACAGAGGTTGAGGCCGTCACGGCTACTGATTTGGGTTGCCGCTATGTGCATTAGACGAGTTTTGGCCAGTTTTTTATTTTTCTTCTCCAAATAGGAAAAAGCCTCCCATCGATGGTCCACGTGAGTGGACTAGTCTTTCCTGACGAATGTGCAGTGGATAAAATTTGATTTTTTGAAATAATTTGTTAGCGTGTTAGCGTGGCATTTCATTGATTACATCTTAATTTTTTTAAGAGGTTATTGATCGTGTCTTTTACTATCGTGTATATAATAATGTTCAAAATATAAAAGACAACGAACAAAGAATATATATTATGTTTGGAGAATCAATATTCATTAGTTTTTTATGAGCTAGATGACAAATATGTCTATCAAGGTATATATATCAGGATATGATTCATAGAAGTAGTATGTATGTGTTTATGTTAGATAGTAGTATGTATGTGTTTATGTTAGACTTAGGTATTGATCCTTTAGCATCACATTTGTTTTTCACTCCATAAACAAACTTCATGGATGTATATATATATATATATATATATTTTAAATCTCTTTTTCCAACCATAATTTCACAAACTCAAGCTAAATATCTTAACAAAAACTAAGGAGAACAAAAAAATAAGATGCTCAATTGGTAAATTACTTATAGAACTCAATTATTTGCACTTTGTAAATTTGTTACATATAACTCTATATCTCATCAAATGATAAGACAAATTGTTAAATAATTATGACTATGCTAAAAAATAACTATAAATCTATCACCATTTTCTAACACATGAACGAGCCAAGATTCCGGTACATAGAATCCATTCATTTAAATCTTGATATTCCTTAGATATACTTAGAAGGAGTGTTAATGTCTAATAAAATAAATCATAAATACATGTATAAAAAATACAAAACATAAAGTACACAATAGTGTTCAAGACAGACAAGTTCATAGAAGCTTAAGATAAAAATGATATTAACACAGAGATTTACTAATGTTTAGGCTCGATAAATGCAATCATTATGATGCTCTCCACTACTAAGAAAGAATTTTTGGGCACTTCATAGAAATTGACTTCCTATAAATGTAGTTAGGCATTTACCACACACAAAATGGAAGCAAACAATTCTTCAATAAAATTATTTTATTTGCATGCTTTCTCTTTAAATCTAACTTTAATAGATTTCATGTATTTTCCTCTTTCTTTTTTTATTTCAAATACTTCATTTCCAAGAAGAAATACCAGAGTTTCAAAAAATTTTAAATACACTAAACACAAAATTCACTAAATTTAAAACCTAGAATAAGAAGTTGATAGTACCAATGACATGAATTATTATATTGGTTATGACCATAGATGCATTAATAATTCATTGAATGCTAAGAGAAATCTTTAGTTGACATGGAATCCATCCAAAGATGTTTGGGTAAAATTTATTTTCAATAATGCATTAAGGTTGTTGGGGGTTGATTAGTTTACAAATGAATCCAAGTTAAAAGAAATTACTCATCTTCATTCATAATGGAAAACATGTCCACAAACCTCTCCTCATTCTCCAACACATACTTAAGAAGCCCTTTAAAGGAACCAAGTTGGATTCATGGATATTTCCCTTATAGCATTTTTGTTTTTAGTTCTATGTGAGGGAAACACTAAGTAATTATAAAATGTTCTAAAAGTCAGTTTTCTTTCATAATTATTGCCAACAACTCTCATGAAACCAAGCTTACTAGTGAAAAAATTTAGATACTAAATCTTTTTTTCATGGATTATTGATTGAAAACTTATCTTGTAATTGAAAACCACAAACAAAATTTTATAATTAAAGATTAATTATCAAATAAATTAATTTAATCCTTACACTAATATATTTTAACTTTATTTATAATAATTTAAAACATAATAATTAATTTATACTATACTTTTATTATAATTCAAACTCTAAATAGAGAATCGAATTCAAATTAGGCTCCACATGGAATAAGAATCTAAACTTAATATTAATATAAGTAATTGGATATCATATTCATATTGTTAATCCAAATTTATTACTTTAAGTATTGTTTAAATGATTAATCCATATAATTGTAAATTATCAATTAATCCTTCTTCTTTGTTCCTCTTATATACTTTCAAATATAAAAGCATTTCTTTTATTGAAAGAGAATTTTATAAATACATTTTTATAATAATAAAAAATAAATTTTAAAATTGGAAAAAATAATAATAAATAAAATTGTAAAAACATTGGTTAATATTTTTTTTATATATCATAATTTTTTAATTCTTAATAAACTCTAAAAATATTAAATTGTGGTGATACAAATTTTCTTTAAATTATTATATTTAATTATTAGAAAAATTACTTATTCTATTTTAATTAAAATTTCTAATAATATATGTAACAGCTATACACCTCAAACAATACATATTTAAAAAAAAAAAAAATCATTTTTTACCTCTAGCAATAGCCTCTATTCAGCTATAAATCAATTGCAATATCTTAAGGTTTACATTCAAGATTATGACTTAATGAAAAGATTACACAATTACCAATGCATAACAAAGGATTCAACATTATGACTTAAAGAAAATATTATTCAAATATCAATGTATAACAAAGGTTTGACATACATGTTATTTGTACCATGCTTATGCCACCACTCCAGTTGGGCTTATTCCCTATCATATCTATAGTGTTGATATATTATTATTGACTGCAAGTGTTAGTATGGTATTATTTTCTATTATATATATAAAATCGGCGGTAGATATTATCGCACAATTCATTTAATTAAATCTTAGTTTTATATACCACTATTAATCTGGCTTAACTAATAGTAATCACTTGCATGCATAAATGTCTAATGTGATAAAACTTACATCTGTGATCTCTCTTGGCTCCATCTGAGTCATTCATACCTTATCCATGGGATCAACGGTGTGCATGTGGAGTGGGATGGTTAGGGTAACCACCCACCCCACCCTTTAGTCTGGTCTCTCATTTGTTCCGCTGCTTGGAAACACCTTTTGGATCTGCAACTTTGCTTTGTTAATCTGCGACGACGCTCACAAGGACATGCTTTGGATCAATATGATTTTTAATGGAACCATACCAGTTATTCCTTCCATTTCCAAGGTTAGTTTTCCATAACCCTTACAACGGAAATGCTTGGTTTCTGCTTATAGGTTTAATCTTATAATGCACAATTTTTAATTTTCTTCTCAGTTCCCAATTTATGGGTTCTTCTTGAAATGGGTTTAAGGTTTTCAGCTTTCACAGAGTGACTGTCTCTATACTACGCAGGTCTCACCTTTAGGTTTGCGGAAATGCTCTGTCTATGAACAGGAAATCTCCAGGACTTACCTCTGGCCACGCCTCCAGGTAGTGATTAGGAACCCTACAGTACATATTTTATTTACAATATTTTGTGCTAACGTTGTGTTTCGGTATCGTGGCCAGTAACTTCGTATTTTGTGGTAATATCTACAGGTTGATGGCCCGACCCTAACCGATAGCCCAAGCTACTCAGAGTTTCACCTCTTACACTTCTCAGTCACAGTGTGTACCTCTTAAGATATTTTCAAAGGGTTTATGGTTAATTTCTGACGCTGTCGTTGAATTCGGCCTACTCTTTTTCTGCAGGTTCAATATCTAGCAAGAGACTCTCTGAATCATGTCGTAATTTCTTCTTTTTGTCTGTGGTTGAGGGTTTGAGCGAAGCTCGCCCCCTATTCTTGTGTTCTGTTCGGAACCATCCTTTTCATACTTACTCAGAAGCAATTTAGTCCAGCCTTGGTTTTCTTTCCACAATTAATTTGTCTTCAATCAGTTGTTTTAATGGAATATTGGTCCTAGATCTTGGCTCTTGGAAATGTCTATCAAAACACTATTCATTGGGTCTGGTCAATACAATCTGTAATATTTTTTCTTCTATGGTTGTTCTACCTGGGCTAAGTTAAGTTTACTGTCATATTTCCAAATTGTTAACATTGTGTTCAACATTTAGTTCTCTGTTATTTATGTGAAGATTGTTTAACTATATTTTCCTTCCTACACATGTGTAGATAAATACATTTCTCTCTCCTCTTATTGGTAGATTTTTTTCTGTGGAAATTATCAGAGCTTACCTGTATGGGTATTTCGTCTGGGTATTCCTCCCTGTGGGACGGGAATACTAACCCTTACTTTAGGGTTCGGGTTCTAAACCCTCAAGCGTAGCCCTTGAGCTTACTTATGTAATAATTTTTATACCCCACGGGGTGTTTTATATGAATGATTCATCTTCTATTTATGTTAAAATTATATGCACGAGAAATAATTGTATTTTCTATATTCTTAATAGTAGTGGAAATACTTCTCGTTTTTTGTGCTACACAGATTTTAGACTATAATTACAATTTCTCGCAATATGTTATAAATAGAAGTTTATGACTTCTTCCTATTTACAGTTAACCCTTCTGTAATTCTTTCCTTTTAATGTACTCGCATAATTATTTTCTCCAGAATTACAGTCTTAAGCAGTTTCACATAGTTTATCCTGTTGAATTCTTCTAGCACAGGTTTTAAATTCAAATCTTCTTATATTGTAATAAATAACAATAGCTTTAAATATTTTATACTTTTGAAAATAAAACATAAACCAAAACTCTAAGATACATCTGTACCTAATTCTGGATGAATTTTTTCTAAAGTCTGATGGTCCTCCCGACCGTGAGTGAGATGATTACATCCTCAGCTACCCCCTTGCTCCTCACCAAGGTCTAGGTGTTTCAATGAGACCAGAAGTTAGACCTCAGGAATCAATCCGGAATTTTATTCTTCCAGGTATTAATTGAGCCCCACTGGTCTCTCTACCAGCTCTGGATTACTCATGGCAATCTCTTGTTGCTTCACCCTTCATACCTTCTACACATAACCACATTCCTTACCAGGATTTTCCCATATATCCTTTCTTTGGAATGGTAACTATAAGAAATGTGTCCACCTTTTCACCCTGGTATCTTGGAATAATTTACCAATCAGTTACTTCTTTCTTTTACTCCAGATAAATTATTTATTAACTCTCTTTGAAAATACCAAAGATAATTTATTAAAATAAGGTTAACGAATACTTATTCGTTACCCTTTCAAAGTATATCATGACAAGTGTTTAAGTCCAACATTAAATTAAACAAAGTGTTACAATATAATAATAAATTTAATTATTAGAAAAAATATTTAGTTTATTTAAATTAAAATTTCTAATAATATAATAATAAATTTAAAAGTAGTGAATTAATTTTCTCAAATCTGGAAAAATCCACTGTTAAGCGTGCTTGAGCCATAGGATTTCTAGGATGGGTGACCTCCCGGGAAGTCTTGGTTACCGGGTGCAAGCCTCGGAAGTGATGATGATTCATTTCACTACTTCCAATCCCACTCCTTCACCCATGTGCGCATCACCCTATGTAATGAGTGCTAAGTGGACTATTCCAAAATCATGAGAAATTAGTCAGTTACAACTACCGATCATGGAAATGGCCATTCCTCTCATGGAAACGACCATTCCTCTCATGGAAATGGTCATAGATGAATGAATTTCTTAAAGCAGTTGAAATCCAAAAAATTATATCTAATATAATGCAGTGCGGAAACCCCTCATACTTAAAATATATAATTTTCTTTGAGAAAATCGCTTCGAGACTGGACTGTTTCCTAATCTCGGACAATTTTATTCATATGGGGGGTGACATCTTCTCCACAATCCTTCCTGCTTTAGGCTCGGACCATTGGCCCATACAACTGCAATGGTCATGCTTGAGAACTTCTAGCAACAAGCCATTTTGTTTCGAGCAATTCTGGCTCTCTCATCCCGGCTTCAAAGAAATGGTCAATAATTAGTGGCGCAACATCACCCCACCGGAAGATTCCAAAATGTACCAATTTCAAAAAATGTTGAAGATCTTGAAAAATCACCTAAAGCATTGGAACCAAACATCTTTTGGAAATATTTTCAAAAGTCAAAGAGATCTAGAAAATCAAATGGCTGACCTTTAGCAACTAATCATCAGAGAAGGGTGCACGGAGGAAAAGTCCCATCAAGAACAAGATCTTATGAGCCGCTTAGAAGACAAAAGATTGCAAGAAGAAATTATCTAGAAGAAAAAATCAAAAATACAATGGCTCAGAGAAGGGGAAAAAATACCAAGTTCTTCCATCGCTACACCATTCAGAGAAGAATGATCAACCGAATCTCAATCTTAAAAAATGATCAAGGAGTTAACCTAGAAGCTCACGCTGACATTGAGCATGAAATCTTGAATTACTTCAAGGATATTCTCAGAGAGCCTATTATAGAGCGACATCCCACCATCAAAAATATCACTTAGCACATTCCCACTCTAATTACGAAGGAGAAAAATCAAATGCTATTAAGACCTCTCCTATTTCAGGAGGTTGACTAAGCCATGTCACAACTAAAGTAGGGGAAAGCATCTAGGCCAGATGGTTTCACCACCAACTTCTTTCATTTCTTCTGGGAGGACATCAAGTTGGAAGCCTGGGAATTGGTGGAAGAATCTCGAAGCATGCACCTCCCTACCCTCAATTCCACCTTTCTCACTCTGATTCCCAAGTAAGAGCAAGCAGTCACTTTGCAATTTCATATAAAAATTCATTGCCAACATTCTCAAACCCCTTCTCCAGCTGCTGGCTTCCCCGAAACAAATAGGCTATGTGGAAGGGTGACAAATCCTGGACGGAATCAACGTCACGCATGAGGTCACTCACTTGTTGAAGAATGAGAAAATCCCAGGTATGCTCCTCAAAATCGACCTTTCAAAAGCCTTCGACAAACTCAGTTGGAATTACATCCAACAAATGTTATTCGCGTTCGGTTTCAATCCCACCTGGGTTCGATGGATCATGAGCTTGATCTCCTCCCCCTTCTTCTCTATTATGCTCAATGGCTCTCCCTCCCCCCTTTCTCGCCCTCAATAGGTATTCGTCAAGGAGATCCCCTATGCCCCTTCATTTTTATTCTCATGGCAGAAGGATTAGGGAGGCTTATTCGCCATGCCATTAACTCCAATACCCTCAAAGGTTTGGTCATCCACCAATGTCCTCCCATCTCCCTCTAGCAATTTGTAGATGATAATATGTTTTTTGGTCACCCTTTTGTCCAAGAAGCTCATGCCTTCAAATCAATCCTTGATTGTTTCTCTAATTCTTCTAGAACCACCATCAACACCGAGAAATCCTAGATATTATTTTTCAAAACCCCTGTCATCACCCAGCTTTACATTGTGAGGATTCTGGGCTTCTCCATCTCCACCATCTCTTCAGAATATCTTGGAGCCCCCCTCATCGATTCTGCCATCAAGCATTCATCTAGGCGGGAACTTCTCGACAAACTTGAAGTTAAACTCTCCCTTTCGACCCCTTGATCCCTCAACTTTGCTGGGTGACTTGTATTAATAAAATATGTTCTCCAATCCATGCCCTTATACTTATTCTTTGTTCTGACTACCCCCAAATGGGTTCTCAAATCAATCCGCAATTTGCAAAGAAATTTCCTGTGGGGAACCAAAAAAGACAACATAAAATGGGTGCTTGTCAAGTGGATAAAGGTATGCGTCCCAAAAATCTCTAGTAGTCTTGGGCTCAGAGATCCAAGTCATAGAAATGCAGTAATGGGAACATGAATCTGGTGGAAATGGGTCTCTCACCCGATGGCTCCCTGGGCTCAGCTATGGGTCTCCAAGTATGCAAGTAATTGGCCTCCCTAGGAGTTGATTCAGTTCCACTCAGAAGTGACTGGCTCCCTCATTTGGAAAGCAGCGAAACAACGCAAGTCCATCATCCTAGAATATAGCTTTTGGGAAGTTCGATCTGGCTCGAATGCTTGATTCTGGGAGGACCCTTGGCAATAGATGCCCAAACTTGCCACTCTTTTTCAAAATCCGCGGCGGCAAGCGGTCCTTAATGACAGGAAGAAAACTCTTGAATTAATTACTTTTGGATCCCCCCACTCTGTTCGGGCTACTAACAATGGCTCCTAGCTGAGCGTTGGTAGAACAATTGGCATTAAGAACCTTTTGGGGATATCAATAAGGAGCTTCACAAAAGAAAAATCAGATACATAACTGGAGAGGAAATTTTAAAATGGGGTTACTCTTCTCGTGGCACCTTCACCACCAAAGAATCATATCGCCTGCTTCTCCCCAATCATCAAGTCCCCCAAGTCGCCATATGGGCCTAGATATGGAATCCAAGAATTTGGCCAAAAATTTCCACATTCTATGGTTTCTTAGCAAATGCCACATCCTAACTTGGGACAATCTATTGAAAAAAGGTTTCATCAGTCCTTCTCGATGTCCAAATTTCCATTATTCAGAGGAATCCATTGAGCACCTCCTCGAATCATGTCCTTTAGAAAACTCTCTCTCAAACAATATCGCTTTTCTATGCAGAAGAACTGATAGGCACAAAGGGGATATTCTCAATATTATCTGCCACTGGTAAGCCACTCCTTTCAACATCAACCTCTTAATTCCCTCTGGGCCATCCTCCCAAGGATCCTCCTCCGGACGATCTAGAAAGAGCGGAATTAGTGCATTTTTATAGATTAAGTCACCCCTCAAGAGATCCTCTGGACCAGTATATGCAACAATATCAAGGAAACTCTAGCTTTGCATCACTGGAAGGATATTGACTTCCCCTCACAACCCCCTAAAAGCATCATCTGGGCCAATTGGAATCTCTCCATCCCCTCTCATCTGAACAACGAGCCCCCTTCAAACCACTCTCCCAGATCGCACAGCTCATGGAGTCCTCCGCCTCTAGGTTTTTTCAAACTTAACCTTGATGGAGCCTCAAAACGCAACCCAGGGGATGCAGGTTTTGGAGGCATAATCAGAAACTTTGAAGGAAAGCCCCTCTTGATCTATCTTGGTTCTATAGGATGGGATACCAACAATTTTGCAAAGTTAGAAGGCCTCATGCAAGGTCTCTTTTAGGCTCAAGACAACAACTTCTTCCCATTAGAAATTGAGGGCGATTCCCAAATCATCATCGAAATCGCACACCATCTCCTCCTGGGCTCCTCAGCCACCAAATTATCCAAGAGTTGGAGACTCGCTACTCACTTTGATCTCCTTGAGCATTGGTTACTTCGTCACAAAGTTGTCTCATTTAAAGACATTCGATGATCAGCCAATTCAGTCGCGGATCTTCTTTCTAATAAGGGGGTTGTTCATAATGCTCCTCTCACCTCTAAGAGGTTCCACACTTTAGATGATGAAGCTCTACACACAGAATGCACCCAATTTGTGATCAAATATCTTCAACCCCTGGATGTGGGTGTTAATGCGCATTAAGTTTGGTTGCCACTTGACCTCACAAAAGATGGACATCCACGGCTCCTAGCCACAACAGCGTGCTTCCCCCCTCGTCTCAATTGCATTCCTGCTCCTTCACCATGCCCCGCCATCACCACATGTGCTGTCGCAGGGACAGTGGATGCGGGCTCCCTTCCCGTCCTCCCATTCATGCCACTGCTAGTAAAAATGTGAATTTTTCCATTGATTGGGATGCGCTGGAGGTCCTGGATCCCATTACCCTCTTCGCCCACCTATCAATGCACCTTACTAAGCCTTCCATTGAGACCTTTGGCTCCGGCTCTCACCCCAGGAAATGTCCTTGCAAATCCACCATCTCCCCCGCCTCTACCTTTCCCCCTTGCAAAATGGTGGCCTTACCGGTTCAACAGGCCTCAAACAATGACAAAAGTGGCATCTTAGATGAGGACGACACAAATGCAGATATTGATGCTCACGGGGCATATGCTCCTTCGTTGAACACCCATATTTCCAATCTCGAGGATGATGAGGAGGAGCCACTTCAACCGCTTATCCAGGATGACAATAAATCGACAGCTTAACAACTGGTTTCTTCTCTCTGTGCTTTTTTTCAGTCAATTTCACTCTAGTCTAGTCAATTTGCCTCTTTTTATTTTTGGGTCTACATATGGTATGAACATAGCTAGTTTCCCTAAATGGGCAACACACTCTAAGTTTCCTGAACACATCTCAAGGGTTGGTTTCCCCATTTGGAGCAGCCCCAATTTTATTGTTTTGAATCTGGTATTTCCTACTGGAATTGACTTGCCAACTCCAAAAAATAATGAATTTAATATTATGACTTGTATTATATAATATAAATAGACTTATTTAGAAAAAAAAATACTATATCATTTTTTATTGTTATATTAAATGACTAGTAAAAGTCAAAAAGCCCTCATCTTTATGAGTCATAATATTATATCATGATCTAATACAAAAAGGAATAATATCCAAATTAGAAAAAGCACCCATAAACAAAAAAGGATCACAAACAAATTTATTCATTTCTCATTATCATTATTTTGTTTCAAGGAAAAAAAATTAACCTCTTAGAGTACCTCAACACGTGATTCATTGAAATAATCACATTTTCCATCTATTCTAAAATTTAAATTTGTTAATTACAATTAACTGAAAAAAAAATAATAATAATCAAATTTCATTATAATTTACAAATAAGTTGAGAGTGCAAGCTTCTGTGATCCATAACATTTTAATTATAAATCTTCCAGGAAATCACATAAGAAATTTAGAGACGTATTTCAAACTACCAATTATAGTAACACAAGTCCTATCAAAATCAATAAATTATTTTTTAGTTTAAACTAAATAATTATGGATTATTTTGATTAAAGTCATTGACTAAAAAATTATTATTATTATTTTTAGTTAATTAATTTATATTTTTAAACGCATAAATAAATAAATTATAAAATGTTAAAATTTTTCTTATGCTACTTAGTTTAAATATATAAATCTTATAATATTTCTGAATTTCGAACAAAAATAATCCAAACAAATACCTGGGAAAAGTTAAAACTTAGAAAAATTAGAAGATCCACTCTTTACTAAATAATGGCTAATGGCTCGTAGGAAAATATCAAAGTCAGTAGTGCTGCAACACAACTTTAATCTTAAAAAAAAAAAAATGAACCCCAATCAATGTGAAGGAGTTTTGATGAATTGATTAGAACGTTTGATTTATCTAGATAAAAATGATATTTTATTTTAAAATTAAATGAATATTTTTAAATATAAAATATTAAAATATGAATTTTTATTAAAAATACTAATTTTATAAATATTTTTTCATTAGGTCTAATATATCATTTTAATGAGGGAAATTGAATGCGTGACTTTAGATCAAGGAGTGTCTTAACAAATCACTTAATCGTTGGAAAGATTTTTTTTTTTAATTTTAAAAATAAATATTTTTTAGATTATTTATATATTATTTATTCACTTTTAATAAAGAGTCTATATAAGTGGAGATAAATTTTTAAAGTAGTGTGGAATAACTTATTGTAGAATTTTTTTTATATTATTTATTCACCACTGAATTTCATAATATTAATAATATAATTTTAATTATATTAATAGGTATGTCTATTTTGTAATAAGACTTCCATAATTATAATTTAATTATTAATAATGATTTGTTAGACCTTATAGATTTAACCTTCATGGAATATTTTAGATTATTCTTAACAATACACACAAATCAAAGGTTGTGACTAATTTCTAAAGTTGTTATGTCTTTTTTTTGTTTTTTTAAATAAATTGACATTAAAAAAAATGTCATATACAACGAATTGTGATTTTTTGGAGATGTGGTATTGATAAGCCATAGTATTGGCCCATAATATTGTAACAAATTAAGAATATCCATGATAAAATGGAGGTAAAGCTTCATGAATAAAAAATATGTTTATATATATATATATATATATATATATATATATATATATATATATATATAGAATGATAATATTTGAAAATAAAGTAAAATTTAATTAGTTTTATGATTTTTTAAATGTCTTATAAAATAAGTTTTATGATACTTATCATAAATTAATGTTAATGGTCAATTATCAACTATTTAATTCATATGATTATGTTAATATTGATTTTTTTATTTTTAATTAGTAAATAATATAAGGAAAATATGTAAAAATTATAAATTTGAAAATTAAAATAAATAAATAATTAATAAAAAAATCATATATATATATATATATATATCTATATATATATATATATATATATATATATATATATATATATAAACATCTAATGTATATATCAATTCAAAATATAATTTATAATTTATTTAAGTTAGAGAAAATTGATAATAAAGCTTATTTCATTTTAATATATCCTTTATAAAATGATGTTAAATGTATTCAATATATGTAATCACAATTTGACATGTGATTAATATCAAAGTAGTATATACAAATTTAAATATTTTTTAGCAATAAATTAATAAATTTTGTGGGATCTGGTAAAAAAAATTCAAAAAATCAGATTGGTTGAGTGTTTGAATAGTTTTTTTTATAGTAGAAATGGATTCAGCACCATCAAGAACCATGGGACACCAAAAAATATTGAAATTTTGTAACCCATATTTAAAAAAAAAATCGCCTAATTTTGTCATAATCTTGCAAAAATTTCCATTATTTTATAGACTAATCTACAGGTTTTTTAAACTATGCTATAAAGTTATGTACATTGTTTCATTTTTTATTCTCAGCTTAAATAGTATGTTTCATTATTTACAAATTTCAAAATAACATACTCCACAAATTTTATATATATAACAACTTAAGTTCCTTAATTTGGGATAGATTTAATATATGCATAAATATTTAACATAAATTTGTAAATATTTCAACATAATACATCAAGATATATTATTATTATTATAATTATAATTTAATTTTAAATTATGATTTAATATCTTAACATATTATTATAATAATCATAATTTAATTAAATATTAATTAGTATCTGCATTTTTTAAATGAGTTTGTTTAACAATAATTTCACAAATAAAACTAGAAATAAAACCAAAAACTGAATTTTTAATGTCATCAAAATCAACACATCTTAATAAATGAATCCATATATAAAAATATAATTTTTTTAAATGAGAATGATGCTAAAGATAAACTATATTAAACACTAAAATTCAATCATATTAAAGACAGAAGAATTGCATATCCCATCATAGGTCCAAGTCCTCTAATCCAAAATGTAGAGTCATTCGCGTGGAAGATCCTCATTTAAGAGGATCACTATCCTTAAAAAAAAATTATAAGCTATATAATATTAATATTAATTTATTAAAATTCAATGACACATTATCAATACAACAATCGTACTTTTAATAATTAAATCATTATTTTTTTAATAAAGATTAAAGAGATATATTGTTTTTGAAAATATCAAATTCGAAGAAAATATTATACATGGTAGATGTACCAATCTCGTAAAAATGGATAGTTTAAATATTTTGTTATTCTTTTAATTTGAAAATAATTTATATTATAAAAAAATTCGCAAAATTCAATCCATTTATTTACTCAAAACTATATTATAACCAAAACTCACGATACCACCCAAAATTACATCACCAAATTCATTAAAAATAAATAAAACGTAGAAAACTTTACCAAAATATGGTTCTCTTTCCGCGCAAACTCGTTGAGACAAACGAGAATGAACAGTGAGAAAAGAGACACAGGGGGATTGAGTTTGAAGATTTTAAAACAGGTGTTACGATAACAAGCTCCAGCCGAAAAAAAAGGGGTCTCCACGAAGTCAGAGATAGTTGGGCAATGTTGTATTTTCAAGTCAATGTCATGCGTGCGATGATATGTTAATAGAAGTCATAATTTAGATGGTACATATCATTTCATAATCACATTGTTAATAGAGGTATTTATCATTGCTATGCCAAAAAAAAAATTCCGTAAGAAGTTTTATCTTTTTTATTAATATTTTTTTTTTTGGAATAAATATGGTGTTACTTTTTAAACATAGATAGATATATAGAGATATGTTAGATATTTTAGTGTGCTTTGAAAGACATAGAATAGTATAATGTTTAGAAAAGCTAAAAAGATTATACATATATTGAAGAATGGGTTGGATTGGTTATTAGGATAAATTATGAAATTAGAATGCATAATAAGTAAACCATTTTGTAAGACTAAGCAAAAGGATCAGAGTTTGTGGATACAATCTGAATGGGGTTCTCATTGTTGCTAGGGGTATTGCCTACCGGGGGAGGAATATCAAGTTGTTGTTCAATGCGATCGAGGTCCTAGTTTCGTTCTCTCGTAGGACGTTGCACATGCTCCAGTGACTGTAGGATGTATGCTTGATGCTCGAACTAGCCCATCTAGATTTTGCCAAGGAGGAACTTCAAATGTCAATATAGGTCGATGGTCTACATTTACTAGTTAAAGTTGTCGTGCATGTGTCCAACATCTAACACCCAATCTACCAGCTCAACCAGAACCTATGTGTCCAAAAGGTGTTGCATATGAGAGGCACCTTTGTGTTCCATACGAGTTAGCTCCTCGTAGATAGGCCTCGGGGTGAGATCCTAAAACCTAGAAGTTGTTTCCTCCAAACAATGGTGGGTACATGAATTTTCCCGAGAAGCCTGCTCCTAGTAATGTGCTACCCCTTGGAAAACATGTGAACATTGACGTGGCATGATGAGAGCCCTAGTAAGGATACAAGATCAAGTTTTCAGGGAGGGAGGGGAACAACTGACAGGCCCAAAGAGAGGGGCCACGTGAAGTAGAGAAATGACCAAGTGGTCGAGTGATAGGTGAAGCTAGTAATCAGAAGAGGAAAGAATAACCAACAATCCATGAGAAGGTTAAGCCAACTCGAGAGGCAGTGAAGTGATAGAGACAAAGCCTGCCAAAGAAACTAGCGAGAGAAATTGAGTATCCCCAAGAGATAAACTAGAGAATAGAGAATAAAGGTTCGAGAGAAAATCAGGAAGTTTTAGGAGACTTTTGAGTAGGAATGTTGGCTAGGGAAATACTGGTAATGGATTCAATAGCACGAAAAAAACCTAGGCACGAAGACAAATTCAAACCATAGACAATCAAGAGAGCTCCCTCTAAAGGGGTCCAAAGTCCAAAGAGACCGTCATCCAACTTGTATGGGGAGCTAGATTTAGAAACCACAACGGGCACATCAATTGTGTGGAGAGGTGAAACAACATAAACAATCTCATATCTGAGAGTTCCAAATGAAAATTGTCACTAAATCTCTAGTTGGGGAGGGAAGCCCTGAAAATTCTAAAGCAATAGAAGAGTACCAAGAATAAAATACTAGGGCTTGGACAAGGCTCGAAAAGGTGGGCTAGTCAATGCCCCTAATTTGGATTGATGAGAGTTTAGATAGAAGCTTAAAACAAGGTGTTCTAAAACCCAACAACATCAAATGAGAATTGCATCGTGGAGGGGCAGTGCCATGAGTTGCATTAAAGTGAGAATGATCACCACACGAGAAGGGAACCCAGGAAGCTTGGCAGGACAACAAGTACTAGTGTGGAGATCGTGTTTAGACATGAGATCAAGGGTCATGCATTTGATTCACATGAGGCGAGGTCTTGAAATCATAAATACCATAAAAATACTATATGAGAGTGTGCTACCACATCAATGTTTCTTAGCTAGGTGGGGTAGTGACAATCCACCTCATTTACATAGTAGACACCCCATTTGAAACATTTTCTATTAATTATTATTATTATTATAAACAAAAAATACATAAAAATAATATTTGAAATATAAAAGTATAAACTTAATGAGAAAATAACTCATAAAGCCACACAATTTAACTTCATTGACAGAATTAAGAGGCCTCATAATTAGCGTAAAAGTCGTATTAGTAAAAAAAATAAGAATTCATTTATAGGAGCACTTGTCAAGTTGAAGGTGACAGTGTAAATTTGTCCGAATTGAATTATAATGTATGCCTTAATTTAAGGAAACCAATGAAAATAATAGAAATTTTGATATAATTTTGAGAAAATTTGACAGAAAATATTACATATCCTAATTATATTTATCAAATGCTTGAGAATTTTTAATAGTATGAATCTAATTCCACCATTAAAAAACGATTAAAAAAAAAATTAGATGAGCAATCCAATTTCATATCTTCAAAGTAAACTCATCCATAACCTTGAGGTAATCGATAGAATATGTTTTAAAATCTGGTACATTGGAAAGGTTTTCATATTATAATATGTCACTTTCGCGTTCCAAAACACATTACCATGCCTTCATGTTTTTCGTCGTCTTGGGCTTTCTGTGTGTGATTCTTTTTATTCCCGCCGACACAACAACTATAAAAATTATACAATATGCATGTATATCTTGGATTCTTCTGATATAGCAATTATATGGCATTGTTAAATACAGAATCACTTCTACAAAATTCTTTGTGAAATTTAAAACATGATCGTCAATTGCAATATCAAGAAGAAATATCAATCACACATAACACAGATTTTTTTATCGAGAAAGCATAAAGCTAAAAACCCCACTATCATATATTATGTATATATCATGGATCATGAAATAATCTCATACAAAACTCTAATCTAAGAGCTCTGAGTACAATATACAATCGTCTCAAACTATCATACAAAAATTGGCAAATACATGCACCAATTTATTGCCTCCAGACAACCTACCTCCACTGCGCAATCCCTAATGGTCAAGAACCTCTGAATGAATGATTAATTTCCTTCCTTGAATGCACAATCCTCATAGGCATCTCCAATGTGTGTGTTGTTGCATGAGTGCACCCACTAATGTCACAACTGATAGTGAAACTGTCCCTTTCACCTATCTCTTAACTGGGTCTCCACCGGATCTAAAATGCATGTAGTTAATATTTATAAATCTTCAATTTCATGTGAGACCACTGCTTGTGAATTAATTAATTAATTCACTGATCTCTCACTAGTGTATGTTCAATTACAACTAGCACAACTGAGTTTAACTCACTTAACTTAGTTAAACTACTTTAAAACTCACATAACTACTCATCCAACTCTATTACAACTTCGAATCACTCAGTTACAACTAATTCCACTTGCATGTCCCACCAACCAACCTTTGAACTCGAAATTCCTTCAACTAACTGGTTTTCCACTTCAGTTAACTAAAATTAGGTGCTTGAAGAGAATAGATTAATATTTATTGTCCAACTATTATTAAGGGATAATAATAGTCGACGTGCATCTATTAATAGACATGCAATCTATAAATATAAATTTCACATACATCTATAAATTGACCTCATCTAAAAATATAATTTTCTCATGCAACTATAAATAGACATCCACCTAAAAACAGCCTATGTGGGCCCCACCTAGTGTAAGTGCTTAATTTTCACTAGGATCATGGATGTTGTTTCCGGATGCCAATTTCATTGTTTCTTTTTGCAAACTTCAACAACAACCTCGTATGGCGTCGATCGTTGTCTTGCCCTTCAATCCTGGATCATCCTGCTCTGTCACGCAAGATTTGGAGACAATATCTTCTTGATCTTCACGATATCGTTAGCGTGCATGGAAAACGGTTGAAATAATAACGAAGGGTTCGTTAATACAAAAAATTAGTTGTAGATATGTTAGGTTATCGAGTTTTATATGGACGTAATAGAATAGTTTGGACGACAGTTTTTTTTGTCAGAATTCGGTAAAAAAAATTCAAAAAATCAGGTAGTTGGGATATTTGAATTGCATTTTTTATGGTGGAAATGGATTCAACACCATCAAAACCTTTAGGGCACCCAAAATATTGAATTTTAACCCAAATTTTCAAAAATATTTACCGGATTTTTTCGTAATCTTATCATAATTTCTGAGTTATTCAGTAACTTTTTTAAACTACTGCTTAGATTACTATGTAGTAAGCCCACAATTATAGAAACAGACTCTGCTTTGATTTCTCTGTATAGACTACGATGTTTTTTGTAAGTTTTACAACATAAAATTAATTATAGTTGAAACCTATTTCGAATTGAGAATGAAAATTCAATTTACCCGTGAGTGAATATTCTCTTCATATTTCATTGCTTTACATACTTGCAGTGGTACCTTCCTCTGCTATTGAAATTCTTGGTGAATTTTGTTGTCTTTTATTTGTGACTTTGTTCTTCACAAAATTATTTTATTGGAGTGTATTTTTGTTCTATAGAGAGTAGAGTAGTCAAGAGTTAATACACATAGAGAAAATACAAGGGATTTGTAGACTATAGCAATTCACAAGAAAATCATAAGCCTTACTTTTTTGTAGTTGTATCTATTTTCTATTGAAGAGAGCAAAGAAGTATCCCTTTTCAATTGGGATGGGTTTTTCAAGTTATATATTGTGTTAATTTTTGGTTTGTGAGTTTTATTTCATTTTACTCTATTTTTTGCATAATTATACATGTAACAAATAATAATTAACAAATTTAGAAATATAACGATAGATAAATCCTCATAGTGTATAGTGTAGATTTCATATTTTATAGTATATTTTAGTGAATACTTTGTGATGGTTTCCAAAGAAATGAAATATCCAAAGCATTTTATGGATTATGATTTACAGAGTGATCAATGGAAGTCAAAAAGAGTTTGGAGAATGGATTTTTAAAGGTACACTGTACCATTTCTCAAGGTGATTTAGGGGGGTTGAGAGTAACGTATCCTAGATAGACTATCCCATGCTAGTACTTCTACCTAGAGGAGAAGGATTTCCTACCAATAACTAAAACAAATATTATTTTTAAGTTTCTAAGGATTAGTGGAAGAGGGAGAATTGGCTTACCCAAGCCTTTCATATTAATATTGAACAATGATAGAGATTTTTCAATACTTTCAAGTTGCTTCTCTACTGGCGTTGAACCAATGTTGTGAGGTTTGTTGGAATTTCCTCCTACTAATCATACTTCAAAGGTGGCAACGATTGAAACTCTTTATCTTTGTTCTTCTTAAAAACTTGGATATTTTGTTTGAGAGGAAGGAAGTAATTTATAGATGACCATAGTAGTGGAATTGCCCACATTTGAAGGGAAGCACTTCATAATCCAAGGCCTAATAGAATTTAGAATATAACTTCTTTATTATGATAAAATACATTGGGAATTTTGATGGCCATAGACCCACCAAGATTTGAGCTCCTACCACCTCTCATGACCTCTTGTAGGAGTTATCTACTTCATAAAAAATTATGAAAATTTTCTATTTCCTTAAAAATATCATCTAACCAAAAAATTATAAGTAAGTTAGTGAAACCAACCTATCTAAGAACATATTCCATATGTATATACTTAGCATCTAAACTAGCAATTGCACCAGATGTTACCAAGGAAACGTCGTAAGTTGATAGCATATATGGAACTTGCATTAAGAATAAATTTGTGTTTTGCATTCAAGACAGTGTTTTACTCATCATTAATAAAATATGTATTAGAAAAAATAACACCTCAATCATTTTTTTTTAATCTCAAAGCTACAAATGTGTTTACTCCAAGTTCATCTACATATGAGCGTCTTGCCAGACATTGTAATCATGCAACAATTGAATCAAAGGATCATTTAATTAAGTGAAGGCACTAAAAAGGTTCCTTTTACAATGGGTTGAAATCTCAAACTAAATAGGAATATGTATGTACCATCATAGGAATACAACTTACCATGATAGGAATACAACTTGAGGTTGGTTTTGTATAAATTAATGGGCCAACATTGATATTCACACCCATCCCATAATTATAGAATTTGTGATGGATATTTTTAAATCTCAAGGCTACAAATATGTCTTGGAAAGTATTTGGATTGAATACTCAATCCTATGTTACACCATCCTAACCATCATAATAATACAACTTGAGGTTGATTTTGTATAAATTAATTGGTCAGCATAGATATTCACACCCATCCCACAATTATAGAATTTCTGATAGAAATTCTTGAATTTTAAGGTACAAATGTGTCTTGGGAATGATTTGGATTGAATAATAAAATCATCTAAATGAAACTAAATGGTAATCAAAATAAATACTCAAGAATGAACATTAGGTTAAAAAAACACACTTACTTTAAAATGTCTAAGCTTTATTTATGTATACATTTGATTTTGTCCAGACTTTATTTGTATACATTTGATTAAATTGGAAAAGAGTTTACTCGAGTCACCAACTGTTTCTTCTAGGCATCTGTGTAGGATTTAGGCATAGTACCCATTGTTAATAACTCCACAATATTTGTAAACTCATTTGTACAAAAGATAAAAAATTGTGTATATAACCTGAATATAAAAATTATAACCTCATCCAATTAAACTACATTTTAAAATTAATTCAAAATTCCAATACAATCTAAAGGAAGATTCCATTTCATCATTACTTTTAAAAATAGGAGAATTAAAAGAAATAATGAAAAAAAATCATGTCATAAAAATTTGATGCCCACATCAAATAACTGATACACAAAATTTCACATGGAACACTGAAATGACCACCAATGGAATTATTACTAGCCTCAATTCTTTGGCTCGATTAAAATTCAACATTTGATAATACACTTAGCTCTTGCAGTTCGCTCACTGACTCTGGAAGTTGGATCACATTCCTCAATTATTTTCCATTCAAATTCATCATTTGATAACACACTTATCTCTTGCAGTTCACTCACTAGCTCCGGTAGTTGTATCACGTTCCTCAATTATCTTCGATTAAAATTCAACAGTTGATAACACATCCATCTCTTACAGTCCGCTCACTAACTCCAGCAGTTGGATCACGTTCAGTGATGTAAACACTGCAGCCAACCAACAACGTGGCTTCCTGTTCAATAGGAATGTTCCATTCGGTACCTACGAATTTATCTTCAACATAATTTATCTTGTTCTTGTTTCCTCTCCTGATAGATGATCAAAAAACACCTATATCAGAATGAGGTTTTTTAAAATTACATACAAATAGTGTTCGATATTGTCTGCATAAATATTATTAAAACAAAATATCTAAATATTATTAAGAAAAACTACCTTCAGAGAGAGTACTACCTAAAAGAGGATCGCATAGATTTTGGTTTTGTCTTAGTCTAATAGAGGTTTTATATCATATCCAACGGCAAGAGAGATTCATAGAGGTTAGAGAGTTAGTTAGGTAGTTAGCTTAAATGAAGGAGGTTGTAGATGAATGGCCTAAAACATTTCAATCGTCTAACATTTGATCTAATGGTGCAAACATGTACAACATGGCACCTAGGAGAGTTGTTTTCAAATAATAATGCCTTACGGCGTAATTACTTTCCAATTCTTTAAAAATAATGCTTAGCATCCCTAATTTCACTAAGACAAAATACTTTTTTTGACATCTTCACCTATTCTCATAATATATACAAGCCTCTTTTGACCAAAATCATGCTACAGTCTTCCATATTCATGAAATTGTGCAATACAATTTCCTTTACTAAGTTTAAATTTATGATGTAAACCTTATTTTTAACACATTTTCTATAATTTTTATATTCCTCAAACCTCTCAATCCCATCAATTCCTATTTGGATATGATGGCTTTACTAAATGAAACTCCAGTCATAAAATATCCATATTACATTCTACAAAAGAAATTGAAATCATCAAAACCCATTTTTTATAATTAATTCCAAGGGCAATGAAAAATAATTACTTGAAATTATATCTAAAGGTTATTACTTGAAATTATATTTAAAGGTTTTCTACCATTCAGTGGAGAATGAATACCAGTAAACTGAATGGTGTCCCTTGTTTATATGTTCACTAAGAGAAAAAAACAAAGGTGTCCTCTAGAACCCCTCATTAAGTGAACGCTATTAACCTTGTAACTCCAATTAAAGAAGAATGAGGGTTTGTTAAATCTCAAATTATAGAGGTAAAGATGACCATTGTTTTTTCTTCCAATATCTAATCTCCATGTTTCTTGAGTTGATAAGAAATGAGATTAATTTTGTAGTACCACATCTTTGATATGGAGCAAATTTGATGATCTTTGAAGGGGTAGGGGCAGTTTAAATGGTCAGCCACTTCCTCTTCGTAGCCCCAAATTCAAACTTACCAATTTGTTTGATTTATTTATAGTAGTTGATAGTTGTGGTAAAAACATAAAACCCTAAGAACAATGTCATCAATCATGATAATCTCATCTTCTAATATTATAAAGTTATTTTAAAAATAATACATAGTTAATTCACTATATTCATTTATATTATTATTTCTTAATATTTTAAAAAATAATATAAATAAATGGTTATATACTTTTAAAAATAATTAATATATATATATATTCGAGATTTCAAAAAGTAAAATTAAGCACCAGGCATTTAATAATTTTAAGGTAATGGGAGAGTCTTGGCTCTATAGATATATGAATTTAGTGAAATTTTGATTTTGATTTATTCATGTTAGGAAAAAATTAATATATTTTTAAATTTGTTTAAAAATATATAAATAAAAATAAAAATATTTTTTATTAATTTAATATGATAATATATTATTTTAAAAAAAACTAGGTTAAATTTTTAGGGACAGTCTTCGTTCCTAAATGGTGATGAATGACATCATAGATATATGAATTAAGTTCAACATTAAATGGTGGATTGTAACATACACCGATAACCTCACATGGAAATGCAAGGAGTTAAAAAAAAAAATTATACAAGTTACCCACGGGTAACTATCCAGATCACTATTAAATATTCCTCACTAATCATTAGATGGAATGTTCACCATTTCATAGTGTAACCTTAGTATAAGAACAATAAGTTGCTTAACCATTAACAACCACTATTGTAGTACATTAACATAAAATGGTATGATGTAACCTTTCATTCATTTCATTATTCATGTAGTCATCAAATACTTGACATTATGAACATCACAACAAGAAAGGAATCAACACCATTAATTTGACACAATAGTCAATCACATCATTGAACACCAGTAATCACATCATTGAACACCAATATACCATGGAAACCCCATAGGGTGAAAACCAGTAAAAGCTTAATTTTATTATTAAATGCTCGTGAGGGTGTTCACCCCTCACTCAATGGCTTATAAGGAAGACCATCCCTTAACCATCGTTATAGATCTTAAAAGGAAATATACAAATATCTAGCTTAAATCCATTAAAATAATTATGATAGCATTTACCCACTAATCTTCATATCTTGGTGGCATGGATGTACCTACAATGTACCATCATACAATGGACTATCCTATAGCTTGCACTCTTCTGCATGAACCATTAATCATTTAAATTACACCATGTTAAGCATAATATTTCCTTTTCATAAGTCACCATCGTTTCTTGTCATTGATGACATCAACAAGCTTTATAGCATGATTAGATAAAGCCTCAATCAATAAATAATCAATCTTTTAGTGATCCTTTAACACTTATCCATGTGCACACTTGAGATGTGAATAGAATATCACAACATGCTTTCTAACATCTCTACCTTAGTGTAAGCAAGTAATTATCAATTCATGACAAAATAATCCCCACATTTTTATGACACTTATTGCACACGCTCACATTCGTATAAGACAAATCACTACAACTGTCGAGGAATTCCTTTAATGGAAAATGACACAATGTGCATTCGAGTTACTTAAACTTTAACAAAAGAACCAACCCTTCAACTATTGCTTTTGGTGCTAAAGTTACCACAATGAATGTTGTTCCTATGCATGCAATGCATATAGTTTCTAAAATAATTTCCCAAAAATAATACTTAACACAATAGAGCATGCAACCACATGTTTCCTTTTAGAAGAAATATAAAATAATAGCATGAAAAAGCATGGTTTCTTTTCCATAAAACTAATGGAATAAAGCATAAGAATACATGTCTTATTCTCCAAATATTATACCAACATTACCATATAGATATTTCATGGAAACCAAAATATTACTTTAGTTTTTGTACATGTAATTCATCTTCTTTCTAAAATAATATTTTCCAATGTAGGATAACAAAACATGCTATCATTTCCCAAATACAAATGTATATTCTTTCCAATGAAATCTAATACAAATATTGCATGAATATACATGATCTTATTCCAAATGAAACTAACATAAACTAACTTAATAGTTTTGATAGCATAAAGATAATCACATAGTTTTTTCTAAAGAAGTATAACTGAATAGTTCTTCTATTCATGGATTTATTAAATAACTAATATTTACCAACACCATAGTAATATATCCATGTTTTTATTAAATAACTAATCTGTACCAACACCATGGTAATCTATCCATGGATTTATTAACTAACTAATCCTTACCAACACCATGGTAATCTATCCATGGATTTATTTTATTAATTGTGAATCAGTTCGGTTAGTAAGTTATCAGTAAGGTAAAAAGTAAAAAAAAAAATTGGTGTGTATGTTACAAGTGGTATCAGAGCAGCGTTCATACGTTGGGACCCTAAGGGTCAACTAACGATTTAAGATTTGTGTATAATAATGAACAGAAGAGGAGCATAACAGGAAAACACATCATGAGAATGGGGTCAATTCAACAACCACCTCAAAACATCGGGAAACCCCAAACACGACCAGAAGTGAGCCCTGAGATGTGGGTTCAGCTGAGTGTGGATCAGCACCATCAAACAAGTAGACCGATGGACGAATAACATCATCAAACCAACATACCATTGAATAAAGTACAGAAGCTACAAAATAAATGGTGCGGGTTCGAAGTGATAATGAGTGCTTGATGCAAGAGCAAGAAATAATACTCAAGAGCCTATCAGAGAAGCAAAATAAGGGAATGGAATAACTCAGTGCTCATAGAGACGTGCAAGAAGGTAATGAGCGACAAACAAGGGAACATACCACTGATAGAGTGGAAAGAATCTCCTCATAGCGAAGCAATAAGAACAAAAACTATAATGAAGTAGAATCAGGCAATTTATCGGATCAGCAAGAAATTAAAAAGAAAAAAGTGGAGTTTCAAAAAATAAAACCACCAACATTTGATGGTGAAGATGAGGAAGTGGCAGAGGCTTGGTTGATATAAATATGAACAAATATTTTCAAGTGTACGAGTACATCAGCAACGTGAAGGCCAGATTGGACATATATCAGTTAAGGGAGAAAGCCACTCTATGGTGGGAAGAAGTAAAGAATGTTCGCATCATTGAGGACCAAGATGTTATCTGGGAATCATTCTAGCAATACTTTAAAGATAAGTATTTAATAGAGCATTTATACGATGAGAAATCTAAATAATTTCATGACTTGAAGCTAGGATAGATGACCATGGATGGGTATATTAACAAGTTCACCTCTTAGTTAAGATATGTTCCATACCTTAGAGATGAAAAGGCTAAGGTTCAAATATTTCTAAGCAGTTTTCCAACTCATATGAAGGAGTGAATTGAATTTGTAAATCCAAGAACCATGAACGAAGCCATTCGTAAGGCACGAATGTGCTACCAGCAATCCAAGGAAAAAGGGGAGGTGGGGAAAATTTGGCAGCCAAGGAAAGGACAGAAAAGTAGCTCAAACTTCAAAGGTACCAAAAATAATAATTTTAAGAACTCTGCACGAAGTTCTGTGAGCAAGAAAATTGGCAGAAATCATTAGAGAACTCGATGGCCAGCTGAAGAGAGACCTACAGAGGCATCTAGTAAACCAGAGCAAGGGCAAGTGACCAAACCACTTCTACAGTGTTGGGGGTGTGGAGAGGCACACTATTACAAAAATTTCCCAAAGCGAGCGAGAAGGGAAGCAGTTGCAAATTTACAAGAGGCTTATACAGTAGGTGATGTGGCTCAAAATATACCTCATATCAACGCAGCATTGGAGGATTGACAGACAGATTATCAGCCAACAATGATAGAGTTGGAAGGTAAATTACTGTCTCAATCTATTTCTTTTGGTAGACCCAGGTGCAAGTCTAAGTTATGTTAATCCCAAAATAGTGGAAATTTGTAAATTGAAAGGGCAGAAATTCAAACACCCTTGGCTGGTACATCTAGCCATAGGAGAAAAAATAAAGGTAACTAGAAAAATTCCAAACTGCACATTGGAAATTGTTGAATAACATTAAAATGTGGACCTGAACGTATTGCCGTTAGGGTCCTATGATGTTTTTCTGGGCATTGATTGGCTAGAAAAACATTTCACCTTAGTGGACTCCAAAGAAAATATTATCTATTACAGAATGCAAGATGGTACACGTAAAGAGATTCTGGGGATCAAGAAACCACTATAGTTACATCCTATTACAGCATCCCAAATGAAAAAATGTATAAGGAAAGGATTTCAGATTTATGCTATCCAAGTAGGATATGATAATTCAAAGGAAAAATCACCTATGATGGAAAACATACTAGTGGTACAAGATTTCATGGATGTATTCCCAGAAAATATCCCCGGATTACCACCAAGAAGAGATATCGATTTTACCATTGAATTAATGCCCCGAGCATCACCTGTGTCAAGGGCTCCTTACACAATGAGTGTTTCAGAATTAATTGAATTAAAAATGCAGCTACAGGAATTGTTGGACAAAGGATATATTTTTCGAAGTGTGTCCCCTTGGGGTGTTGAGATTCAACAAGATGATGATCCTAGTGAAAATGAAGCACCTTCACTAGGTGGGGCCCGTAGGATAGTTTTAGGTCTATGTCTATTTTTATAATGGTGAGCATATTCTAAAATTAGCAGGAGACTAATTCTAGATGGTTGAGAAAATTCTATATTTAGATGAATTTCAATTTTTAGAGATATGGGCGAAGTCTATTTATAGATCGCATATCCAAAAATAGAATGCATGTCGATTATTATTAGCCCTTAATGATAATCAGGCAATAAATAATAACTTATTCTCTTGGAGCACTTGATTTCTGTTAACTGATGTGGCAAACCAATTAGCAAAAGGAATTATGCATTCCAAGGTTGGTTGGTCACTCATGCATGGTGGACTTCGTTATAATTGATTGCGGCAAAGTTGTAATAGAGTTGGAAGAGTAGTTATGGGAGTTGTTATTTAGTTTAACTCAGTTAAGTGAGTTAAACTCAGTTGTGCTAGTTTTCACTCATGATACACTAGTGAGAGATCAATGAATTAATTATTTAATTAATTCACAAGCAGTGTCTCACATGAAACTGAAGAAATACAATAGTTAACTACTTGTATGTCAGATCTAGTGGAGACCCAGTGGAGAGATAGGTGAAAGGGTGTAATTGACTATCAGTTGGGACTATAGTGATGCATTCAATGCATCTACACCCACATTGGAGATTCCAATGAGGTTTGCACAGTCAAGGAAGGCAAGATTGCATTCATTCAGGGATCTTCTTCGGTAGAGATTTTGCACAGTGGAGGCAGGCTGTAAGGAGGCAGTAAATTGGTGCATAGATATGCAAATTTCTGTATGATAGTGTGAGACGATTGTATATTATACTGAGAGCTCTATGAGCAGAGCTTTGTATGAGATTGTTTCATGATTCCATGATATACATAATATATGATAGTTGGGGTTCTTAGCTTTAAGATTTCCTGGTAAAACATCTTGTTATGTGAAATTTATTTTTCTTCATGTGTTTGCAATTGGCGATTTAATTTCTGCAAAGAATTAGGTAGAAGGATTTTGTATTTAGCAGTGGATTAAAATTCTTAGATCAGGAGAGTTCGGAAATACATAATTGTGTTTATAAATTTCTACATGGTATTGGAGCAGTGTTAATCATTGAAGATTGCAATATTTAAGCAGTGATGAGTTTTGTGTTGGTGGAACAATTTGAATTTGCTGCAAGAATTTTTTGGTGTGACATTTGAGTAAACATTGAAATGGATTTCAATGGGTTGTGGTTGGAGTATGAACTTGAGGGCAACTTCAACTATATAACCTGGAAGGATAGGATGGAGGCGGTGCTTGAAGATAATGGCTTGAAGGAATTCATCGACAGTGATGTTCCTAATCCCACTTCGACGAATGCTGAATTACTTGATGCCTGGAAAAAGAAAGTATCAAAGACGAGAAGGATTTGGTTGGAAGGTGTGAAAGACCATATTACGTCAATCTTTCATGGGAAAGCCACTCCATTTGCAATTTGGAAGGCTTTGACAAATATTTTCCAAAGAATCAGTGACCATAGGAAGTTGGCGCTGAAAGATAAACTCAAAAAAATCAAAATGGAGAAGGGTGACAGTATTCCAAAGTATCTGACGAAGTTTGACCAATGTTGGGATGAGCTGGGGAGTGTGGGAATTACAGTTTGTGATGATGACTGGGTGAGTTCGGCTCTCCTTGGGCTTTCAAAGAGTTAGCATAGCTATGAAGACTCTGTTAATGGGCGGGAGAAACTGTTGGATTTGGAACGACTTTGGTCAGATCTAGTGCAGGAGGAGATAAGGCGGAATACCAGGGATGGCTCTTCATCAAATAATGATGATGAATAGGATTGTGCTTTGGCTGCCAAAGCAAGGAAAGGGAAGGGGAAAAAATTCCACTCAAAATCTGAGGCTAAAGGCAAGAAGCTAGATTTTTCCAAGGTGAAGTGTTTTCACTGTCACGAACATGGGAATCTCGCCACTAACTACCCACAGAAAAAGAAGAAAAAGAAGGTTGTTGGAGCTGCAACTGGTGAGGCCCTTACCTCACAATTTGCAATTGATTTCTCTTTGATCGCATGCTTGGTTTCAAGCGCAATGGGATCGGTGTGGTATCTTGATAGTGGTGCTTCCTTCCACATGACGGGAGATACGGAGCATTTCAGCGACATGGATGAGAAAGATCTCGAAATGCATATAGAGATGGGTGACGATGGACAATACAGTGTGATTGGCATTGGTACCATACCTTTGAGAGGGAGTTAGGTAAACCATTTCTATTGAAAGATGTTATGCATGCTCTAAGTGTAAAGAAGAACTTGATCACAGTTGCAATGTTGGAGGGTAGAGGTTATAACATTGTTTTCAGCGATGGAAAAGCTTTCCTACGACATAAAACAATGGTTCAAACCAAGAAAATATGGATTCGAGTTAAGAATCTCTACAAGCTAGAGGTAGATGGCCGCGCTGCAATGGTGGGCAAAGTAGAAGAAGTGGTGAGACGGGATGAGGGCGAATTATGGCACAGGTGATTGGGCCATCTTCACCATGGCGCCCTGAAGATTTTGCAACAAATTTCTACTGGACTTCCTAAGGGTACTCTTGCGCAGTTAGATCAGTGCAAGGGATGTACAATGGGTAAGTTTGTGAAGACCCCCTTTCATGAAAAGGAGATTTGTGCTTCGGTGATCTTGGAGAGAGTTCACACAGATGTGTGTGGGACATTCTTAGTTGCTTCAACAACAAAACATAGGTATTATGTTATTTTTTTTATGGCTATTCTCGTAAATGCTACATCTTCTTCATGCAAAAGAAGGATCAAACATTCTCAAAGTTCTGTGAGTTTAAATCATTGGTGGAGAAAGAGTTGGGGAAGTAAGTGAAGGCTCTGCAGAGTGATAATGGTGGTCAATATATCTCAAATGAATTCAAAGACTTCTTTATCAAAGAAGGAATTCGGAGAGAACTCATAGCGCCTCATAACCCACAGCAGAATGGGGTCATGAAGAGGAAGAACAAAAATATCATGTGTGCTACATGAGCTATGCTGCATGATTAAGGCCTACCAATGCACTTGTGGGATGAAGAATGCAACACTACGGTTTATGTACAAAACCATTGTCCTCATAGAGTACTTGGCATGAGTACACCTGAAGAATATTTTACTGGTAAGAAGCCAGATGTTTCTCATTTAAAGATTTTTGGCTCATCTACTTATGTTCATGTGACCAAGAATGCCAGGAAGAAGGTGGAGCTGACTGCAGAAGTTGGGATATTTGTAGGGTACATAGAAACACCCCATAATTATCGTGTGTATTTTCCAAATATTCGAATGAATGTGGTGCGACGATATATAAAATTCAATGAGGAGAAAGCAATGAATTTGTCACTTGAGATGAAGCTACACTTGCATGCGGAGGAGGAACTACTTATTCCCAAATATGAGCCTCTAGATCTGGATCAGCCACAGTACAAAGTTGATGAAGTGGAGGAGTCCACTCACACAAATACAAACATCAGAACAGGCAGAAATCATACCACAGAAGCTGAGAGGCTAAATCTTGATGCGGCACACAATGTAGGAGTCCTTACTTCATAACACAGACAGAGATAGTCACCTGACCAATTAATTGGATACATGGCTCCCATGAGCAAGTGTATCGTGACAGAGCCATCTTCCTTTCAAGAAGCAGTGCAGGAGCCCACATGGGTAGATGCAATGGTAGAGTAGTATGACTCCATTGTCATAAACAGTGCTTGGGAGATTGTTCCGAGGCTGTTTGATAAATCAGTGGTAGGTTGGAGATGGATCTACAAGGTAAAGCAGGCTGCTGAGGGGAGTTTCGAGAAGTATAAGGCAATATTTATTGCTCGGGGCTTCTCATAGATCAAGGGAATTGATTATGAGGAAACCTTTTCACCTGTCGCACGATATTCTTCCATAAGGACCATCCTTGCTCTCTCGGCACAGATGGGTTGGCACATTCATCAGATGGATTTGAAGACTGCGTTCCTTAATGGGATCATTGAGGAAGAAGTGTACATTGAGCAACCTAAAGGATTTGTGATCTTCAACAGTGAGTCGCATGTGTGCAGACTCAAAAGAGTGATATATGGGCTGAAGCAAGCACCCCGTGCTTGGTACACTCGGATCGACAGCTATTTCATTGGACTTGGATTCACGAAGAGTGAGGCGGATGCAAACCTATACCAGATTGTGGTGGAGGGTAGGCTTTTAATAATTTTTCTTTGTGTTGATGATTTAATATTGACTGGTGATGAGCATATAATACACTCATGAAAGGAGGACCTTGCAAAGGAGTTTGATATGAAGGATATGGGCCTCCTTCACTATTTCCTTGGATTGGAAATATGGCAGCGAGAAGGTGAACTGTTTGTGTCTCAAGGAAAGTATGGTTAGGAGATACTTGGTAAGTTTCACATGGAGGACTGCAAACCCATGGATACTCCTCTTCCAGGAAATTAGAGGAAAGAGTATGCTACATCGGTAGAAGTATTAGATGCTACTGTATATCGACAGTTGGTGGGTTCGCTCATGTATTTAGTTAATACAATATCAGAGATATGCTATGCCGTGAACCA
The DNA here is from genome assembly GCA_034641835.2 of Pinus albicaulis. Lineage (NCBI taxonomy): Eukaryota > Viridiplantae > Streptophyta > Pinopsida > Pinales > Pinaceae > Pinus > Pinus albicaulis. Next base: position 327,669,859 of record CM076582.1, read on the forward strand.
GCTTAGTCAAGCGATGGTTAAGCCTACCAAGATCTTTTGGAAGGCAGGCAAGCATGTCCTGATATATCTCAGGGGCACATCTGAGTATGGCTTATGGTACAGACAGACGGATGGGGTGAATTTGCATGGCTTCACGGATGCAGATTGGGAAGGCAGCCCAACGGACAGAAAGAGCACATCAGGAGGGGTTTCCAGTATGATATCTACAGTTTTTTCTTGCTATAATAGGAAACAGAGATTCGTGGCACTCAGTTCAGCGAAAGCGGAATACATGGCAGCAAGTCAAGCTGCATATGAGGCTATCTGGATGAGGAAGATCCTAGTTTGTTTTTTCGGTTCTCATTTAGATCCTACAATGATTCATTGTGATAATAAGAGTTGCATTAAACTCTCGATTAATCATGTGTTTCATGATAGATCTAAGCATATAGATATCTGGTATCATCATATCAGAGATTGTGTGCAGCGGAAGATCATGTTGCTTCAGTACATTCCAACGGAAGATAAAGTTGCAGATATTCTGACGAAGGCGCTCACTAGGAGGAAATTTGAATACCATAGAGGCAGGATCAGGGTGAAGGATAATCCCTTTCTTGTTGAGAGGGAGTGTTGAGATTCAACAAGATGATGATCCTAGTGAAAATTAAGCACCTTCACTAGGTGGGGCCCACAGGCTATTTTTAGGTGTATGACTATTTTTAGAATGGTGAGCATATTCTAAAATTATTAGGAGACTAATTCTAGATGATTGAGAAAATTCTATCTTTGGATGAATTTATATTTTTAGAGATATGGGTGAAGTATATTTATAGATCGCATATCTAAAAATAGAATGCATGTCGATTATTATTAGACCTTAATGGTAATCAGACAATAAATAATAACTTATTCTCTTGGAGCACTTGATTTCAGTTAACTGATGTGGAAAACCAGTTAGCTGAAGGAATTACGCATTCCAAGGTTGTTTGGTGACTCATGCATGGTGTACTTCGTTATAACTGGTTGTGGCAGAGTTGTAACAGAGTTGGAAGAGTAACTATGGAAGTTGTTATTTAGTTTAACTCAGTTGAGTGACTTTAACTCTGTTGTGCTAGTTTTCACTCATTATACACTAGCGAGAGATTAGTGAATTAATTATTTAATTAATTCACAATCAGTGTCTCACATGCAACTGAAGAAATACAATAATTAACTACTTGCATGTCAGATCCAGTGGAGACCCAGTGGAGAGGTAGGTGAAAGGGTGTGATTGACTATCAATTGTGACTATAGTGATGCATTCAATGAATCTACGCACACATTGGAGATGCCAATGAGGATTTCGCAGTCAAGGAAGGAAATAATGCATTCATTCAGGGATCTTCTTCAACAAAGATTTTGCGCAGTGGAGGCAGGTTGTCAGGAGGTAGTAAATTGGTGCATAGATATGCAAATTTATATATCATAGTCTCAGACGATTGTATATTTTACTGAGAGCTCTATGAAAAGAGATTTGTATGAGATTTTTTCATGATTCCATGATATACATAATATCTCATAGTTGGGGTTTTTGGCTTTAAGATTTCCCAGTAAAATATCTTGTTATGTGCGATGGATTTTTCTTCATGTGTTTGCAATTGGCGATTTAATTTCCGCAAAGAATTAAGTAGAAGGATTATATATTTAACAGTGGATAAAATTGTTAGATTTGGGGAGTCCGGAAATACATTATTGTGTTTATAAATTTCTACATGGGGAGCACCAAGAAAGAAATTGCTTAGAAGTAGGATGGAACCATGCAAATGTGCATGGACTTTAGACAACACAAGCTATCAAGAATAAATATCCTTTTCCAAGGATTGATGATGTGTTCAATCAGGTGAAGGGGGCCACAGTGTTTTCAAAAATAGATTTAAGATCTGGATATCACCATATCCGAATCAAGGATGAAGATATTTGCAAGACTGCTTTCTGTACCAGGTATGGGCATTATGAATTTGTGGTGTTACCCTTTGGGTTAAGAAATGCAACAACAACCTTTATCAGGTTAATGCATGGTATATTCCACCCTTTATTAGATAACTTTGTACTTCTATTGATAGATCACATTTTAATCCATTCTAAAAACCAGGAAGAACATAGAAAACATCTAGGGATTGTGTTGGAAATGTTAAGACAACACCAGTTGTACGCTAAGTTCAGCAAGTGTGATTTCCTCAAAACAAAAATCTAGTACTTAGGGCATGTTATCTCAACAGAGGGGATTGCTGTTGATCTAGATAAAATCAAGACAATCATGGAATGGAGAGTTCCCCAAAATGTGGTGGATATCTAATCCTTTATGGGATTGACTGGTTATTATCAAATATTTATTGAAGGATTATCCAAAATTTCTTTTCCAATCACCTGTTTGCATAGAAAAGGAAAAGTCTTTAAGTGGACTGTTGAGTGCCAAAACAGTTTTGAGAGGTTAAAACAACTATTGACCGGTGCACCAGTGTTGAGGGTAGCTGACCCCAATAAAGAATTTGAATTTTATATAGACGTTTGTAAAGAGGGAGTTGGGGCATTTTTATCTCAGGAAGGCAAGGTAGTGGCTTATGAGTCAAGAAAGTTGAAGGAAAATGAACTCAGATATTCAACCTATGATCTAGAGTTAACAGCAGTAGTACATGCACCCTGGGTATGCAGACATTACTTGTTGGGTAAGAAATTTGTAATAAAGACAGATCATAGCAGCTTAACTAGTTATTTCAAGCAAGCTGATTTAAACTCCCGACAAGCAAGATGTAATGCTTTCTTAAGTGAGTTTGATATGGACATACACTTCACGTGAAAGGTAAGGAAAATTGGGGAACATGCTTAAGTAGAAATCGTATCGTGATTATGAGCTTTACTATAATTATCTTGAATGAAAATTTTGGGATGAAGTAAAACAGAAGGCGATGATCCTAATATCAATTCCTATGGCAGCAAATGGAAGAGGCCAGAAAGCAAGGAAACACTTCTGAATATGGAGTTAATAAAGAAAAAATTCTAACCTTTAGAGGAAAGTTATATGTGCCAAATGGGGTGGACCTAAAGGAGCTAATCATGAATTAATATCATCGAAGTAACTATGCAGGACACCCAGGATACTAGAAAATGTTAACTGTTATTAGGAAAATATATTTTTGGTCTGGTATGCGCAGAAACATTGCTGAATATTTAAACAAATATTTGGAGTGTTAAAAGGTAAAGGTGGAGCATTGGCATCCCGCAGGATTGTTGCAGCCCATACCAGTACCTGAATGGAAGTGGGAGGTCATATCCCTATACTTCATTACAGGTTTACCACGATCAAAGAGGAACAATGACTCCATCATGGTGGTGATTGATATATTGAGTAAGTCTGCACATTTTATATCTATACGCTCTTGTTACATAGTAATTTGTTACCGTCTCGAAATCCCCGTCCCGCACATTGGAGGGCCTAGCTCATGACCTCGTGAGTAGTGACATGCTTGAAACCACTTTCTCATGACATCCCTCCGAACGAGATCTTTCAGCTGCTCCAAGACATTCCCGTGTGAAAACCCTAAAATGGCCCTTTTAGCATTGGCGCCGACGCCGCCCGCACTCCGCGCAATGGGGAAAAATATCGAAAGAGGTCAAGGGTGCTTAGTGCTCGTCCTAGAGTCGCACTCGCGCCAACCAATTTAAGGAGTGTTTTTAAAAAATAAATGGTGGAAGTTTCGTCCTAACTGATCCAGGAACTGATCTCTATCTTGAGTTGGGAGGTTTGGCTACGGGTTTCCATAGAGAGGAAGTGGTTTGCCACCTCTCATGGAAGCTTCCTTGAGGATAGGGCCAATCCCATGATTTTAGGGATCCCAACTCCCCTTCCTCCATCTATAAAAGCTTGCCCATCTCCATTGCAAGCTAGTCTTCAAGTTCCCAAATTTCCAAGAGCCTTATGCTGTAAGAGCCTCCATAATTCCCTTAAGGCCAATTTCAAGCAAGGAGACTATCGTTAAGATCCGAAGAGAGAGGTTTGTCCTATCCCTGATAGGCTTTTCGAGACGTGTTCTGCTGGTGACCCGCCGAAGGAGAATTCAACGTCAGAACTATGGTTGTAATTTTCCTTTGATTGATTATTAATGAACGACTATTGGTTATGGTTCCACTCTTGTTGTTATTTATGATGATGAGTTATGTCCTTTCTGACTGACATATAGTTGCATCTACTGGATTTTACGCTTGCGTTTGTTTTGTTTCTCGCATGTGCAGGTGTCCTATCATGGAGATCGTGGGGATCGTGATCTGCCAGAGCTAAGGAACGGGAGCGCCACCTCTTCTACAAGCAACAGCGTTGGATTCTAGGTAAGCCTTCATCGCTAGTTGGTTTATTTGCAATTAGGAACCTGCACTATAGCGTGAATGATTGTCGTTGCACCTGGGCTTTGGGCTAAGATCGCTCTGTCTACAGAGGGATTTACCTCCACAACAAGTCTACTTATAAGATTGTACAGATAGCAAGTATTTTCATGAGAGAAATATTCAGACTTCACGGTATTCCAAAAAATCTTATTTCGAAAAGAGATGTTAATTTTACTTCTACATTTTGGAAAAATTTGTTTACGGGGCTGGGGACCCAAATAAACTTTAGCACTGCTTATCATCCCCAGAAGGATGGTCAAACAGAGCGAGTAAACCAAGTTTTGGAAGACATGTTACGCATGTATGTAATGCAATGACCGACTAAGTGGGAAGATTACTTACACCTCGTTGAGTTTGCTTATAAAAATGTTTATCAGGAGTCCCTTAGGATGAGTCCTGTCAAAGCTTTATATTGGTGGAAATGCCATACTCCCATTAATTGGAGCAGCCCTGAAACTAAATTAATTCTTGGACCAGAAATGTTGGCTAAAATGGAGTCAGAAGTAAAGAAGATCAGAAAAAACTTGAAAGCTGCACAAGATTGACAGAAGATTTATGTAGATAAGAAGAGGACCTGCTAATAATTTGAGGTGGGTGATCATGTGTATGTGAGAATCAAAACCAAGAAGAGTACCTCGCGGTGGGCCTCTTATGCCAATTTGGCTCCCAAGTTCTGTGGACCCTTCCAAATCTTGGAAAGGGTAGGACCCGTGGCTTATCGATTGGATTTTCCCAGTCACATCCGAGTACATAATGTGTTTCATGTGTCCCTGTTAAAGCGATATGTGCATGATTAAAAACACATAAATCATTGGCAGAATATACAGGTACAGCCAGATGGCGAGTTTCTGGTCGAGCATCAACCCATACTCGATAGGAGAGAAATTATGCTCTGGAAGCGAGTCATCACCTAGGTTGAAGTGTAGTGGAAGCACTTCAGCCTGGATGAGGCTACTTGGGAGGACGAAGGATTTGTGCCGAGGCTTACCTAGAGCTATTTTCTGAGCTGGAGTGAAACACCAAGGATGGTGTTACTTCCAGGGGGGCAAGTTGTGACAGCTCCATTTAATGTTAACTAGTTGTTAACTAGTTGAATGACATTTTTATTATTTGTTTTAAGAATATACTGAGACACTTAATGTTTTTCTAGAAAAGTTATTTTATTTATTATTAATTGTGAAAAATCAAATTAGTTATGGAAAGTGGTTCCATAAAAATTAAAAAACATTGATGCTAAATGTTTTCCAAGAACTGAAAGGTGGTTGGACAGTTTTGGAACAATTATGTGCTCCTCTAGGGATAAGAGACTCATCCCAGTGAGGAATAGGGGTTCTGCTCAGGAACTAAGGAGAGAGAGTGGGAAATATTTCCTGAGCTTGTAGAGACCAGTTGAAATCACTTAGCAAGTCCTGAAGTTTTCTGGCACTGACTGCACTGGGAGTCCTAAGGTCACAATAGAAAATCTATTGTCAACTTGTACCTCTTCAGGAGTTGAGCACGCCGGCAAGAGGAGGACGTAATAACCTCTCTTGAAGGTTGGGTGGACACCAACAACCAAATACACTTTCAGATAAGTGACTGTTATTTTAGAATTAATTACATAGGAAGGTTATTTACAAGTTATTTGTACATAGTTAAGTGTTCTGTAATTTCAGATGAAGGCTGTATTTATTATGGGATATTTCTACTAAAATAAAAGTATCAAGTTATCAATTAAACGAGTAACTCAACAAAGAATTACAAACTCTGTGATTATTACTGTGAGAAATTGTAAAATAATCTAGTGAAATTTTATATAAAGAAAACATTATTATTTCTGTGAAATACTGGAAGATTATAGGAGACAAATATAAAAAATAACACTAGTTAACTAAGTAAATTAGACAACAGAACATTGTTATCATGCTGGAATATTTTATGTGTCAGAACGTATTCGAAATTACTAGGATAGAGATACATAATTATAATAAAGTAATTTTTAGAATTATAAAGTGTTGTGCAAAGAAATTGAACTATAAAGGTTCCTGTCTATCTTAAAACTAAGACGAGGTGAGCTTTTGGTTCCGGGTATGGGGATGAAACCCCAACCCAGTACTCTCTGCCACCCCTCCTTATCTAAACACGAAAAAAGCTGTTAAGTGGTCCGGTCACTGTGATTTACTTTTAAGGTAAGATGGAACATATAAAAACAAATATGTATCTTAAGAAAAGAAATTTAACTGGAGATTAAAAACTACTGTAAAGACAGTGTACAAATATTCCCAAAATAGAGTTTAAGATCTAAATGTCAAGCATATCTATATATCTATGAATTCGGTGAACTGAGGAATTGAAATATAATAGAAAGAATAGAACTGAAACATGTATAGTTTCTTGCAAACACAAGCTTACATTCCATTAAGAACTTGAACATGCAATTGTGCTTAAAATAATTACATATGGACCCAAGTGAAAATTCTTTTCCAAAAGTAATATTACGGTAGTAGCCATTTTTCGGAATTGAAAACTAAGCAAGAGCCGTGTTCTAGCAATAAACCCTTTAGTAAGTCTTTCATAAACAATATCACAGTGAAAATTTATATAGAAATAAGTGCGAAGAATAATTATCCAAGGCCTCAAAGAATCTGCCCAGATAACGACATTTAACATTACATTTTGTGAAAGAATCAGTACCTAAGAACAAGGCCGACAGACAAATCCTAAACCGGAGTCGAGCTGGAGTTCACAAACCGCGTGAAAGCTAGAGGTTCGCCTGAGATAGATAAAAATTCTGAGTTCGGGTGAAAACATTTAGAAGTAAGTGGAAGGTGAGCGAAGTATTTTAGCGGTCAAACAAGATATCTGGACTGCAAAATGAATATCCAATGCAGGGAAACCAACCCATCGATGGAAGAACTAACCTGCAACCATTAGCCACGGGAAACAAAACTGAAAGTTAAGGTTTTAGGACGTTTAACCAATCAAAGATGAATAACTGTGCTAGGAAACGAGAAGCCGGAGAAGAGAATACCTGTAGAAGAGGTTTCTCCATGACAATCTGGTCATCAGAATCCGTCAACATCTGGGAATTAGAAATTAAAATGGAAAATTGATAAGGAGGTAATACTCTGAAATTCAGAAAGTAATGAAGTAAAAACTTTAGAAGCGAAGAGCATGAAAAGATTAGTTGAGCGAAGTGGTGTATTAAGGTAGAAACCGTGGGTTTGAAATTGAGACAGAGATTGAATATCCACTAGAAAAACCCCAGCAGATGGAAACGAGGACCTCTTCCTTGCCATACTGCAAGCCCTGAGCTCTTCTCCACTAGAAAACTCTTGACTTGGGATGGATTCATAGTTTAGCAGAGCCAGAGCTCGAACATTGTGGTGGGAGAAAACCCTCAGAAAGAAGATGAGGCAACACTACACTGAACAACGTCAAAAGGTGAAGCCACCTAGGGTTGGTAGGGTTATCAAGTTGATTCCCGCTGAAAATGTGAACCATCGATCTCCCAAACAATAAACGGTGAAGATCTAAGACAAGGACCATTGAAAACCGCAAGAAATCATGGTAAATCTTACAACTGTCCAAGAGTTTAATTGCCAGTACCCTCTGCATTTAATTTCCAATACATGCTAGCTATACTTTCAATAGTAGCAAGGATAATGTACATTCATCTATGCAGGTTGTAAACTATATTCTAATACTGAAGTTTAGTGCCGGTCGAAGGATACAATCACCCTCATACCAAGTACATATAATGTGACAAGTATTCCATGGTGGAAAATAAAATGTAGTTGTATGTTGATTAAAGTTTAGAGCCTTTAAAGAGAAACTTGGTTGGGTCTTAGGAATTAAAAGATAATTCAAAACGTAGATGTTGTATAATTTTATTAATGTGACTCAGTTCGGTTAGTAAGTTATTGGTAAGGTAAAAAGCAATTTTTTTTTTGGTGTGTATGTTACATTCCTGTTGATTTTTCATAATATTGATTGATGATCTTACATCAGAAACCCCATCAAGCATCAGGAAATAATGGACCTTTGCAGTCTCGACAGAAAGTGGGGTTAGGACCCAAGTAAAAAAGTTGAATGATAATTTTCAGAAAAGGATAAATTTGAACAAAATTTAAAATTGGAATGGGTTGCATATTTGTATGGATTTTAGGATTTTTTTTTTTAATTCTACATATGGAACAAATTTAACTGTCAATTTGTATGTGCTTTCCATGCAAGTTTTTGGGTTGCTCCTCGGTGTTGCAACTCAAATCACTATGGCTTTTTTTGTTATATTAACTCTCAGAAAATGTATTGGCTTGATCTCACTTTTCATTAATACAAATTATTATCCATTGTTTTGAAAAAAAATTAATCCCTTGGGTTTATAATATTTATCCCTTGGGGTTACTAATCTCTTGTGTTTATAATATTAAAATCCCTTAGGTCTATTACTCCCCTCATTTTATAATGTTAATCCATTGTGTAAATTAATCCCTTCGATTTATAATATTAGTCCTAACGTTGCAACATGCCAGTCTTTGTCAAAATTTTATATTAAATTGAAATTTATCCAATTTAATCATTCAAGTTTATAATATTAATGCCAAAGTTTTTTAATATTAATCCCAAGAGTTTATAATACTAATATTAGAGTTTGTAAGAAGAGGGTCTAATATATTAAACTTAGAGTTTAATATATTTATCTTAGGGTTTATAATATTGGGTTTTATGATGTTAGGGTTTATAATATCCATATTTATATTAGGGTTTAATATAGTGATGCTGAGATGGTAAAGAAATGTGTTCAACGTCGCATTGTGACAAACATTGTTTCAATGTGACAAGTAATCTCTCAATGATTGTCATAATGTTATATTACAATGCAATTTATTCAACATCAGCCACACTACAAAAATGTGGTTTAATATCAGGGTTTCTAATATTGGGCTTATAATATTGTGTTTATAATATTAGGGTTTAATATTGGAGTTTTTAATATTGGGTTTATATTATTGTGTTTAGTATGAGGGTTTGAAATTTTTTGTTTTTAATATTGGAGTTCAATATTGGGTTTTATATTCTTAGTGTGTATAATATTAATGCAAGGGTTTATATATTAATCTTAGCATTATAATATTAATCCTATAGTTTATAATATTAATCCTAAAGATTACAATATTAATGTTAGGGTTTATGGTTTATAATGTTGGGTTTTATAATGTTAGGGTTTATAATCTTTATTTTAATATTAGCGTTTGATATTGTGATGTTGGAACAATGCCGCAGTGTGACAAGCATTGTCACAATGTGGTAATGAGTGTGATAGTCATTCTCACATTGATACATTACATTGCAATAATATTAATATTAATCCCTAACATTTATTGGTCCCTTGGGTTTATTAATGCCTTGAGTTCATAATATCTATCCCTTGGGTTTACAATATTAATAATCCCTTGGGTTTATTAACCCCTGCATTTATAATATTAATCACTTGGATTCATAATATTTATCTCTTGAGTATATTAATCCCTTGGGTGTATAATATTAATTCCTTGGGTTTATAATATTAATAATCCCAACGTTGCAATGTATTAAGCATCATTGCAATGTGACATGTAGTGTGACAATTGTTGTGACAATGACACATTATGTTGCAATTTATTCACTGCCACATTATGTGATTGAACTAATTAGGGTTTAATATTAATATTAATACCTTTGGCTATAATATTAATCCCTTGTGTGTATAATATTAATAATCCCTTGGGTTAATTAATGCCTTGGGTTTATAATTATAATCCCTTAGTTGTATAATATTAATCCCAAGGGTTTATAATGTGAATCTCTTGGGCTTTTAATGTTAATCCCAATGTTTTTTAATATCAATACCTTGGGTTTATAATATTAATCCCTTAGGTTTATTAATCCCTTAGGCTTATAATATTAATAATCCTTCGAGGTTTTAATATTAATAATCCATTTGATTTATTAATGTATTGAGTTTATCATATTAATGTATTGTGTTTATTAATCCCTTGGATTTAACACACACACACACACACACACACACACACACACACATATATATATATATATATATATATATATTTCCAATTTTAAGGTCACGACCAAGCAACACACCAAATTGGTGTATGAGATCCCCTTGTTTGTGGGACAAGGGACCTACATCTGTACACCGATTTGACCGTTAAGTCTAGGAAGGTATACATACTCTACCCCCTCTGCTTTTGAACATGTGACCTCTTAGGAGGAAACACATGCTTTAAACCATTAAGCCCACTCAAACTATATATATAATAATTATTGACAATAATACAATGATGAGAGACAAATAAGTAAGGTCACAGCCAAGAAGACAACAAATTGGTGTATGAGTCCTCCTCACTTGTGGGACAAGGGATGGTGTATGAGTCCTCCTTGCTTGTGGGACAAGGGACCCACCTCCGCGCAACGATTTGACTACTAAGGTTCTGAAGGCATACATACTCTACCTCCTCTGGTTTTGAGCCTCTAGCCTCTGACCTCTTAGGAGGAAACACATGCCCTTAACTATTATACCCACTCAAATTATATAACTATTGATATATTAATGAAATATTATATAGTACCATAATATTATATTAATATGATAATTATAAATACATAATAATAATATGGTTGTTTTTATTTATATAATCATTTGTAATTAAAAATATTTAGTCTTTAATAAAATACACATAATAATTATTAATACGGTTAATATATACCGATATCAACTAATTATAGCACAAATATATCTATATATAACTCTTTATTTTTACCTAATAAAGATTTAAATTTTATTTTACATAGTAAAAACATTTGGAACCAAAAATGCTGTACACGTTGAGATAGGTTAATTAGAAGGGGAAATCTTTGTCATATGAATAATGTCAACTTTCAACATTATAAATCAATTTCATATCTCACATTATCATCTTTGAGAGGGACATCATATCACGCACGTAACCTCTTTTTCAAGAAAGGAAGGTGATAAAATAATTAATGAGATCAAGATTATCGAGGGAGATTTTATTCTCAAAATTTTGAAGTGGTGAAGTTCAAAAGTCTTCTTTAAAACGTTGAAATGGTGAGAAATTTTTCAATTGAAAACAAAATTTTGACAAGGTTCTTGTTCAGAACTTTGAAATCATAAAATAATGCATGGGTTTAAACCCTAATTCCAAGCTGTCCGACCGGTTTTTATATTATTATTGGTGGTTGGCAACTGTGGAGTCAGGCAGGGAACAGCAGCAATGACACGGCGCTCTTCGTTTGGCTCGGTTGCTTCCCCTACAATCGTTTGGCTCTTGCAACTCTGTGTTTACTGCTTCGGAGATGAGATATTGTTGGATGAAGAATATCACCCTAACGCCTACAGACCACAGAGGTTGAGGACGCCACGGCTACTACTTTGAGTTGCGGCTATGTCCATTAAAAGAGTTTTTCTTTCAACAAATGGGAAAAAGCGTCCGATCGATGTCCACGTGAATGGACTAGTCTTTGTCTCTCTTAATGAATGTGCAGGGGATAAAATTTGATTTGTGGCATGTTATGTTTTAAGGTCTAATTCTGTTTGACCGAATGTTTCATGGACATGCTTTCCATTTATGGTTTTTTAACTTTACTATTTATAGGAAAATTATTTTTAACGAAGAAAAAGCAACACTAAGAGAACTATAGTGTTATAAGCAATCTATGTAACTTACAATTTAAAATATATATATATATATATATTGATTATAAATTTACATATTAATTTTTGAGATGGTATTGATCGTGCTTTCTACGTATATAATAATGTTCAAAATATAGAAGAGATAATGTTGATCCCCTTATATCATAGTATAGAATGATATTTGGAGGGAAAGATTGAGGTCACATTTTCTTAACAACAAATAAAGAATATTTACTTGGATTGGTTTTAGATTCTATATTATTATGTTTAGAAAATCAATGCCCATTAGTTTTTTTATGAGTTAGATGACAAATATGTTCATTAAGAATAATAATGGTATAATAATGGTATGGGTGTTAGGATATGATTTATACAAATAGTATATATGTGTTTATGTTAGAAAAGGCATTGATATTTTTCATCACACTTTCTCTTTCAGTCCATCAAAAATTTCATGCATGTATTTTTTTTTTCAAAACTTTTTTTTCCAACCATAACTTCACAAACTCAAGCTAAATATCCTTGACATAAACTAAGGAGAATAAAAAATTAAGATGCTTAACTAGTAAATTATCTATACAACTTAATTATTTTCAGTTTGTAAAATTGTTACATATAACTCTATATCTCATCAAATGATAAGATAAATTGTTAGATAATTATGACTATGCTCAAAGATAACTATGAATCTATCACTATTTTTTAATACATGAACTAGCCAAATCTAATTATCTTTTCCCCCAACCCTAATTATCTTTTCCCCTACATCTAGCCTAATCTAATTATCTTTTCCCCCAACTCTAATTATCTTTTCCCCTACATAGAATCCATTCATTTATATCTTGATATTCCTCACATAGACTTAGAAGGAGTGTCAATGTCATAGTGAATGCACTAATAAAATAAATCACAAATACATGTATAAAAAAATACAAAACATAAAGTACATAATAGTGTTCAAAACTGACAAGTTCATAGCAGATTAGGACAAAAATGATATTAACAAACTATTTAAGATTGATAAATGCAATCAGTATAATGCTCCGCATGACTATGAAATCATTTTTGGGCTCTCCATAGAAATTGACTTCCTATAATTGTAGCTAGGCATTTACCACACACAAAATATGGAAGCAAACAATTCTTCAATAAAATCATTGTATTTGCATGCTTTCACTTTAAATCTATCGATAATAAATCTCATATACTTTTCCTCTTTCTTTTGTTATCTCAAATACTTCATTTCCAAAAAGAAATGCCATAGTTTCACAAACTCTTAAATATACTAAACAAAAAATTCAATAAATTTAAAACCTAGAATAAGAAGTTGATAGTACCAATAACATGAATTATTCTATTTCTTATGATCATAAATGCCTTAATAATTCATTTGATGGTAAGAGAAATCTTTAGATGACATGGAATCCATCCAAAGATGTTTGGGTAAAATTTATTTTAAATAATGCTTTAGGGTTGTTGGGGGTTGATTAGTTTGCAAATGAATCCAATTTAAAAGAAAGTACTCATCCTCATTTATAATGGAAAACATGTCCACAAGTCTCTCCTCATTCTCCAACACATACTTAATTAGCTCTTTAAAGGAACCAAGTTGGATTTATGGATATTTCCCTTATATCATTTTTGTTTTTGTTCTATTTGAGGGAAATACTAAGAAATCATAAAATATTTTAAAAATTAGTTTTCTTTCATAATTATTGAAACCAAATTTACTAGTAAACAAATTTAGATACTAAATCATTTTTCCATAAATTATTGATTGAAAATATATCTTGTAATTGAAAACCACAACATTGCAATGAGGCTAAATTTATTGAATTAATTAAATATTAATTATCAAATAAATTAATTTCATCCTTACACTAGTATATTTTAACTTAATTTATAATTTATAGTATAGCTCTATTATAATTCAAACTCTAAATAGAAAACCAAATTCAAATTAGACTTCACATGGAATAAGAATCCAAACTTAATATTAATATAAGTATTTGGATATTAAATTCATATTGATAATCCAAATTTATTACTTTTGCTTAAATGATTAATCCATATCATTATAAATGATCAATTAATCTTTTTTTCTTATATTATTTTTCTCTTATATACTTTCAAATATAAGAGTATTTCTTTTATTGAAAGAGAACTTTATAAATACCTTTTTTATTGTAATAAAAAATAAATTAAAAAAGAAATAAAAATAAAATTGAAAAAGCATTAGTTAATAATTTTGATATATATCTTAATTTTTTAATTCTTAATAACTCTAAAAATATTAAATTGTGATGATAAAATTTTTCTTTAAATTATTAAATTTAATTATTTGAAAAATTACTTATTCTATTTAAATTAAATTTCTAATAATATAATAATAAATTTAATTATTAGAAAAATTATTTAGTTTATTTAAATTAAAATTTCAAATAATATATTAGTAAATTTAAAAATTAGTAAATTAATTTTCTCAAATCTCGTATATATATGTGTGTATGTGTGTGGGGTATTGGTTAAGTTTTTAAAAACAAATTAAAATATTAATTTATAAAGTTTTGGATTAATGATAAATATATTTTTTTAAAAATATTCTTAATGATTAGGTAGACAAATGATTAGGTAGACATGGTAAAGACGCAGTCTCACCAAGCTAACAAAAAAAATTATTCCTTACTAGAGTTCAAATTCTTTATAAATATTAACCTAAAAATAAATAGATAAAAATAATTAATTTTTGTAAATTATATATATGAACTATTTTCACATTTTAACTTTATTAGTGTAACTTCACTTTCTTTTCTCTTTTTTACTTTATTAGTATAACTTTTTTAACTTCGTTTTCTTATTATTCAAAATATTTTACTTCTAAAAACTTGTGAAAACTAAATCTTCACACCTAACAATTAAAGCACATCCTCAAAACTTATATATATTTCTTACTTATAAATATTAAAGACCTCGAAGGGCATCGTAGTTGACGGGACATTTTATTTTGTTTTAAATAAATTATGTATCTTTTCGCAAATGGGGGAGTATCTAAATTTATTTTCAACGTCGTTATGTGCCTTTTCGCAAATGGGGAAACATCTAAATTTACAATGTTGTCATGAACCTTTTGGGGAATGGGGAAGTATCTAAATTTACAATGTTGTCATGCACCTTTTGGCAAATGGGGAAGCATCTAAATTTAAAATGTTGTCATGCACCTTCTGGCAACGTCAGCAAGCACCTTCAAAATTAAAAGCATAATTCTATCAAAAGGTCAGTGGGATGTAAAGTATAATATTAATTCTTTTAGAAAACCTAGATATTGGATTAATAAGAAATCCGATGAAATTTTCATGATAAGTTTTGAACATGAGAAGTTTCATTCAAAATATGATTTAAGCATTGATTAAAAAATTACTGTTATTATTTTTGATTAGTTAATTTATATTTTTTATTGTATAAATAATAAATTATAATATGTTAAAAAAATCTTTAAAAGTATTTGAATACTATTTAGTTTAAATATATAAATTTTATAATATTTCTGATTGGATTTCGAACAAAATTAATCAAACAAAACTAAATATATAAATTTTATAATATTTCTGATTGGATTTCGAACAAAATTAATCAAACAAATACTGAGAAAAGTTAAAATAAAAAATCCACTCTTTACTAAAATAATTGCTCGTAAGAAAATATCAAAGTCATCAATGTTGCAACACAAATTTAATCTTCTCGAAACGAATTGAACCCCAAGCAATGTGGAGTTTTGATGAAATGATTAGAACCTTCGATTTATCTAGATAAAAATGATATTTTATTTTAAAACTAAATAAATAATTTTAATATTTTTAAATATAAAATATTAAAATGTGAATTTTTATTTAAAATGTTGATTTTATAAATATTTAAAATATTATTAAAAAATGTTAAAACAAATACGAAGTGGAGTGAAAATAAAATTGTAACCCAAAAAAATTTAAATTTCTATTATTATTATTATTATTTAAATTATTAATATTTTATTTGTTTTTTAATAATATCAATAATTGATTTTAATATTAATATGAAATTTTTTATTTTTTTATTTTTAAAATTGGTAGGACTACATTTTCATCATGTCCAATGTATCATCTCAATCAGAGAAAAGAATTGAATGAGTGACTTTACATGAGTGTCTTAATAAATCACTCAATCACTATATTTTTCTTTAATTTTAAAAATTAAATATTTTTTAGATTATTAATATATTATTTGTTCACTTTTATTAAAGAGTCCATACAGATGGAGATAATAGTAATGTGGAATAACTTATTGTACAGATTTTTTTATATTATTTATTGACTACTGAATTTCATAATATTAATAATTTTATTTTAACTATATTAATAGCTATGTTTATTTTGGAATAAGTCTTCCATAATTTTAATTTAAATATTAATAATTATTTGTTAGACCCTAGAGATTTAACCTCCATAGAATATTTTAAATTATTCTTAACAATATACACAAATCAAAGGTTTTGATTAATTTCTAAAGTAGTTATGTATTTTTTGTTTTTTAATTAAATTGACTAATTAAAAAATGTCATATCAATAAGTGTCATATAAAATGAAGTATTGTTTTTTGGGGATGTGGTATTGATAAGCCATAGTATTGGTCCATGATATTGTAACAAATTATTGTTACAAATTAAGAATATCCGTGATAAAATGGAGGTAAAACTTCATGAATAAGAAAACGTGTTAGTATATATATACGATTAAAATTAATAGGAATGATAATATTTGAAAATAAAGTATAATGTAATTTGTCTTATGATTTTTTAAATGTATTATGAAATAAGTTGTTTTTATATTTATCATGGATTAATGCCAATGGGCAATTACCAACTATTTAATTTATATGGTTATATTAGTATTGATTTTTTTTTTAATTAGTAAATAATATAAGGAAAATATGTAAAAAAAATTAATTTAAAATTTAAATAAATAATTAATTATTAAAACACACACAAACACATATATAAACATAGTATTATTGTAACATCATGTAACATCATGTTTTAATTTAAATCATGGCTAATAGACTTGTCATGAAACATTTGAATTATTTAACGAATAAGATTATTCGTTAACAAGACTTGAGTATATATTTTTGAAGATAATTTATAAATTTTCTTGAGTAAAAGAAAGTAACTGATAAGTAAATGATTCCAAGAACCCAAGGTAAAAATGTAGAGACACTTCTAATAGTTACCTCCCTAGAAGTATAAAATCGAAATAATGAGAATGGGAAGGGGTTCTCTGTAGAAAGATTGTTGGTGTTAAGCAACAGTATGTTGCAACGAGTTATCCAAAACTGGTGAGGAAACCAGTGGAGCTCAGGAAAAACCTAAGAGAAGTATAGACTAGATTTAGATCATGAGCTCTATCTTCTTCTGTCTTGGTGAATTACATAAGACCATGGTGAGGAGCTAAGGACGTGATTACCCCGCTCAAGGTTGGGAGGACCATCAATTTACTAGATGATTTCACTGAGATAACTATTTAAGTGTTTTGGTTTACAGGATTGAAATTATTAACAAAAGAAATTTTTTTATGTATAGTTAAAAATCTTGATTGAAATCATATTGTTCTCTTAGAAGAATGATACATGAATTTTTCTTCTTCTATGGTGGTAGAATGGAATAGAATACTATGAATATACTACGTATTCTTTGTAAATGATATTAAGTAAGACTAGTATGAATGTATAGAAATTAAAGTGTTGCATCCATAAAATGTAGTGATAAATAATTTCTCATTCTTCAAAATTATAAGAGATATACACTCAGTAAATATAAACACTGCTATCAAAAAACATAAACCAAATAAGGTTCCATGTGAAAACAAGAACCTGGTAATCATTAACTCAAGGGCCAGTGGTTTAGCACAGAGACCCGTGAAAAAGGTCTGCGGTCCATGTCCCCTCAACCCATGACAAAAGGGATACAGATCCCTACATTTATCCTAAACAGGTATCTGAACCAAGAATTTGCTGTGAAAAATAAAATTCAGAATTTAAATGATGAAAGTGAGTCTACGAAACCATGCATTAATAGATAGAATACAAATATTAAATCTGGAAAATATGCATATCATATAGATTTCATTTTTAGAAGTAAACTTCTCTACAATATTAACAGATAACAGAAATACCCGAAAGGGAACAACTTAAAATGGAAATGAACATATGTAAGTTGAGAAAAACTAGAAACTGTAATTACTATGTGAAATATTGAGACTATTAAATCTGTAATTATCTCAAGAAAATTGAAAACAGAGCCTCGAAATTTTCTTAAGAATAGAAAACCCTGAAATTAGAATTTGATGCACTACCTAAATGCTCGGCGTCGAAAAACCCCAGAACCCTACAATCGGTGGGGGTGGGGGGGTGGTGGCCAAATTTATAAACCTTATAATCCACGGCTAAATTGACAACCCATGAACGATAAATGGAAGGCTTACCTGGAAATAATTGTGCATGGTTCGAATATGGCTCATAGCTCGACCTTATATTTATTTCATAACAGAAGAAACCCAATGTTAAAACCCTCCAGTCATGTGGACCTCAGCATACAGTAAAAACAATATAAAACAAGATGTTATAGAAGATATAACAGTCACTTCAAAGTTACCTGTATAGGCCAAATTTTCCAACGCGGAACAATCTCTTCTCTCAGCAGACCAGAAGAAAACCAAGAAGACTTCTTCACATGGTAGCTAAACATTGTCACACTCGGTAAAGAAACTGAAGTTAGGAAAATAATATTAAACCCTCTAGCTGAAACCCAAATTAAAAAAAAATATGTATCGAACTATTGAGCTTGGGGAGAAGAAATAAATAACCTGAGTTCAAAGCTACAAGGTACCACTATTGATCAGGTGATCATGTCCAAGAGGAAAAAAATGCTCAAAATTGGAACTGCTCAGAATTGGTTGCAAACTGAATGACCGGATAGGCCTCATCACTGTGATTCTGGCGTCATGAATGGGACCCAAATTCGATGTCATATAAGGAAGATATTGAAGTTTTAAAATTCCTAATAACCTTCAAAACAGGACCCTTTGAACTCATAAATTTTGTCATCTTCAAAAAAAAATTATGGCAAAAAAATTCATTTTTTAAAAGTTTTTTGGTGGCCTATCAGAGGGTGCCACATGGCCTACCTGGAGGTTGCGACATGGCCCCAGGCAAAAGGTTTATGACTGTTTGAAAATTGGTGTTTGATTGGAAAACCGACCCGAGCTGAACGTGTTCGAGTCAGTCGGGCAGGACTTGACCTGAACGTTCATGGGTCACCTTGAACGAAAAACCGTGCAACGCTGAATGCGAAAGGGTCATTTGGGTAGAGGTCGACCCGACCTACATGCAAAAGGGCCAGCAGTCAGGTCGACATTGTGTACTGAACGGTTGAGTGAAGTTTGGATAAGCCCTCAGGGCTAAAGAAATAACATGTGACTGTCCTGCAGAAATCGTGGCCTAAGCCCAATCAACCGGTAGTAAAAAAAGGGTTAGCCCTCAAGGCTTAGGGTTGTGTTCTTGTGACTACGTGCCGTGACCAAGAGTGGAGCTAAACACTTAACCGCCCATGTAAATAACCATCCGACCTTTCCGCATATGAACACACACTCAAACTGACAGTCAAATTAAATGTCTCTACCATTTTTAGCGGTAGTTCTGGCATTTGCGGAGATTCTGCCTTTTTGGTGGAGCTAACTAGAGTTAGCCAATTTTAGTGGAGGATTTCTAGAGCCACTGGGGAAAATACAGTTTGGATCATAACTTTCAGCATATTCGACCAAATTAGACAAAATTTTAGTCAATTTTAAGTTTTTTGAGCATTTTGGAGCCATTGGAACATGTTGCGGAGCCAACAGAGGTGTTGTTCAGCCATTTTTGTTTCAGGGAAGCTTGGAGATCCATCAGGGCCATGAGGGAAATGGAGCTGCATTGGGTTACACTTCAGTGTTTGAGGTGAAATAAAAGCCATACTTAGCTTATTTCTGTCTTTTGAATTCATTTCCATAGTTGTTTCAGCCTGTTTAGGTTTCTTTCTCACTGTAAAACCAATTTCAGCATCATAATATATCAACGACATGCCCATTGGGGGCCTAGGACCTGGAAGATGTAGCCCAGGAGGGGTGAACTGCCTCATCATGTTGCTATGTGTTTATGGTGAATTTATTCTGTTGTGTATTTCAGATTCAATATGTTAAATAGTAAATTTAATTAACATTCCCTCACACTTAAACTCATAAACAGTTACCAAGAACACTTTGTTTTACTTGTAAGACATTACAAACACTTTTCACACTCAATTTAATGGAAATGAATACTTTGAACAGTAGTAAAAATACTTTCATTTTCAGATTAGATGGTATTAGAGCTAAGGATTTGAGCCTTAGGAGCTATAGTTTTACTCAGCATTTGTTTTGTGCAAAGATATAGTTGATTGTTTGCAAGTTTTGATGCTTACTAGGCTTAAACTCAAGAGAGGTGAAGGAAACTTGGTTAGTGCACAAAGTAACCCACAACCAAGAAGGGTCAAAGAGCCACCTCCAAGAGCCATAGAAGCAGTCTCAAGCATGTCTTCAAGAGAGGGAGAAGCTCCTGAAGATATGGATCCCAAGGAAGAAGAACGGGTATTCCGGAAAGCTTTCTTGGACATGACTGATATGGTGAGGATACTCTACCAAGAAAGGAATGATAGGCTTGTTGGAGAAGGTTCTAAAAACCAGAAATAAGGAGAGGGTTCTTCAGGAGGAAAGAAAAGTGATGACAAGTCAATGAAAGGACACAAAGGAAATGATGATCCACCATCCCCATCTTCATCCTCTTCCTCTACATCATCATCCTCAACTTCGGTGAACCAACCTCACAAGTCTAAAACCACTGGTAAAAGTCCATTTTTAAAGCTTGATATCAAATATGAGTTGCCAATGTTTAACGGTGAAGTCAATGCAGAGAAAATTGACAATTGGATCAGATAGTTGGAAGTTAACTTGAGGATACATAACCTTCATGATGACGACACCAAGATACATTTAGCCTCGTTGAGAATGGATGGAGCAGCATTGGTATGGTGGGAAGCCAAGACCAAGGATGAAATTAAAAAACATGGTAAGATAACTTTATCATGGGCTAAATTTATTACTACTATTAAAAAACAATTTTATCCATTAGCTCATTTATAAAAGGCTATCATTAATTGGCAAAACTTCAGACAGCTTAAGGCACACAATGTACAAGACCACACCCAAGAGTTTAGGAGAAGAGCACTCTTATTAGAGGTAGACTTACAAAGTCAAGATACTTTGCTGATATATATAGGTGGTTTGCACAGCTACCTTAAACATACTATCCTTATGTTTAATCCTACTAGTCTAAATGCATTTTATGTACAAGATACACATTTAGAGGCTAGAGGGAAAAACATTTTTGATGAGGGTAGAAACAAGCCTTTTAAGCGGAAGAAAAAAGATAAAACATTTAAGGGAAATGGAAAAAAGAATGCATCTGTCAAACAAGAGGGTGAAAAAGCGATATGTAAACACTATTCAAGATAAGGCCATGAAGAGAAAAACTGTTGGAAATCACATCCTGAAAAAAGAACTCAGTTTAACAAAAAAAAGGAAAGAAGAAAACTATAGCTACTACAACTACACCACAAGAATTAGGTGATGATTCAAGTGACGAAACCAAAATTGCAGCCATGGGTTTGAAAAGTATGAAGGGAAAGGAAACTAAAACTAAGCCAAGCACTAGTACTTCAAACTGTCATGTAAAAGCTCCAAATGAGGAAGAAAGAATTGAATTGTTCCATGTGAGGGTAGTCTCAAAACATACAAAAATTGACACAGTGTTTGACAGTGGGTCACAAGCAAATATCATATCAGAAGACCTTGTAAAATAGCTTAAAGTTGAGACCATTCCACATCCAAAGCCTTATCCACTTGGGTGGATATGCAAGGATGCAAACTTACAAGTCTCAAGAAAGTGCATATTGCGATTCACAGTTACTACACACTTTACTGACATAGTTGAAATTGATGTAGTACTGCTTGATATATCAGGAATTGTTTTGGGAAGTCCTTAATTATTTGACAGGAGAGCGATCTTCCATTGCCATGAAAATAAGTATCATCTCTTTAAATATTGCAAGGAGTTCATTGTTAGAGCACATCGCAAGAAGGAAAATATAGCGATGGTAAATGCGGGACAGGTAAAAAGGCTAGTGAATTCTAGTAAGAGTTTTGTACTACTTATGGTTAAGACAAGGTTGATGTGAATCACGAGTCATTTGAAAATTGTGATTCCAAGCTTAAATCAGATTTATATGATTTATTTGATGCACATCACAAGCTGTTTCAGGAACCGACAGGTTTACCTCCTAAAAGGGAGATTCATCATGAAATCCATTTACATCAAGATTGTTCTCTTCCTAACATAGGCATGTACCGCATGTCTATCATGGAGAATGATGAAATCAAGAGGAAAATTAAAGACTTGTTGGACAAAGGATTCATAAGACCAAGCACTTTGCCATGTGGGTCACCATTAGTGTTGATTCCAAAGAAAGATGGAACTTGGTGCATGTGTGTGGACTTCAGGGCATTTAACAAGATAACGGTAAAGAATCGTTACCCACTCCCAAGGATAGATGATTTGTTAGATAAACTGAAAGATGCTAAATATTTCACTAAGTTAGACTTATGTAGTGGTTATCATCAAGTTAGAATTGCAGAAAGTGACATTTGGAAGATAACATTTAAAACCAAATAGGGACTCTTTGAGTGGCTTGTTATGCCGTTTGGTTTATGAAATGCACCTACAACTTTCATGCGGGTAATGGATGATGTCTTGCTTCCTTTTCTTGATGATTTAGTTATTGTCTACTTAGATGACATCTTAATGTTCAGCAAGACTATAGAAGTGCATGTCATGCATGTTAAGAAAGTACTTGATATTTTGAAGAAAAATCAGTTGTTTCTTAAAATGTCAAAGTGTGAATTTGGAAAGACTTCTTTGGTTTATTTGGGACACATATTAGGAGGAGGTGCTTTGAGAATTGAACCTTCTAAGGTAGAAGCCATTGTGAATTGGCCTACTCCCAAATCCATTAAAGAGGTAAGAAGTTTTTTGGGTGCAACTCAGTATTGGAGGAATTTTATTTCTAACTTCTTTTCCATAGCCACTACTATGCATGAAGTGACAAGTGTGAAGTGTGCTTTCCAATGAGGAGGCAAGCAACATAAATCTCTTCAGTCTTTGAAAGAGAAGATAAGTTCAGCTGCAGTCCTTACATTGCCAGACTTGAGACAGCCATTCGATATTCAGACCGATGTTAGTGATTACGCCATGGGTGCAGTTCTCTTACAGCATGGTAAGACTATCGCATTTCATTATGAGACATTTAATGGTGCTATTGTGAATTATCTTGCATATGATAAGGAGTTGTATGCGTTGGTAAAAATCGTCAAAAAGTGGAAACACTATTTGATGGGCAAAGAAACAGTTGTTCATACCGACCATAAGCCTTTACAGTACATGCAGTCGGAAAGTAAATTTCAGCAGTCATGACATTTCAGATGGATGGGCTTCCTACAACAATTTCACTTGGTAATAAGGTACAAGAAAGGTATTTACAATAAATTTGTTTATATGCTTTCAAGGCCTATTATTAGTGCTACTACTTTACTTAAGAATGATTCTATTGTACATGAGAGCTACATAGAACGGTATGCATTAGATGTTGATTTTAAGTATGTATATGCTAACTTGAGTGAAGGGAATCATGTTGAGGAGAATGATTATCATTTGCATAATAATTTTTTGTTTCATATGGGCAAGTTATGTATACCACAGGGGGAGAGACTAAGCATCATGAGAGAAGCTCATTCTTCTCTTATTGCTAGACATTTCGGGGTAAGCAAAATGGTGGCAAATTTACAGAGGTATTTTTATTGGCCTCACATGGTAGATAGTGTTTCACATTTCATTAGAGGCTGTTCATTATGTGCTACAAGAAAGCCTAGCAATAGGATGCTTGGTTTATATACACCATTGTTGGTACCTTCTAGACCATGGGAAAGTGTTTATATGGATTTTTTTGGAGGCCTACCATTATCTAGAAAGCATCATGATTATCTTTATGTAGTAGTTGATAGATTCAACAAGATGTGTATTCTTATGCCATGTAAGAAATCTATAACTCCTGAACAAATTGCTGATTTATATTTCCAACATGTATGGGTTCATTATGGCTTGCCTACTTCTATTGTTAGTGACAAGGATTCCAGATTTGTTGAGAATTTTTTGTCCAATCTATGGAATATGATGGACACCAAGTTTAAGAAGAGTATTGATTTCCATCTACAAACAGATGGTCAAATATAACCATTGTACATCTTTTGAGAGGTTATTGTAGCAAGCATCCCAAGCTTTGGGATGAGCACTTGCATTACATTCAGCATGCTTACAACTGGGCCAAGCACTCTTCTACAAATACTTCACCTTTTGAAGCTTGCTTTGGGTATTTTCCTAAGTCACCTTTAGATTTCATTATTGAGAAGGATGTGGCCATTGATGGGCATAGTGACATTGAGAAATCTCACATGTTCATTGAAATAATTCTTCTAAAACATCAGCAGGTTCAAGAAAAACTTGAAAAAAGTCAAGGCAAGTACAAGGAGAGGCATGATAAACACAAAGTTGATCATAAGTTTCAAGAAGGAGATGAGGTATGGCTGCATATTAGTAAGGAAAGAATGCAAGGAGAAGGTAAAAAGATGAAGCCTATTCGTTATGGTCCATTCAAGATCCTTAAACAAGTTGGAAATAATGCTTTTCAACTAGATTTTCCTTCATATATGCAAATGTATTCCGTTTTGAATGTGGAAAATTTACGTTTGTATGAAACTCCTTTAATTGCTGATTATGAAAGTGACATTCAGCTACCATCCATAGAGGATTTCTTGCCAGAATTTTTGGATGAGTTGAAAGAGGATGCTATCCTTGACAAAAGAACATGCACTTCGAGGAGGGGAAATGTTGATTATGTTTGGGTTGGTCTTAAAGGCAGTAAATCGAGTAAGGAAAAGTGGATTGAGGTGCAAAAGGTTAGGGATTTGTACCTTCATATTCTTATCAGGTAACTGAAGGCTTTTAGGGTCCAAAATCTTCCTAATGGGGAGGTGTGATCAGCTGATCATGTCCAAGAGGAAAAAAATGCTCAAAATGGGAACTAATCAGAATTGGTTGCAAACTGAACGACCGGATAGGTCTCTTCCTTGCGATTCTGGTGCCTCAAATGGGACCCAAATCCGATGTCGTATGAGGAATATATTGAAGTTTTAAAATGCCTAATAATCTTCAAAACAAAACCTTTTACCTTAGAAATTTTGTCATCTTTAGAAAAAAAATTATGGCAGCAAATTTCATTTTTTAAAGGTTTTTTAGTGGCCTATCAGAGGGTGCCATGTGGCCTTCCCAGAGGCTTCCATGTGTACCCAGGCCAAAGGTTTATGACTATTTGAAAATTGGTGTTTGATTGGAAAACCGACCCGAGCTGAACGTGTTCGGGTCAGTCGAGCACGACCCAACCCGAACGTTCATGGGTCACCCTAAACACAAAACCATGCAGCGCTGAATGCGAAAGGGTCATTTGGGCAAAGCTCGACCCCACCTACATGCAAAAGGGTTAGCAGTTGGGTCGACGTTGTGTGCTGAACAGTTGAGCGGAGTTTGGATAAGCCCTCAGGGATAAAGAAATAACGTGTGACCGTCCTGCAGAAACTGTGGCTAAGCCCAATCAACTGGTGGTAAAACAAGGGTTAGCCCTCGGGGCTTAAGGTTGCGGGTCTTGTGACCACGTGCCGTGACCAGGAGTGGGGCTAAACACTTAATCGCCCATGTAACTAACCATCCGACCTTTCCGCATATGAACACGCACTCAAACTGACAGTCAAATTAAATGTCTTCGCCATTTTTAGCGTGCAGTTCCAACATTTGTGGAGATTCCACCTTTTTGGTGGAGCTAATTGGAGTTAGCCAATTTTAGTGGAGGATTTCTAATGCCACTGGGAAAAATACAGTTTGGATCATAACTTTCATCATATTCGACCAAATTAGACAAAATTTTAGTCAATTTTGAGTATTCTGAGCATTTCGGAGCCATTGGAATGGGTTTTAGAGCCAATAGAGGTGTTTTTCAGCCATTTTTGTTTCAGGGAAGCTTGGAGAGCCATCAGGGTCATGAGGGAAATGGAGCTGCATTAGGCTACACTTCACTGTTTGAGGTGAAATAAAAGACATACTTAGTTTATTTCTGTCTTCTGAATTCATTTCCACAGCTGTTTCAACTTGTTTAGGCTTCTTTCTCACTGTAAAACCAATTTTAGCATCATCATATATCAAGGACATGCCCATTGGGAGCCTTGGACCTGGCAGATGTAGCCCAGGAGGGGTGAACTGCCTCATCATGTTGTTGTGTGTTTATGGTGAAGTTATTTTACTATGTATTTCAGATTCAAGATGTTAAACAGTAAATTTAATTAACATTCCCTCACACTTAAACTCATAAACAGTTACCAAGAACACTTTGTTTTACTTGCAAGACATTACAAACACTTTGGACACTTAATTTAATGGAAATGAATACATTGAATAGTAGTACAAATAATTTCATTTTCAGATTACCTATAACAAGAGTCGAAGTTACAATCTCCACAAGTGTCAACAACGAAGTAAAATCCATCCAAAAACTATACAACTCCGAGAGGCAGAGGGTAGTATTACCTCTGTTAACCAGCAAGATGAGCGCAGTGTGACCATACCCGGGAGGCAGCCCTTCCATGCATGGATATCACAAGGAAATAGCCACAACAGAGAACTTGAGTTTCAGAGCTGAAACCAGGGAACAAGCGGTGGAGTGAATGATCCATAAGGTGTGGGATGGGGTGGGTGGTTACCCTAACCATCCCTACCCTTCATGTGCACCATCAATCACCAAAGTACGAGATATACAGTGGGACGAGATCCAAGTGACAGCGTGGGACGTTTGGCAACTGGTGGAACCGACAGGTGGGTTATCAACACAATGAATGAGGTGGGTTGGTGACATATATCATTAACGCTAAGTCGAATGTTGTAAAAATATTAATTTATAATACGA
Organism: Pinus albicaulis; assembly: GCA_034641835.2. NCBI lineage: Eukaryota > Viridiplantae > Streptophyta > Pinopsida > Pinales > Pinaceae > Pinus > Pinus albicaulis. Next base: position 327,697,176 of record CM076582.1, read on the forward strand.
ATTCAAATCAGATACATAAATCAAATTTGTTAGAGATAGGATTGAAGCATAGTCGATATGTATGAATACATATAATCGATTTAAAAACCCAAGTCAATCCAATCAAGGAGTACTGAACACCTATGGAAAGATCAACTCGATCACCATGATAATTAAATGTTTATGCTTTCCGAAGTTATATTTGCAAACCATATACCATGGATTAATTTATATGACGAAATCTAGAGTTAATCATATGGTATTGTATTATGTACATACCATATGATTTAAATCATATTGATTGCTTAGTACCAATACAAATATATTCAATGAGCATTAGAATTGTTGTGTATATCGAATATTAGTAAGGTTTGAGTGAGAGTAAAGGTAATAAATTTTTATTTTTTTAATCTTTGTATAAGTTTAATTTTTGAATGTGACAAGTGGTATCAGAGTTAGGTTACACGCTAGGGCCGGATGGGCCAACACAATAATGTCGGTGCTTTCATTATGTTTATTATTGAAATTGTTCACAACACAGGAAAAAAACTAGCAATAAGCTACCATGAGGAGAGGACCTAGTAATCAAACATGCAGGAACACACGTGCAACCCATCCCTTGACCAACCTTGAAGTGAACCCGGAGCTGTGGGTGCAATTAAGTGTAGACCAGCACCAAAAAACTAGTATATTGCTGGAAGAACAACAACGTCAGAAAAATAGATTACTTGATACAGTAAAACAACTTAAGACAAATATGGTCAAGGTGCGGAATGATAATTAAATGTTAATGAGGGAGAAGGAAAGGATACTGAAGATCCTTTCAGATAAACATAACCATCACACTACACAACCCAGTCCTAAGAGAGACACTCACGGAGAAGGAGAACAACAACAAAAAATTTATGAAAATCCTAAAGGAAGTCATATGCAATAGAGTAATAAGAGTAGAACCTATAATGAAGTTGAATCTAGAAATATTTCAAAACAAAAAGAACTAAAGAAATAGAAAGTGGAATTACAGGGTGAATTCCGGAAGATCGGAAGATCAAACCTCTTACATTTGATGGAAAGGCTGAATAGATGGCAGAAGTTTAGATAATACATATCAACAAGTATTTTCAAGTTTACGAGTATAAAAACAAACTTAAAGCTCGCCTATCCATCTACCAATTGTGGGAAAAGGATAAATTGTGGTGGGAAGAGGTGAAAAACGTGGGTGGAAGTGAAGATTAGAACGTAACTTGGGTTGACTTTCAATAGTATTTCAATGATAAGTATTTAAATGAATGATCCTATGATGAGAATTCATGAGAATTACATGATCTAAAATTGGGGCAAATGTCTATGGATGAATTTATCACAAAATTTACCTCCTTGTTAAGATATATACCTTATTTGTGCGACGAAAAAGCAATGGTGCAATAGATTTTGAGCAGTTTTCCGATACACATGAAAGAGAGGATTAAGTTTGTAAACCAAAAAATTATGGACAAAGCGATAAGGAAAGCACCGATATGCTATCAGAAGTCCAAGGCCAAGGGAGAAACTGGGGAAATTTGGCCACCCAGGAAAGGGCAGAAAGGCCCTTCCAATTTTAAAAATAACATATCTGGAAATTACAATAATCTTGCAAGGAATCTAACGAATAAAAAGAATGGGAAAAGTCAACAAAGGACCAAATGGGCAGCTGATGAGTGACATACTGAAGCCTCTAGTAGGCCAGACCTTTGACAATCCAAAAAACCTCCATTACAGTGTTGGGGTTGTGGGGAGGCAGATTATTTTAAAAATTGTCCTCGTCGAGGGAGAAAGGAAGTGGCAGAAAATCTACAAGAGGCATCTACCATGGGAGATGTAGCACGAAACATACCCAGAATCAATGTTGCTCTGGAAAATCGACATAGATATTTTAAGCCAACTATGATAGAATTTGAAGGTAAGCTAAAAACCCAATATGTTTCTATTTTAGTTGACCCTAGGGCCATTTTGAGCTATATGCGCCCCCATATAGTTGAAAATTGTAAATTATAGAATCAGAAATTTAAGAATCCATGGCTAGTACAACTGGCTATGGGTGCAAAAAGACGAGTCAATGCCAAAGTGTCAAATTTCAAATTGGTTATTGGTGACCATCACATAACTGTAGAACTTAACATTCTACCTCTGGGATCCTACAATATTCGATTGGGAATGGACTAGTTGGAAATACATTGGTAATTAGTTGACTACAAAGACAAAGTAATTTACTTTAAATCGAAATATATACACGTTAAGAATTGCAGGGAATTAAGAAGCCACTTCAGTTACGTCCCATTACTATATCTCAACTGAGTAAATGCATTAGAAAGGGGTTTCAACTCTATGCAATTCAAGTAGGGTTCTCTAACTCCAAGGACAAGACCTCATGCTGGAAGATATTCCAGGATGTGTTCCTTGAAGATATTCCAGGATTACCACCAAAGAGAGACATTGATTTTACAATAGAATTAATACCTGGGGAAGCCCCTGTGTCACAAGCTCCAAAAAGAATGAGTGTAACGGAATTAACATAATTAAAAATGCAACTGCAGGAATTTACTGAGAAATGATACATTCGGCCAAGTGTGTCCCCTTAGGGAGCACCAGTATTGTTTGTTAAGAAGAAAGACGGTACTATGCGAATGTGCATATATTACCAATAGGTCAATAAGTTGAATGTCAAGAAAAAATATCCATTTCCATGCATAGGCGATATGTTTGATCAAGTGAAAGGGGAAACAATGTTTTCCAAGATTAATTTAAGGTCTATGTACCACCAAATACAGATTAAGGATGAAGATATATCCAAAACAACTTTCCGTACCCGGTACAGATATTATGAGTTTGTGGTGCTACCATTTGGATTAACCAATGCACTAGAAACTTTTATGAGCTTGATGCATGGAATATTTAGCCCATTTTTGGATAAGTTTGTTTTAATTTTTATTGATGATATATTAATCTAGTATAAGAATATGGAAGAGCACAAGGAACATCTGACACTTAGTGCTGAAAATGTTACAAGAACACCAACTCTATGCTAAGTTTAGTAAATGTCACTTTTTGAAGAAGTAGATCCAATATCTGGAACATGTGATTTTGGTAGACCCTGAAAAGATAAATAAAATTATAGAGTAGAAAGTTCCAAATAATGTGGAAGACATACGTTCATTTATGGGTTTAGCTGGCTATTATCAATGATTCATTAATGGGTTATCTAAAATAGCTTTTCCTATAACTTCCCTACAGCAGAAAGGACGAGTCTTTAAATGGACTCAGGAATGTCAGAATAGTTTCGAGATATTGGAGGAGCTCCTGAATACTGCCCCTGTTTTGAAAGTAGCAGACTTGAGTAAGGAATTTGAAGTATGAACTAATGCATGCAAGGAAGGGGTAGGATCAGTTTTGACCTAATAAGGGAAATTCATAACATACAAATAGAGGAAGCTAAAGGATCACAAGCAGAGGTATTCTGCCTGTGATTTAGCGCTAACTGCAGTAGTGCATGCCTTGCGAATATGAAGGCATTATTTGCTAGGAAAATGTTTATGTTAAGAATTGACCATAGCAGTTTAACTAGCTACTTTAAACAATCTGATCTGAGTGCTCACCAAGCAAGATGGAACGCATTTGTAAGTGAGTTTGATTTTGGCATTCAACACGTGAAAGGTAAAGAGAAATAGGTGGCTGATGCTTTAAGAATAAAATTTCATGCCATCTATGAGCTCTACCTTAACCAAGTTGAATTCAAATTTCAAGAACAGATTGTGGAGGCAACAAAAAAATACCCTCAATTTCAGTTCTTGTGGAAACAAGCAAAAGAAGTCAAAAATCAAGGAAAACAATCAAACTACGATCTCAATGATAGGCATATATTAGTATATCGAAAAAGGATATATATTCCTAATGAAAAGAGTATAAAGGGACTGATTCTCGATGAGTATCACAAGAGTTCCTACGCAGGAGATCCAGGATATCAGAAAATGTTAACCGCAATTAGAAAGGACTATTATTGACTTGGGATGCATATAGACATTGTGGAATACTTGACCAAGTTCTTGGAGTGCCATCAAGTCAAGGTAGAACACCAACATCTAGTAGGATTGCTTCAGCGTATTCCAGTACCGGAATGGAAATCAGAAGTCATCTCCCTTGATTTCATCACCGGACTACCAAGAAACAAAAGACATAATGACTCAATAATGGTGGTAGTAGATATACTCATAAAGGTGGCTCATTTCATACCGTGCGGTGACTTTTACAAGTCGGTACAAATTGTCGATATTTTCATAAATAAATTTTTAGATTACACAATTAATGCGAGGATTCATCTCAAATCAAGATGTAAGAAATTTACATTGGCATTATGGAAGACACTATTCATGAAACGGGACACAAATACAATTTAGTCTTACCATCCTCAAACATATGGGAAAGAAGAGATGGTGAATCAAGTTTTAGAGGATATGATGTGCATGTACGTAATGAAGAAACCTACAAAATGGGAAGAGTATATACATTTGGTTGAGTTTGCCTATAACAACGAATATCAAGAATCGCTTAAGATGAATCTGTTTGAAGCATTATACAAAAGAAAATGTCGGACTCCTATAAATTGGAGCATTCCAGGATCCAAGATGATGCTTGGACCAGATATGCTGGAGGAAATGGAACGTGAGGTAAGAAAGATTAGGCAGAATTTGAAAGCAGCCCAAGACCGACAAAAATTTATGCAGATCGGAAAATAACCTTCCGTGAGTTTGTGGTAGGGGATCATGTATATGTAAGATTTAGACCAAAAAATATCACCTTGAGGTGGAATTATTGTGCCAAATTTTCTCCCAGATATTGTGGACCATTCGAAATTCTGGAAAGGATAGGACTGGTGGCTTATTGACTAGATCTACCGAGTCATATATTGGTACATAATGTGTTTCATGTATCACTGTTGAAGTGATACATACATGACGCTAAACATGTGATACATTGGTAGGGTATACAAGTAAGTCATGACTATATTACGTTTGTAACGAAAAAATATTTCTGATTTGAATTAATTGTGATAATTTTTGTCTGCAGGTAGAACCGGATGGCGAGTTCCTAGTAGAACCACAACATATTCTAGATTGAAGAGAAATAATTCTCTAGAGGTGAGTCATCCCATTTAAAGTGCAATGGAAGCACTTTGGCCCAAAGGAGGCTACCTAGGAATATGAGTATATTATTCAAGAAGCATATCCAGAATTATTCTCGTTGATCAAATAAATCCAAGGACGGTGTTTTCCTTAGTGGGGGAAGATGTAACACCCTTTTTAAATTTAAATCATGGCTAATAGACTTGTTTTGACACATTTGAATTATTTAACGAATAAGATTATTCGTTAACAAGACTTGAGTATATCTTTCTGAAGATAATTAATAATTTGTCTTGAGTAAAAGAAAGTAATTGATTAGTAAATGATTCCAAGAACCTAGGGTAAAAAGGTGGAGACAATTCTCACAGGTACCTCCCTAGAAGGATAAAAGGGAAATCCTGAGAATGGGAAGGGTTTCTATGTAGAAATAATGTTTGGGTTAAGCAACAGTCTGTTGCAATGAGTTATCCAAATCTGGTGAGGAAACCGGTGGAGCTTAGGAAAAACCCAAGAGAAGGATAGACTAGAGTTAAATCTTGAGGTATATCTTCTTCTGTCTCGGTGAATTACCTTAGACCCTCGTGAAGATCTCGAGGGAGCAGAGGACATGATTGGCCCACTCAAGGTTGGGAGGACCATCAATTTACTGGAAGATTTCACTAAGATAAGTATTTAAGTGTTTTGGTTTACATGATTGAAATTATTAACAGAAGGAAACTATTTTATGTATAGTTAAAAATCTTGATTGAAATCCTATTGTTCTGTTAGAATAATGGTACATGAATTTGTCTTCTTATATGGTGGTATAATGGAATAGAATACTAGGAATATACTACGTATTCTCTGTAAATTTGATATTAAGAAAGAAAAGTATGAACGTATAGAAATTAAAGTGTTGCATCCATCAAATGTACTGATAAATGATTTTGCATTCTTCAAAATTACAAGAGATATACACTCAGTAAATATAAACACTACTATCATAGAACATAAACCAAATAAGGTTCCATGTCAAAACAAGAACCTGGTAATCATTAAGTCAAGAGCCAGCAATTTAGCAACCAGACCCGTGAAATAGGTTTCGGGTCCGTGTCCCCTCAACCCACGACAAAGGGGTTACAAATCCCTACATTAATCCTAACCAAGGATCTAAACCAAGAATTTGTAGTGAAACATAAAATTCAGAATTTAAATGACGAAAGTGAGTCTGCGAAACCACACATTAACAGATAGAATACAAACATTAAATATGGAAAATATGCATATTAGATACATTTCCATTTGAGAAGGAAAATTCTATACAAAATTAACAGATAACGACAATACATGGAAGGGAACAACTTAAAATGGCAATGAACAAATGTAAGGTGAACAAAACCTGAAACTGTAATTACTATGTGAAATATTGAGACTATCAAAATCTGTAATTCACTTAAGAAAATTTAAAATAGAGCCTGGGCATCTGATTGGAATAGTAGCATGTTCTACAGATAGATTTGACAACCAGTAACAAGTAAATTACTCAAATTATGAACCATGTCTAAAGGATGAAGCCCCTTTTAGTCTCACTTACAGATGCATAGTATTTTAAAATAAAAATTGAATAGTATTGTGCATAGAGACCGAGCTTCAAAATTTTCTTAAGAATGGAAAACCCTTAAATTATAACATGTTGCATTAACTAAATGCTCAAGACCGAAAATGCCAGTACCTCATAATGTGTGGGGGGGTGGCTGAAGTTATAAACCTTATAACTAATAACTAAATTGACAACCCATCAACGCTAAATGGAAGGCTTAACTGAAATAACCGTGCGTGGTTTGAAGATGGTCACAGCCTCGATCCAATTGATTTATGTCATGTAACACAAGGAAACTAAATTGTTAAAACCTCAAGTCATGTGAACCTACACATATAGTAAAACCTAATACTAAAAACGAGACGTTATGGATATAATAGTCACTACAAAGTTACATGTACAAAGCCATTTTTGCTAAGGCAACACACCCTAGTCTCGCAGTATCTCTAAGAAAACGAGGAAGACTTCTTTCGGCATCAGAGCGCCCAAACATTGTCATGTTGGGTAAAAAAAATGAGGTTAGGAAAATAATCTTAAACCCTGTAACTAACACCGCCATTAAAAAGAAATTGGTATCAAATTGTTGAGCTTGGGGAGAAGAAATAAATCACTTGAGTTCAAAGCCACAAGGTTCCCTTGTAACAAGATCCAAAGTTACAGTCTCAACAAGTGTCAACAATGAAGTAAAAACCATCCAAAAACTATAAAAATTTGACAGACAGAGGGTAGTATTACCTCTATTAACCAGCAAGACGAACACGGCGTGACCATACCTGGGAGGCAGTGCTTGCATGCAGGGATATCACACGGCAATAGCCAGAAGAGAGAACATGAGTTGCAGAGACGAAACCGGAGAAAAAGCGATAGAGTGAATGAACCAGAAGGTAGGGGGATGGGGCGGGTGGTTACCCTAACCATCCCTACCCTTCATGTGCACCGTCGATCACCAAAGACTGAGATCTATGGTGTGACAAGATCCAAGTGACAGTGCAAGAAGTTTGGGAACCAGAGGAGCCGACAAGTGGGTGATCAACAGAATGAACGAGATGGGTTGGTGGCATATATCATTAATGCCAAGTTGAATGTTATACAAATATTAAGTTATAATACGAATTCAAATCATATAGATAAATCAAATCTGTGAGAGATAGGATTGAAGCATAGTCGATCTGTATGAATACATATAATCGATATAAAAACCCAAGTCAATCCAATCAAAAAGTGCTGAACACCTACGGAAAGATCAACTCAATCACTATGATAATGTTTATGCTTTCCGAAATTATATTTACAAACCATAGACCATGGATTAATTTATATGATCAAATCTAGAGTTAATCGCATGGCATTGTATTATGTGTACCATATGATTTAAAATCATATTGATTGCTTAGTACCAATACAGATATATTCAATCAACATTAGAATTGCTGTATATATCGAATATTAGTAAGGTTTGAGTGAGAGTAAAGGTCATATTTTTTTTTATTGTGTTTGTATAAGTTTACTTTTTGAATGTGACACATTCAATGTATATATCAATTCAAAATATAATTTATAATTTATTTAAGTTTAGAGAAAATCGATAAAACTTATTTCGTTTTAAGATATCCTTTATAAAATGGTTTCAAATGTATTCAATATATGTAATTACAATGTGGAATGTGATCAATATTAATGTAGTATACACCCCCTTGATGTGGGTGTTAGTTTGGTTAATGCTGTTAATGAGCGTGAGAGGACGGGAGCAGTCGGACAGGAGGCCACATGCCATCCCTCAAGGCTGCATTGAGACCACTTGCCCGCAGTAAATTCTCCACCGCATGCTCTTAATGGCGTTTGGTATGAAGGCAATTCTCATTATCGCATGGGAGGTTCGAGGCAGCCTCGACTGCCGCAACAACATCTCGCATAAGATTTGCAAGCCTGGTCATTCAATGCGGCGTTTTGAGTGTTGCAAGAAGGGAACGTTAAAGGCCATGGAGCCGCTAGTCCCCCAGCCGATGAATTTGTGATGTAACTCAGTTCTGGACAGAGCCAGAGAGCGCACCACCACAGGGAAGCGCAGCCGTCTGACCTGTTGTCTGCAGCCCGATGAAAGCATTCACATTTCTGTAGCTGGCTCTTGTTTGTCCGCGACGGTGGTTCTGGGCATTCCTCCTGCGACGTGCCTTTAGGTGCTTCAGAGCTCCATTCCGGTTAAAGTTGCTAAATTGCCTAGGCTGAGGCAGAGGATGAGGTGCAGGAGGGGGTCTTCTCGTTCTGTCATATGGCATTCTCCTTCCCTTTCTTCTTCCCCGTCTGACACCTCTGCACATTCTGACAGCCTCCCTTGCCTCCTCCGTGGGCGCTTGCTCCGTTCAGGCCGCAGGTTAGATTCACCTTCAGGGGATGCGCTGCCTGCTCAGTCGCACACGGCCCTCTTCTCGTTCGATTGTGCTCTCAACAGACCACGCATTACTGTGGCCATCTCCGTGGTCTTCTTGGAGGAGCCCATGCCAGAGAATCCGCCTGAAGAGCAAGCTCCAGTCGACGGCGCTCATATGGACACGATGCAGCAGGACACGAGGAGTCAGCCTGAGGTTTCCAAGGCGTCTTTGTAGGATGAAACAGTTCGCGTTCAGGCCACTGTCACTGAAGCTCCCACTGCTGCCCACCACAATGTTGAATTCTCCCATGCTCAAAGCGAACCAGAAGACTTCGGATGCAGGATCAAGGAGGTTGCTCCTGATGAGTAATCCGATCCTCCTTTCTTGTCTCTTTTGTTTTTTCTCGGCCCTCTCTGAGGGAGTGTTTTGTTGTTTCAATGTTTCTCTCAATTCTGGTCCAATTTTTGTCAAAGACCAGTTTCAGTCTTTACAGCGGTCTAGTCTTGTTATGGTCCAGTGTTATAGCTATGCTCCTAGTTTCAAGTTAATGACATTCCAGCTCGATCCCCTGCGTGGGATTTTTTCTATCTTGGGTTGTTCAAGCTGGCGCCCCTTACAGGGCAGCCAAAATCAAGTCACTGTCAGCTTAAATTGCCTCTCTGTAGGCACAGTTATGGCCTAGGCCAGATGTACTATATTTTCCACTATTAATAGATTACTCTAACTTAGAAAAAACAATTAAGTATATACAAATTTAAATATTTTTTTAGTAATAATTGATATTTTTTGTGGGAATTCAAGAAAAAGTTCAAACTCAAATTTCTTTGTGTTTTGAATTGCTATAGTGGAAATGATTCAAACACTATCAAGAATCGTAAGTACCCAAAATCCTGAAATTTTGTAAGCTATATTTTCAAATACATTTTCCGAATTTTATCATAATATTGCCAAAATTTCCATTATTTTCTGGGCTAATCTATAAGTTTTTTAAACTATGCTATAAAGTTATATCCACTACTAACGTTCCTTAATTTGAGAGATAGATGTAATATACGCATAAATAATTAACATAAATTTGTCTTCCAACATAATATGTCAATATATATTATTATAACCATCATAATTTAATTAAAGATTAAATTATTATTTGCACTTTTTTAAAAATAAATTTCTTTAACAATAAAATATACACGTTTTACTTTTATATATGAATGATTGAAAAAATATTATTTCAATAGTATAAATAATAACTTATTCTTTCGAACCTATAAAATTCAAGTTACTCCATCAAACCTATAAAATTCAAAACACACGGGAAATTTAAAACTAAAAATATAACCAAAAACTGAATTTTTAATGTCATCAAAATCAACACATATTAATAAATGAATCGATATATAAAAATATATTTTTTAAAATGAGAATGATGCTAAAAGATCAACTACATTAAACAACAAAATTCAATCGAATTAAAAACAGAAGAATTGCATATCTCATCATTGGTCTAAGTAAGAATTTCATATCCCATCATTGGTCTAAATCCTCTAATCCATTTTCCATGATTTCCATCCTTACCATGTCCATCTTCTCTCTCCTCGTAGTTCCTCTCCATTTCTAATCCAAAATTTAGAATCATTGGCGTGGATGATGCTCATTTAACAGGATCCCTATCCTTAAAAAAAAAAAAAGCTATATAATATTAATTTATTAAAATTCAATTGAGCCATTATCAATTATCAATACAGCACTCATACTTTTAATAATTAAATCATTATTTTTTTAATAACGATTAAAGAGATATATTGTTTTTGAAAATACCAAATTCGAAGAAAATATTATGCAAATATTTTGTTGTTTTTTATATGAAAATAATTTGTATTATAAAAAATTTCGAAAAATTGCATCCATTTATTTATAAAAAAAAATAGTATAACCAAAAATCACAATACCACCGATAATTACATCACCACATTCATTAAAAAATAAAACGTAGAAAACTTAAACAAAATATGGCTTTCTCTTTACGCCCAAACTCCTTGAGACAAACGAGAATGAACAGTAAGAAAGGAGACATAGGGGGATTGAGTTTGAGGATTTTAAAACTCGTGACTGATTTTTTCATGCCACCAGTGTTCAATGCATCAAGAGACGGTGTCGTTACAACAAACACGGGAGAAAACATGTTAAGTGCGATGAGGTGTTAATAGAATGTTACATCATCATTTCATAATGACACTATTAATAGAGGTATTTATCATTGCTATGCAAATAAAGGTGGGTAAGAAGTTTAATATTTTTTTCGAATAAATACGGTATTACTTTTTAAACAAGGTATATAGGGATATGTTAGATATTTTAGGTTATGTTTTATTTGAAAATTGGATCAGAGTCAAAACTGTGTGATTTTTATTTATTTTTGTATAAAGGCATAGGATAGTATAATGTTCAAAAAAGCTAAAAAGATTATACATCTGTTGAAAAATGGGTTGGATTGGTCATTAAGATAAATTATGAAAATAGAATGTAAAATAAGTCAATCATTGTATAAGACTAAGTAAAAGAATCATAGTTTGTGGCTACAATTTGAATGGGGTTTTCATTATTGCTAGGGGTACTACCTACCGGGGATTAATACCAAGTTGTTGTTCAATGCAATCGAGGTCCTAGTTTACTTCTCTCATAGGACGTTGCACATGCTCCAGTGACTGTATGATGTATTCTTGATACTCGAACTAGCCCATTTGGATTCTGCTAGGGAGGAACTTCAAATGTCAATATAATTTGATGTTGTAGATGTAATGGTTAAAGTTTTCGTGCATGTATCCAACATCTAACACCCAATCTACCAACTCAACAACAAACTATGTGTCCAAAAGGTGTTGCATCTGAGAGGCACCTTTGTGTTCCATGGTAGTTACCTCCTCCCAGATGGGCCTCAGGGTGAGATCCTGAAACCTGGAAGTTGTTTCCTCCAAACAATGGTGGGTACATGAATTTCCCTGAAAAGCTTGCTCCTCGTAATGTGAACATTTACAGGGCATGATGAGAGCCCTAGTAAGGATACAAGATCAAGCTGTCAGGGAGGGAGGGGCACAAGTGAGAAGCCCAAAGAGAGGGGCCATGTGAAGTAGAGAAAGGGTCAAGCGGTTCGGTGTTAGGTGAAGCTAGGAATTAGAAGAGGAGAGAGTAAGCAACAATTCATGAGAAGGTTGAGCCAACTCAAGAGGGAGTGAAGTGGTAGAGACAAAGCCCGCCAAAGAAACTAGCAAGAGAAACTGAGTATCCCCAAGAGATAAAATAGAGAAAAATCATAAAGGTCCGAGAGAAAATCAAGAAGTGTTAGGAGAGTGTCGAGCAAGAATGTTGGCCAGGGAAATACTAGTAATGGATTCAAAAGCACAAACAAAACCTAGGCACAGAGACAAATTCAAACCATAGGCAATCAAGAGAGCTCCCCCTAAAGGGGTCCAATGTCCAAAGAGACCATCTTCCAACGTGTATGGGGAGCTAGAGTCGGAAGCCACAACGTGCACATAAATTTTGTGGACAGGTGAAATAACATAGCCAATCTTATATCCGAGAGTGCCAAATGAAAATTGTCACTAAATCTCTACTTGGGGAGGGAAGCCCTCCTAATTCTGGAGCAATAGAAGAGTACCAAAAATAAAGTACTAGGGCTTGACCAAGGCTCAGAAAGGTGGGCTATCTAGTGCCCCCAATTTGGATTGATCAGAGTTTAGATAAAAGCTGCAAACAAGGTGTTCTAAAAGAATTTCATTGTGGAGGGGGAGTGTCATGGGTTACATTAGAGTGAGAATGATTACCACATGAGAAGGGAACCACACGAGCAAGGAACCCGACAAGCCTGTCAAGACAACAAGTACTAGTGTGGAGATCGTGTTTAGACATGGGACCAGTGGTCATGCATTTGATTCACATGAGGCGAGGTCTTGAAATCATAAATTCCATAAAAATACTCTATGAGAGCATGCTCGCACATCAAGGTTGTTTGGCTAAGTGGGGTAGTGAAAATCCACCCCATTTACATAATAGACACCCCATTTGGAACATTTATTATTAATAATTATTATTATGATGAACTGAATATATAAAAATAATATTTGAAATATAAAAATATAAATTTAATGAAAAAATAATTGATAAAGCCACACAATTTAACTTTATTGACAAAATTGAGAGCTCACATAATTAGCATAAAAGTCATAGTAGTAAAAGAAATAAGAATTCATTTATAGGAGCACTTGTCACTTTGAAGTGACAGTGTAAATTTGTCCCAATTGAATTACAATAGGTGCCTTAATTTAAGGAGACCAATGAAAATAATGGAAATTTTAACATAATTTTGGGAAAATTTGGCAGAAAATATTGCATGCCCTAGTTATATTGGTCTAAGTTTCAAGGTTTTGATTTAAGAGTTTTGGATGATACTGAATCTAATTCTACCATTAAAAAACTATTAAAAAACAAAAACAAAAAAATAATATCCAATTTCATATCTTCAAAGTGACCTTATATACAACCTTGAGGTAATTGATAGAATATGTTTAAAAATGAGTCATCTTTATTGAGACTTTTTGGAGATTTTCCCGAATTCCGAGGGAAATTTTGAGGTGAAATCTTGATTTGTGTCATTTAAACTTGTTTTTTTATTGTATATATAGATTCAACACCCTTAAAAAACTTAGGGCATTTTCCTTCCAGATTTTAGAAAACTTAAATCTAAAAAAACCACGAGAAAAAATTTCCAAAAAATTTGATACATTGAAAAGGTTTCCATGTTATAATCTCTCACTTTCGCTTTCCAAAACACATTACCAGACCTCCATGTTTTTTGTCGTGTTAGGCTTTCTGTGTGTGGTGCTTTTTATCACTGCCGAAACAATCACTGCCGAAACAACAACTGATGGTATGGTGCATAGTTGCCTAGTTTAAAAAAGCAACAAAATAGCCCAGAATCCGGTAAAGATTTATCAGAATCTTGTTTACAGTTGTTAAATTCCAGTATTTTGGGTGCCCTAAGAGTTTTTGATAGCGCTGAATCTATTTCCACTAACAAAAATGAAATTCAAACACTCCGACTAACTGATTTTTTGAATTTATTTTACCTAATTCCGGCAAAAAGCTAACGTCTAGGCTATTCCATATGTTGGGTAGACAAGTTCGTTACCTAATTCGGCAATATAGATCTTACAAATAATTAAATATATTAATTGTTATTTTTATATTTTTATAAATTTAAATGAAAAATAATTATATTCAAAACTTTAATAAAAATATAAAAGTTATAAGAGTTCATTTTTTTCCAAAATAGAAGTTACTGTTTTTTTATTTTTGTTAAGGTAGGAATTATCTTTTTTTGAATTGAAATTTCTTAATTTATAAAATTTTCTAATATAGACATTACTATATTTTCTGTAACAAAATATAGTCTCTTTTATTTTTTTCCCATTAAGAATTATCAATTTGCTAATTTTTATAGGAAGTTTTAAATTTTCCAAGTTGCCCAGTTCTAAACTTGTTTTTCCCTTCCCTGCATTATTTCCAACAAGGTTGCCCAGGTTCATTAAACTTGTGTTCTTCCAATGCATCAACTAAGCAAAGTTGGAACCAAACTGATTTCATATTCAAGGGTTAGAAGGGCAAGTTTAATAACCTATTTCCACCATAATTTAGCAGGTCCAAACTTGTATTCTTCTAGTGCATCAATCAAATAAAGTTAGAATTAAAAATTTACCCCTCTCAAACAGATAATAGATGCCAAGACTATTCCTATTTAACTATTGAAGAGTAAGTTTGTTAAGTCATTAAAGTAAAGGTAATTTTTTTTTACTTAGATATAACAATGTTTTCTGAATTTATAAAATGTATTTAAACCATAATTACCAAGTTCGTAGATTCAATTCGATACGATGATTAATTCAGAAATTTCAATCAGGTTCAGTGTTATATTTTTTCAAAGTTTTTTCAAAGCTTTCCACGCGCCGTCTCTCACCTTTAGTGTGTTTTGTTCCTAAACGGTGCCTCAACATGAACACACGCACGCACTGTCTCCAACTTAGTGTGCTTCCTGCCTCAACAGTGCATGAACACACGCGCACGCGCTGTCTCCAACCTTTAGACTGCCTCAACAGAGCGTCTAACACGAACACATCGGAACTTCATCAAATTCACACGCGTTGGCTCCAACTTTTAGACTGCCTCAACATGAACACATTGCAACTTCATCTACTTGAAGGAGTTAATTTGGAAAACACTGAATTATGCAACATAACAGCAAATAACATTGATCAGTCTATTTAATTTGCAATTTAATACATACAAATATGTATGGTTTCACTAAATACATAAATATATTTTATATTATATGATTTTCAAACATTACATAAACATATTTGTATTATATGATTTTCGAACAGTGTTTAAATACATTTTACAAATTCATGTATTCATAAAGTTATTTTATAAATTTATGTATTCATAAGAGATTCATTTAGTCTATATATTAAAAAAAGTTTTATATGGACTAAAACAAGCACCTAAGTCATGGTGGTATGAAAAGATTGATGCATTTTTTCTGCAACATTGTTATAACATAAGCAAAAAACTATCATAATCTGTATACTGTGAAAGATTGAAAGGGACGCTTAGTGTTGATTTATTTATATATACTGTGAAAGATGAAAAGAGACGTTTAGTGTTGATTTATTTGTATGTAGATGATCTAATTATTACAGGTGATATTATTGACCTGATCAAAGAAATAAAACAGCAAGTGTCAAATATTCAAAATGAAAAACCTTAATAAACTAAGATATTGTTTGGGTCTTGAAATCTGGAGAGATTCACAACAAACATTTCTGAATTAAGTTAAACAGAAAAGGATGGATCCCATTACCAAATTTATTATACTGAATAAAGCTTTGGCCCTCAAAATTGTGTGCAAGTTGAGTTGAGGTATAGGGAAAATTTATGAGGCGAATCATTTCCATGTTTAACATTATAAATCAACGTGAGATCTCACGTCATTCTTTGAGAGCAACATCATGGCCGTGCACGGAAGCTCTTTTGAAAAAACCCACAATATAACATAATAATTAATGGGTTAAGGTTATCCACCCTTCGGAGATTTTATTGGTGTCAATTTATAGAGCAAAAGTCTGCTTCTGGTGTGAAATTGTCCAACTTACGGCAAAAAATTGATAAGATTCTTGTTGGGAAGTTTGAAGTGATGAGATGGTAAATGGATTTAAACCATAATTCCAAGCCGTATGACCATTTTTTTCCATTATTGGTGGGTGGGACGTGGCCACTGTAGAAACAAGCAACCCAACAGCAGCGATGGCATGGCGCCCATCGTTTGTGTGTCTGGATTTGTGGAAATTACAATAATTTAAAGGCTGCCTTGCCTCCCCTCTCCTCTCCTCCCCTCCCTTCTCAAATATTGCTGCTCTGTCATGCCTGCTTTAGAGATTGGGTAATCTTGATGAAGTTTAGTTTTTATAATATTGGGCCTGCATTTAGATAGAGAATGATTTTAGCCATTGTTGTGTCCCTGTTGCTGTTCTCCGGTGGTATGGCCATGCTGGTGGCCTTCTATCTCTGTCTTCTCTCCTACGTTTCTCTGCACGAGAGGCGTCGACAGCGACCCTTCGAGGAGAACAGCAAGCTTCTCAAGAAACAGAGCTGACCTCCACCGTTTGCCCACCGTCGAATGCCGAAAAGAAGAAGGGCGGAGGCGGGGAGGGCGTGTGCGCGGTATGCCTGGAGCCATTCCAGATCGGAGACTGGTGCCGCGTGATTCCAGCATGTGGCCACGCCTTCCATGTTCACTGCGCGGATGCGTGGCTGTCAAAGAGCTCCGTTTGTCCCATTTGCAGGACGAGCGCCGCTTGCGAGATGGGGGCAAAGAACGGTGTGAATGGTTGCTCGCCTGCGGGAGCGTTGCCCCAAAAAGAGGGGCGGGACCACGATCAAGAATTGGGGCATCGCCGTCAGCCTCCCGCTGAGAGTGTCGTTGTTGAAATGCCGATAACGCTAACGCCTACAGACTGTAGAGGTTGAGGACGATCTAGGTTGCGGCTATGTGCATCCTACTAGTTTTTTTTAATTTCCTTTGTTCCAAAAAGCTTCCAATGGTTTTTGAAATGTTAAATTTTGGGTAATTTGTGGGGAGGGTTAAAAGTCGTTGGAGTGTTTAAATTTTGTATTTAATAGTGATATGGATTTAACATTATAATTTTTTTTTTCTTTTTATTTAAAAAAATGTAATTAGAATTTCCTAAAATTTGAAGGATTTCATCACAATATTACCTTTACCATTTTCCAAACAAATTTAAAGCCTCACTAAATATAAAAAGTTAAAAAATAAAGCTTTAAACCGTGGAGTTAAAAATAAATTGATCTGAATAAAATAATATATTCAGTTTATTCTCCTACATGAAAAACAAAAGCCATTTAAAGTAATATCCCTCCTTATTCTCCGACACGAGAGAAACAAAAACTACTTTCTAGTATAATTCAGAGATGATAGTTTTGTACGATTTCTATAATGCAACACATACAATGGAAGATATGTACGAGTGTTGTATTATATTTCCCAATTATGTATAACTGGTCTTATAGAATGAGGAGTCTCTTTCATTTTTTTTTTTATTTTGTTTGGAATTT
Organism: Pinus albicaulis; assembly: GCA_034641835.2. Lineage (NCBI taxonomy): Eukaryota > Viridiplantae > Streptophyta > Pinopsida > Pinales > Pinaceae > Pinus > Pinus albicaulis. Next base: position 327,714,947 of record CM076582.1, read on the forward strand.
GATTTGACGAGGTTTTTGTTGATGTGGAAGTGTTTTTTATAAATATTTAGATCACTATAATTATTAAATGACATTATATTAAAGAGGCTACAATATTGCCTTAAAAATATTAGAAAATTTGGGGGATTTTGAAAAAATTTAGCAAATATTTTTGGAAAACTTGCTTACAATTATCAAGTTTTAAGACTTTTGATAAGTTAAGAAATTTTGATGGTGTTGAATCTATTTCCACCATTAAATTTGATTAAAATACTCCCAAAATTAATTTTCTTAAATTTTTGTGGCTTCTATAAACAATCCCTATTGAATTGATAGATACTTTAATTTATCTTTTTATATATAATTAAAAAAGTTCAGCAAAATTATTTAGCATTTTAATATATCGATTTTTTTTTTTTTTGCCTCAATATCTCTTTACAATTAACAAAAAAAAAAAAAATCATAACTTCAAGATTTGAAAAAAAGTAAAGAAACATCTCTTAGGTTTATAATATTAATCTTTTGGGTATATTAATCCCTTGTATTTATAATATTACTAATCCCTTGGGTTTATAATGGTAATCCCTTTGGTTGATAATATTAATAATCGTTAGGGATTATTAATCTTGTGAGTTTATAATATTATTAATCCCTTCAGTTTATTAAAGCCTTCGGTTTATAATATTGATTTCTTGGGTTCATAATATAATAATCCCTGGTGTGTATTAATTTTTTTGGTTTATAATATTAATATGTTGGATTTATAATATAATAATTCTTTAAATTGATTAATCTCTTGAGTTTATAATGTTTATCTCTTGGGTTTAAAATATTAATCTCTTGAGTATTTAATATGAATAATCCCTTGAGTTTATAATATTAATCTCATGAATTTATTATGTGAATCTCTTGAGTTTATAATATAAATCAAAAGGGTTTTTAGTATCAATACAATGAGTTTATAAAATTAATCCTTTAGTTTATAATATTATTAATCATGTGAGTTTATAATATTATTAATCCCTTCACTTTATTAATGTCTTCCATTTATAATATTGATTCTTTGGGTTCATTATATAAATAATCCCTTGTGTTTATTAATCTTTTTGGTTTACAATATTGATTTTTTGGATTTATAATATCAATAATTCTTTAGATTGATTAATCCCTTGAGTTTATAATGTTTATCCCTTGGGTTTTAAAATATTAATCCTTTTGGTATTTAGTATCAATAAATCCCATAGATTTATAATATTAATCCCAAAAATTTATCATGTGAATCTCTTAGGTTTATAATATTGATTCCAAGAGTTTAAAATATAAATCAAAAGGGCTTTCAATATCAATACATTGAGTTTATAATATTAATTATTTGGGTTTATTATTTTTTTAGCCTTATAATATTAAGAATATTTTAGGAGTTTAATATTAATAATCCCTTGAATTGAATATGTTAGATTTATCATATTAATATATTGGGTTTATTAATCAATTGGATTTAATATATATATAGAAGATATTAAGAATTATATTGATAAATATATAATAATTATTAACAATAAAAGAAATAAATAAACACTTTAATAATAACTAGATACTATATATATAATATTATAATTTGAAATATAATTATTAATATATTAATGAAATATTATCGAGTAATATAATATTATATTAATATATCTAATATAATATTAATATGATAATTATAAATACATAATAATAATAAGGTTGTTATTATTTATATAGTTATTAATAATTAGAAATAATTAGTTTTTAATAAGGGATATATAATAATTATTAATATAATTAATATACACCAATTTTAACCATATATGTTAAAAATACATATGCATAATAAAATTTTTAAGGAAAAAAAATGCCAATCGAATTGAATTGAATAAAATAATGACATCGTTCAACGTGATATCTCACATCATCGTTTGAGAGCAACATGAAATCATTAACGTAAGCTCTTTTTCAAGAAAACCACATGACAAAATAACTAATGAATTCAAGATTATCCGGAGTTTTTATTCTCTAGTGGTGAAGTGTTGTCAAACTATAGTTCAAAAGTATGCCTTGAAACTGGTGTGAAATTTTCCTATTGACAAAAAAATATTTATTGAGATTCCTGTTCAGAACTTTGTAATGATAAGATGATGCATGGGTTTAAACTATAATTTCAAGCGATGTGACCGTTGTATTTAAATTATTAGTGGCTGGCGACTGTGGAGGAACAGCAGCAATGGCACGACGCTCATCGTTTGGCTCGGTTGCTTTCCCTACCATCGTTTGGTTCTTGCAACTCTGTGTTGCCTGCTTCGGAGATGAGATATTCCTGGATGAAGAATATCACCCTAACGCCTACAGGCCACAGAGGTTGAGGATGCCACGGCTACTACTTTGGGTTGCGGCTATATCTCCATAATAATTGGAAGGAATGGTTGAGGCCACGGCCACTTTTTTTTGGGTAAGCAACAAACAAACAATATATACTTGGATAGGTCCTATATTCCATATTATTATGTTTAGAGAATCAACAGCCATTAGTTTCTTTACGAGTTAGATGACAAATATGTCGATGTTAGGATATGGTTCATACGAGTAGTAGTATTTATGTGTTTATGTTAGACGAGGCATTGGATCTTTTTGCATCACACTTTCTCTTTCATTTTTAAAAAAAAAAATTGGGGTATTTATTTTTTAATTTTTTAAGCTCTTTTTTTTTTCACGAAGAAACTATAACTTCACAAATTTAAGCTAAATATTCTTAATACAAAACTAAGAAGAATAAGGAATTACCTATACAACTGAATTATTTGCACTTTATAAACTCGTTACATATAACTCAACATATCATCAAATGATAAAACAATTGTTAGATAATTTTGACTACCTCAAAGATAACTATAAATTTATCATCATTTTCTAATACATGGACCAATCAGGGGTTAATCTTAATTATTTTTCCCTTACATAGAATCTATTCATTTAGATCTCGATTGTCCTTAGAGGGGCTTAGAAGGAGTGTTAGTCTCATAATGAATGCACTAATTAAATAAATCACAAATGCATGTATAAAAGAATACAAAACATACATAATAGTGTTCAAGACTAACAAGTTCATAGCTTAGGATAAAAATGATATTAGCAGAGATATTTATCAATGTTTATGTTTGATAAATGAAATAATTGGGATGCTCTCCATGACTATGAAATTATTTTTGGGGTCTACCCAGAAATATTTACCACACACAAAATATGGAAGGAAACAATTCTTCAATAAAAAAAAAACTATTTGCATGCTTTATCTTTAATCTATCCATAATATATTTCATGTATTTTTCCTCTTTCTTGTCTTATTTACAATGCTTCATTTCCTAGAAGAAATAACATAGTTTCACAAACTCTTAAATATTTTGAACACAAAATTCATGAAAATCAAAACCTAGAATATGAAGTTGATAGTACAAATAACTTAAATGATTGTATTCCTTATGATCATAGATTCCTTAATAATTCATTGAATTCTAGAAAAGAAACCTTTAATTAACATGCACTCTATCCAAAGATGTTTGGGTAAAATTATTTTTCAATAATGCTTTAGGTTAATCCTTCTACAAATGAATAAAATTTAAAATAACATATTCATCCTCATTCATAATGGCATGTCTACAAGTCTCTCATCATTCCCCAACACACACATAACATATAATGAGGACTATCCCACTTCTATTCCTCTTTTTCCGTATGTAGAATTTAATTGTTTTAATCTCAAAAGGCATAATAGAGACTAGTAAGGGTTTTTATATGTTAGAATTCTCAAATTTTCTAAAAAGCACAAATAAATCGATATTTCCCTTATATTATTTTTTTCTTGGTTCTATTTGAAGGAAACACTAAGAAATTATAAAATATCCTAAACGTTAGTTCTCTTTCATAATTATAGAAAATTATAAAATATTTTAAAAATTAGTTCTTTTTCATAATTATGGCCAACAAATCTTGTAAAACCAAATTTACTAATCAACAAATTGATACTAATTGTTTTCCATAAAAAATGGATTGAAAACTATCTTGTAATTAAAACCCACAACATTACAATGAAACTAAATTTATTGAATTAATTAAATATTAATTATCTGCTCAATCAATTTAAGTCATACACTATATATTTTTCTTAATATATAGTAATTTAACACATACTGAACAATTTATAATATACCTCTATTATAATTCAAACTCTAAATAAAAAACTAAATTCAAATTAGGCTCACATGGAATAAGAATCCAAACCTAATATTAATATAGGTATTGTTTACTCAAATTAAGTATTATATAAATAATTAATCTATATCATTAAACATTATTAATGCATTTTTTTCCATTATATTTATTTTTTCCATTATATAATTTCAAATATACAAGTAATTTCTTTTTTAATTTTATAAAGATTTTATTATTATTATAATAAATAAATAATGTTATTTTTTTTTTTAAATATTGGTTAATACTTTTAGTATATATCACATTTTTTTTTTTTTTAATAAACTTAACAAACATAAAATTGTGATATTTTATTTTTAAATTGTTAAATTTAATAATTAAAAAATTATTTATTTTGTTTATTAAATTTTAAAATTTCTTATAATATAATAGTGAATGTAACATAGCTACTCTAATTTATGTATTTACACATGGTAAAACAATCTTACTTTAGTGTCATTTTAATTATTTTAATCAAGAATCGATTGAAAATGGAAAAAAATCTTGATAACGACTCTTGGTATTAATTATTCACTTTAGATCTCTGGAGAGAGGTGAGCTATGATGGTAATGGATGTTGAGGAGATGTGTTCAATATAAGAGAATATGCATCATATTAAAAAAAAGGCAAGCGAGAGACAATTATTGGGGATGTGTTCATCGGATTAAAGAATCGGTGAAGGGAATGGAGTGATGGAGATTTCCATTTTGGATGGGAAAATTGGTGCTTAACTCTGTTGTCCTTACAGTGAAGCCAATGGATATTTGATGCACATTTCCATTGAGTTTCATGCGCATGGCCATTGAGGATTCGCTATAGGAGAGCACAAATAATTTTCAGAGATTGAAGGATAAGTACTTTGTTAATTTTTACTGAAATGATTTAAAATAACTATGCCTAAAATCAAATAAGCAGTTTTGAGAATTATTTCATATGCCTTTTTACTTGTGGAAAATGATAAGAATCAAGGCTTTCATTTGGAAAATAAGACTGCATATAAATATTTGTTTTGGTGATATATATATATATATATAGCTTTTCTTGGGAAAATATTATGGGAAAATAGTAAAGAATAAGTATTAATTTTGCTCATCTTTCTGGGGATGAGTTACATATATAGAAGAGGCTATTTCATTAGTTTATTGGGATGTGGCTGAAAAAAATTCATTATTGATTATTTACCTGACTTATTTTCCAATCTCATTATAAACAAGATTTATTCCCATATCAAGATGAAATATATATATATATATATATATATATGAGAAAATATTTCATGGGAAGATATAATAACTTGGGATTTCCCTTTTTTGAGGTGAAATGTGTAATTGTGGTTAAAGTTAATATCTTATAGAACTACCTTCTAAAAATTATACCCATAGATAACATAAGTCATAAGATATTCTTTGGAAATAATATCTTTATCTTGTGTGTGAAATATAAGTCCATTGTATTAATTCGTTTGCAAGAGTTTGCAAAAGTTACATGTTCTGGTGGGTAAAAATATAAATTATTTATGTTTGATTTAATTGCATGGTTTAAATGCATAAATGGTTAACCTTGCTATTATTTAAAAAAAAAGGCTTTTCCAGGTCTTATGTGCAAAATAAAGGTTGGTTATGATCCTTTCTTGAAAACAAATTTATGACAACTTTGTACATAAAATATAGAGAAACTATGTTGAGTTCTTGAAGATAAACATGTGATTATTTTTATGCTATCATAAATGTTCTATTAGTTACAAAGAATAGTTACTTTGTAGAGATATTTCCTTGCATGGATAGATGAAATATTGAGTTATATTTCTTTATAGAAGAACTATGTGATTATTTTTATGATATCATAACTATTATGTTAATTTCTTTTGGAATAAGATCGTGTATATGCATGCAATATTTGCATTATCTTTCATTGGAAAGAATATACAATTGTATGTGGGAAATGATAGCATGTTTATTTAGCCTACATTGGAAAATATTCTTTGGAAAAGAATATGGATTACATGCATAAAACACATATTAATGTGTTGGTTTCCTTGAATGGAAAAGTGTGTTTGCATGATTTATTGTGTTAAAGAATTCCATTGGGAAGATTCTTTGGGAAACTATAGGCATTTGTAGGCATAGGAACAATATTTGTTGTGTTAACTTTCTTTACATGAACCAAAAGTGATAGCTTACGGGTTAGTTATTGATTAAATTTATATAAATTGCAAGCACAAAGATCGTAACTAATGTATCATTTTCTTTTAAAGAAATGCTTGGCAGATGTAGCTATTGTCTTGTTGGAATGTGTGCTTATGCAAGGGAAATATTAGTAAATGTGATTGCTTATAACTAGCACATATGCAGTGTTGTTAAAGGAAACATGTTAATATATTTTACTTGCATGTCATGAATGTACACGAGTTGATGGAGAAGCATCACTAGTATAGATTTATGAATGGATTGTTTAATACTTTATGAATCTTAACATCAATGTATGTTGAATACAACATTAGCAAAAAATGATGTTAGCTGTACAGAGGAAATATTATGCTTAACATGGTGGCAGGTAAATGATTAATGGTTCATGCAGAGGAGTGCAAGCTGCGGGATGGTCCAATGTACGATTGTCCATTGTAGTTACATCCATGCCACCAAGATATGAAGATATGAATATTAGTGGGGAAATTCTATCATAATTATTGTAATGGATTTAAGCTAGATATTTTTATATTTTCTTGTAAGATTTATAACAATGGTTAAGGGATGGTCTCCCTTATAAGCCATTGAATGAGGGGTGAACATCCTCATGAGTGTTTAATAATAAAATTAAAAGTTTTTTGGTTTTTCACCCTACGGGGTTTCCAGGGTATATTGGTGTTCAATGATGTGATTGATTATTCTGTCAAGATTGATGATGTTGATTACTTTCTTGTTGTGATGTTCATAATGTCAATTATGTGATGACTACATGAATAATGAAATGAATGCAAGGTTACATAATATAGTTTTATGTTAATGTACTACAATAAAGGTTGTTAATGGTTAAGAAACTTACTATTCTTATACTATGGTTACACTATGAACTGGTGAACATTCTATTTAATGATTAGTAAGGAAATTTTAATAGCGATTTGGATAGTTACCTATGGGTAACTTACATAAAAAAAATTAACTCCTTGCATTTCCAGTTGAGGTTACTAGTGTATGTTACAAGTGGTATCAGAGCTAAAGGTTGCAGCACTGGCGCCTTTGGGATTTGTTAAGCGAAAAGAAATTGAGGTATGCTACTGATGGGCATTAGTTAAGGTATGATTCTAGAAATCTTTATATTGATTGATATATGATTCTAGAAATCTGCATATTGATTGATATATGCAGTAGTCTACTTTTGACATGAGATGTATGATTCATATTTATAACTACATTGAAGAGTAATAAATAATAAATGTTGCTTCAAAACGGTTTTCATAACATTGGAATCCCGTTGAGGATAAAAGACAATAAAACCTTTGTTGTACTTATGAAGAACTTGAGTACTCACAAGTGAAAGTGAGAGTTGATTATTAACATTTGTGTATATGACATATTACTCATACATTTAATGAACATAATTAAAGCTACCATTCACTATGTGAAAAATATGAATGTGTATAATGGTGGTGTGTGAAACTAATGCATGAAAGCAAAAGATGGGGAAAGTCTTTGAAGAGGATGATAGAGTTTTTAAAAATGAAATTGAATGAACCCTTTCAGATGTTAAAAATACACAATGTCAATGATGCTAGGATACTGGGTTAAACCTATCCTAGCATATGAAAAATTCATATGCTTCCTTCAAAATTAAAATTCTTCGTAAAACCACAAATATGACCAGTTCAAACAATACATATGAAGGAAAGAGAGCCATACAAATAAAATATGATATAAAACATACAAACTCTTTAGAAAAATATTACAATGGGTAGCCTCTTGGCTCTCGACCCTTCAAACCATTTCTCTTACTCTCTATATTCCTCACTTCCTCGCTTCCTCGCTTGTTTTTTCTTACCCTCACAAGCTACATATTTATACATAAATATAATTTATTTCATTCCATAATTTCCTCCACACAAATCTCAACTTATAATCTAAACTAGATTTGTCTTTTTTTGGACTCAACTAAGTCCTGTTTATGGAATTCATCATCCCTAGATTATTTACCTACTTGAACTCCACTCATATCCTTAATTATTTTAAGAAATATTTACAATAATATTCAAATTTATATTTTCTCTCTTAATCAATTAAAAATGAGCAAAATAATTAAATAAATAATTAAAATATCTCACCCCCTAAATTAAATAAATGATTAATGGAAATTTAGCTTTGATGCTCCTCCATCAGACTCCCCATGTAGAGAAGTTTCCACTTTTCTATAACAATGCGGCAGCCACAAGTCCTGGTGACTTTCTCCCTCCAGGATTCCAAACTGTGTTCTTCCGCTGGTCTTTCAAAGTATCAACTCGATTTGGTAACTCATCGCTCACTCTGTCAATTGGATTCCATCAGCCTTTACAACAATTTATTCCGCCAATTCCTCGGAGTAATTCCTCTTTGTCAAACTCTTTCGTCTCCAATTGAGCTGAACACTCAACTTTTGCAATGGAAAATAATTAAGAATTTCTTCTTGACCAAAACTATAGTCATTGATTTCTTTTATAGCAACAACTTTCTCATTTGGTGTTATACTTGCATTCACCAACAAACTGTTAGTTTAAAAAAGATAAGACCTTTCGGTATCTTTTGATGCTTCAAGCACCAATCTCCCATCATCAACTTTCTGGATTTCAACATATCCTATTTTGAACTGCTGGTTGCTTCCACCTTTACCCTGCTGGATCAATATTTCTGTCTCCTTTATGTCTCCACGGACATAACTTTCTTGTTGCCTTTGACCTTCCATCTCAACTCCATATAATTGCTGCTCAATTTCTCTGATTTCAACGTCATATCTGTTAATGTCGTATTATGTACCTATAGTCACATTATTATCTGAAAATTCATAACATTCATTCAACTCTATAAATGTTAAAAACATTCCATCTCTATCATGCACAGTAACTGTGATTTCTTGTAGATCAGGTTCTGTGGGCTTCATTTCTTCCTCAGGTTCCTTAAGCCACTATTCCAAGAACTCGATTTCCATGTGAAATATTTCCATCACTTCATCACAACCTTCATTCCTAGCTTCATTCTTCTTCTGGAAATCTTCCTGAGTTGTCCTGGTTTCAGCATCATCAAATTGTAAAATTTTGTCAGCAAATTCACTAAACAAATACATTGGTTTACCTCCTTGGAATATCTCTTCGACATTTCCTTTATGCTCCTGCTCCATAACAACTTCAACTGGCTATATTACCCCAAACAAGAATTCATTTATGATTTCTTCCTGCTGCAACAAATCAATACCTTCCTCCTCTAAAAGGCATTCTCCGTCAGACTTCACCATAAGGGTTTCCTTCATCTCTATGACAGTTTCATCAGACTGTCCACCATCTTTCGCACATCCTACAAACATGCATAAACTGTGAGATTTAAAAATTCAAGGCTTCATAGCCTCATCTACTTCTCTCGCCAACACATCTTCAGATTCTTCCGAACTATCCCAATAGTTCATGAGATCTTCCTCATTGATCTCTTCACCTAGAATTTCACCCTGTTCTGGGCCACAAATGCAAACATCCATTTTTAACTCAGCCTCTCTGAGTTCTTCACACCTTATCATCTGCTCGAGCGTCCTCGACTCCTCTACCAACTGTATACAATTTCCATTTCTCCCTCTTTGCGTGTAGTCTCTACCACTTTACCTTCTTTTCATGGTCCAACCATGTGTCCGGTCCTTCATATTTCTCTCAATAACTTCATCAACAATTCAAGGTGAACTCATATTCCTACCAAATTTCATAATCTTCATCCGTCAAAGGATTTATGCCACTTACCGCATTTTTATCCTATTGTGGTCTTCATCAAATCTTCGGAAATGACTATCAACAATCATCTTCTTCTCCTTTGTGAACTTCATCTGCTCACATGTGGATTTCATTCAATCATCTTTTCTGCAAGTCCTCACACTTTCCATTCAACACTCCAAGCTTTCTTCCTATGATTTTGATATCTTTCGGTTCTCTATCTCTTCGGGAACAATCTCTCGCAACCCTCTTGCTTCACTTTGCTGCAAACAACACTTAAGTAACTCATGTGTTACAATTACCAATTATTTGGGTGCCTGCTCGCCGATCATGCACCCAATTACATTCGTACCCTTGACTTAGCTTACGACTCTTCGACTTCAGACTACACCAATTCTTCATCTGGATAAAAATACTCAATCTTAACTCAAACTATCCAAACTTTCATTTGACTCTAATATCTCTTTTTGACTTCAAGGTTGTCCCAATAAGGAGGTCATTTCATCCTTGAGGATTGGATACAAGAAAGGAAGAGTTTTGTACAAGTGTATTTGTTTTGTAGGAGAAGTAGAAGGGGACTATGTTGGTCTAATGTTCAACTTCGTTGAGAATCTTATCGTGCTAGTCGATGTGAATCTTTGATCGAGGTTGATTCTCATCTCTGATATTTCCTTCCGTCGACAGGGCTCCACTACTTCATAGTGTGTTATAATTGTCAACGTAGAAGGCGTTGAATCACTGTTTTCAGAGGTCGTTGAACTAGATCAGTCTCAGATGTATATAAATTTCTTTATGAAGATATAAATTTTATATATTATTGTAAATTATAATAATTATTGGTGTCTGAGTGTACATGTTAAGATACAAAGGGAGTGTAGTCATAATTGACGTTGTACTTAAGGATTGGAAGCAGACCTGTGGTTTGAATTTTTCCTCAGAATGCATGGACGAAAAAAATTCTGGGAAAATCGTTGTCTTACACAACTTACCAGGGTTCGATGTTGATTGCATGTGTTTGGAATTGATATTTATGAGTCCTCCGAGAAGAGGATTAGAATCTCGTGGAAATAAATGGAATGGTTAATTCGATGTCAAGGGTAAGTGTTGAATTATTTAAATGGAGCAGAAGCGTGAAGAGGAGTATATGTTGAGTCAATCCTCAATGTTGCGACTATCATAGGTGATTCTAGAAGTCAAAATAATAGGATCCGAAACTGAGATTACATTAGCCTGATTTTGAATACAGTAAAGAGATCTCGCAACATATTGAGGATTCTGAAATACATGTCATGTTCCCCAGTTCTGTTCCTGTTCCAAAAGTTTCATTCTTGTTCCCGTTCCAGCAGTTGGGTTCCAGTTCTCAACTCAACATTCTCACACATGCAGCAAGATTGAAGGTAAACGAGCACATGGGTTTTAAGGAACAGGGTGTGGACATGCTCTTGTGTTCCCTTAATCACGATTATCTCTTCCATATAGCACAAAACTCCGAAAAATAATTCTTCCATATTTATGTATAGCTGATATGAGCATGGTTTTTAATGAAATTAATATAGATGGAACGGTTGAAGTATTTTTTTTAAGACTTATAGTGTAGCCTAGTGTTTTAGAGCTACCTATTGTGTAATTATAGACCTGGTAGGTCATCATGACTAAACAAGTCGAGGAGGTTGGTAGTGGGGGAAATGTTTTGGAAATGAGAGAAGATGTGAGCAAGGGTCAGATAATCCGAGAGAAAGTGATTTTCATCTTTGATTCTCTTATTATCGAAAAGGAGTCATATTCTCTCATCCCAAGGTATCTTGGGAATAAACCAACGTCCGATTTCACTAGTCCAAAGATCATGATAATTATTCCTAATCTTTGCAATATGCATTCTCTTCTTAGCACTAGTTAAAATAGAAAAGAAATTCTAGTTAGCAAGTGTGGAGTTAATAACCTTCTTATAATATCTTAACTTTATTTTCCCTTATAAATCCTTATCACTCCACAACTTATCCTTAAATTTGGAAGTAATCATGTTCTTAATATTATCCTTATTCCCCAAAATTATCTCCTCATTTACTCCCAATGATCAAGCTAGGACATGGCATCCTTATGCCACCCTCGCTTGAGTCAAAGGTGGTTTTGACTAGATTTAGAAGCAATTTTTTGGATTCTCTTAACTTCAATGTTTTACAACTTCTTCTTATTCATCAAATATCTAAACATATATGTGCATTCAATGGGAGAAAGGCTAGCCTCAACTAAGAGAATAGGGTAGGTAGTATTACCTTTAATATTGAGGTTGTAAGTTATGAAGAGCTTTTGGGTCATTTCAATCTTTCTCCATGAATCTCTAGATACACTATAGCCCCACACCTCACACCCATATAAGATAAGAAGGGTGACGAGAGTCTCAAAGAGGAACTTTTTTTACTCCAAACCCAAAGATGAATTGGCTTATAATTGTTTTCAAGCTCATAGTAAGCTCTCCAACCACCTATAATCATTTTCTCAATGTTATAGTTCTAGTTGAGCTAATGGTGAATGCCAATACCAAAATATTTGTAAGAAGAAAAATTATCTAAGTAATTGTTATCATAAATGAAATTATCATAGGCGATATTTTTGGATTTAATAATCATAGCATTAGTCTTTTCATTGTTAGTAGTCATACCCATCTTGGAAAAAGTAATCGTGGAGGCTTTTAAGTTGATTATTGAGATTGTCGGGACTCCTGGTAAGAAGAACAATATCATCAACATAGAGAAGAAGAGTAATGACAATACCAGCAAGCTTGATTCCACTATAAACAATGACTTCTAAGAATTCCTCAAGCTTTTCAATGTAGACCCCAAAAATGGTAGGGGATAGGGGAAACCCTTGCTTAACGCTGATGTTTCATTTAATATCAGTAGACAAACCCTCGATGTTCTTAAGCTTGGAAATAACATTCTCGTATAATATAATAACATCGACCCTTAACTTGAGAGGAACCATTATCTCATCGAGTGTTTTCCATAACTTCTCTCGAGGAACCATGTCAAAAAATTTCTAAAGTAAACAAAACAACATAAGAGATAAATCTTATTGTTACGAAAACCCTCGACAATGGTCCTAAGAGTGACAAGGTGGTTGATCGTAGAGAGATTCCTTCTAAAATAAGCTTTCCTAATGGCTCTTTTACCATGGATTTCAAGCCAAGTGCTTATCTTCTTTTCCAGACTAAGCCCATACACCTTGGATAAAATCTGGCTAATCATGATAGTCGTATTGTTGGAGGGATTATTTTATCCCTGCTTTTAAATAGAGGCATGATAAGGATTTGCGTCCACATCTTAAGGACGTCTTATTTAACTGTCAAGTTAAGGATATTTTGCATGTGCGGGGTGAGGACAGATCTTCCAATTTTGAGAATTTTAGCTTGGTACCCTTCAATATCCCTATCTTTCCTGTTAGAAAGCTTCTTAATCTCAGATTCCACGTCTTCCAAAGAAATGGTATCTTCCTCTATAGGAGAGATTTTGATGTAGCTCATGGTGTCCGGGGAGTCATAGAGATTCCTAAGATTGACACCCCACTTCTTTAAGGGGATTAGATTATTTTATTTTGATTTACGGACAAGAATGTTCCTCCAAAACTTTCTAAGCTCAAATTTAGAGCGGTTAAGGAGATGATCTTGCATTTTTTATATACTCTCTTTTTTTCCTTTTGATAAGATCTTTGTACACCTCGATTTTTTCATCCTTAATAGTTTCGTTGGAAGCATATCTAATTACTTTCATCGTAGATTTACAATCATTGTCATACCATAGGTTGGAAGTCCTATTGTTCTTATTATATGATAACTCCATAGAGAAGTTTCTAATGGCAATGGAGAGGATAGTATTAAAATGTGGTATATGTGATCAATGTTGTCATTATATTTTAAGGAACCTAGTTCTCTCGTTAAAAATTTTAAGAAGAGATCTGCATGTGTCTTGGACTCTCATCATTCTTATGCATGTGGTTGGTGTACATATCAAGGTTAAGGGTTAAGGAGAGAGGTATAGTATCAATCCATTTGGTTTATAATATTTTTCTCTTTTTAACCATAATTATAATAATTATTAATTATTAACAACTATAATTATCAACAAATATAATTATAATAATTATTTATTATTAACAATTATAATTATCAAAAATTATAATTATTAATTAATAATATTTACTATTTAATTATTTATAATTATCACTAATTTTTTATTATTAATAATTAATAATTTTTAAATTTTAATTTCTAATAATTTTTAATTTTTAATAATTTTTAATATTTTCTAATTATTTTAATTATTAATTATTAATATTTTAATTCTTAATTCTTAATATTAATATTTATATGGTTTATATTATTTATTATTGGCTAATTAATAGTGATATATAATAATAATAATGATAATATATAATTTTTAAATAATAATATAATTATTAATGTTAATATCTATAAATAAATAATAATAAATGTGGTTGATATATGTTGATAGGCATTTATCAGTCCCTATTTCAAAATCCAAGGTCTAACAGAATTTGGAAGATCACTTCTTTATCAAGATAGAATCCATTGGGCCTTTTGATGGGCTATAAACCCACCAAGATGCGAGCAATTACCACCTCTCATGACGTCTTGTTAGAGTTACCTAGTTCATAAAAAAATTATAAATAATGTCATATCTCTCTAAAAATATTATCTAACCAAATAATTAGAAGTAAATTAATAAAACTAACCCATAGAATAACATATTTCATATGTGTATACTTAGCATCCAATTCACTTTCGATTTCTTCAAGAATAATGCTTGGTATCCCAAATACTACTTAAAAAAATATTTATATTACCATCTTCACTTATTCTCATAATATAGACAAGCCTTCCTTTAAACAAAATCATGCTAAACTCTTCCATATTCAGAATCTCTTCCATATTCAGGATCTCATCTAGTTTAATTTCCTTTCCTAACTCTAAATTTATGATGTAAACCTTCCTTTTAACACAATTAAATTTATGATGCAAACCTTTATTTTAACACATTTTCTATGCTTTTGGACTTCCTTAAACCTTTCGATCTCGTCCAATCTCATCCATTCCTATTTGGAGGAAATGGTTTTACCAAACGTGACTCTAGTCATAAACGAAATCATCGAAACCTGTGTTTGATATAATTAATTTCAAAGGAAATTATAAATAATATTTGAAATTATATATAAGGGTTTGTTATCGTTTAGATGGGAATGAATACTTATGAGGTGAATGATGTGACTTATTTATATCTTCACTAAAAGAAAAAAAAATGTGTCCTCTAGAACCTCTCGATTAAGTGAACCCCATTATACCTTCCTGCTATGTTGATTACTTAATAGAGTTAATGGATCAAAATTGAGGGGTTTAATCTTGTAGCTCCAATTAAATAAGGATGAGGGTTTATTAAATCTCAAATTATAGATACCAATATGGTCAATGTTTCTTCTTTTAACATCTAATTTCCATGTTGATTGAGTTGATATAGTGTGAGATTAATTTTGTAGTCTGACATCTTTGATATGGCGCAAATTGATGATCTTTGAAGAGACAATTTAAATGGTTAACCACTTCCTCCTCCATAACCCCAAAGTCAAACTCACCAATTTATTTAATTTATCTATAATAATTAGGACTTGTAGAAAAAACATAAAACCTTAACCACAATACCATCAATTAAAATAATCTCTTAATATTATAATTATTTTAAAAATAATACATAATTAATTTACTATATTCACATATATTTTTATTTATTAATATTTAAAAATAATATAAATAAATGATTATATACTTGAAAAATAATAATAATTGTTTGAAAATTTCAAAAATTTAAAAGTAAGAACATTCCATTTAATAAGTTTAAGCCTGAGTCATGGGATAGTCTTCGTATTAAAGATATATGAATTTAGTGAAATTAATATATTTTAAATTTGTTTAAAATTATATAAATTTAAATTTAAATATTTTATTAATAATTTAATGCAATAAAATATTATTTTAAAAAGAAAGAAAGAAAAAGATCAAGTTAAATGTTAAGGTGGAGTCTCTCTTCCTAAAAGTTGATGAATGAGATCATAGATATATGAATTAAGTTTGAACATTAAATGGTGGATCCCGTAACGAAATTTCTTTATTCAAAATGGTGTGCAAGTTGAGATATTTTAATTAGCAAAGGGAAAATTTATCACACGAATCATTTCAATGTTGAACGTTGTAAATCAACTTGAGATGTCACATCATTCTTTGAAAGCAACATCATAGCCGTGCACGGAAGCTCTTTTGCAGGAAGCCAAATATAAAATAATAATTAATGGGTTAAGATTATTCACTCTTCCGGGATTTAATTCTCAAAATCTTGAAGTGGTGTCAATTTATAGATCAAAAGTCTGCCTTAGGTGTAAAATTGTCAAATTTAAGGCAAAAAATTGATAATATTCTTGTTGGGAAGTTTGAAATGATAATTTGGTAAATGGGTTTAAATCATAATTCCAAGCCGTATGACCCATTTTTTTCAATATTGGTGGGTGGCCACTGTAGAGACAAGCAACCCATTCACCCAACAGCAGCGATGGCATGGCGCTCCACGTGCGTAGATAAAATTTGGTTTTGGTTTTCATTCATGTTAATAACGATTTTTGGATTTCGAAATGTTAAATCTTTTTTACATCATATCCACTAAAAAATAACTTTTTAATGAATGTGCGTACATAAAATTTGACTTTGGTTTTCATTTATATTAAGATTTTTGGATTTTGAAATGTAAATTAACTTTTTAAATAATTATAGTTAGTTTGAAATCATAATTAAAAGTTTATTTTAATAAAATCATATATTTTAAATAATATTTTAGCTTATTTTTCTACATGAAAAAACTAATATTTTATTTTTTTTTCAACAAGAAAATAATCCAACGACTTTTATTAAACATCAATATTGTAACGCACATCAAGATAGCACATTAAAAAAAAAATATTATACCATAAAACAAAAAGATTTCAATTAAACTATATCTTATTTATTGATATTTCTAGCTATTAATTTTATCTATTTACCATATACATGTCATAATTATATTAATTACATTTTAATTTATAATGGACATAAGTCCCTTTCCTGAATGTTATACTTCTAATCATTACATATCTATTTGGGTAACTTGAACAAATCCTTTACACCACCTTCCAATGAATTTCGACAGCTGGATAATTAAACTCTTATCCTTCATAACATTACTCGACAGCTGAGATTTTGTCCTTTACATTTATATCTAAGGCATGGCGGCACTTATGAAATCACTGCTAAGGACGTCATTAATGTTTTCGTAACACTACAATTATTTTGGTTCATCCATCTGGCAGACATCTCACCATAGATATTTTGTTGCAAATCGACGGTAGAGAGGGTTTAGGGTTTTTGCTAATGACTTAGCCACCCTAACCGATTTTGCTTGGCATTCGCTCTACTTCCTCTGGAAAATCTACTCTGCAGCTCCGCCTGCAACTTCGTTTTTTCTGCGGCATTAACTTTCTAGCTTAAGTGTGGTCCTTCGTATGAGCTACATGAAAATGGCGCTCAACCTTGAAGTCTTCCGCCAGTGCAATACTTCGTTTCTGCCCTTCTGCCAAAGGTAAGAACGAACACCATTATTTAAATTTTGATTAATTTCTTATGGTTTAAGCCACGGTAGTTTTTATCTTAGCAACAATAGATTAATACCTCTAAATTTATGCTAAATCTGTCAATTTTGGTCTGCGATACAACCAGTTTTCGTGCAACCCAATTGAGGATGTTCCTGCTCTCGTCCCCGTCTCCAGTTCGAGGTGAAAATACACCAGGTAAAACCTTTTGCTACTACTAATGTAAGTAGAATTTATAAGTTTTTTCTTCTCTGTATAAATCATGAGCTAATTGACCGAACCCCAAATTTTCTTTCTTTCCGGAAGTTTATGAAATTGCCAACGATGGATAACTATTACCTTGTTGTATTTTTTGATAGGTAAGGAACTATCAGACGTTTTTATTTCCTAAAGTTTGGGTCCAGTTTCACGCATTCCTCTGACACATTTTTCTAATGACCACCCCTACTAGTTATTAAAGCTCTAATTCATTTTTGTGGAGTAGCTCCACCTTCCTTCAAGTTTTTAACTCTCGGCATGACTGCCATCAAACTCAGTATTCAAGGTTGTTAAAAAGTTTTTCTATGCCTCAACAATGCAAGTTTTTCTTGCACAAAGTTTATAAGTTTTTATTTTGGTTTCACAGTTCTCTCCCTTCAAAGATATACATTGTTTATCCAGAGAGGCGCATGGTAGTTTGTCATAGTACAATTGGGGTTTCACCCTCTAGCCTTGTGTAAAAATAGGATTGTCTATTCTTTCATGTTAAATGGAAATCATGTTTATATATATTTTGCCACAATTGAACATGTATTCCAGTGCATATTTGATAACGTTTGCCAATTGTATTATAATTTACTAGAAAAACATATGTATATTTTCTAGGTTTATGCAAAAGCCGTAGCCGCTTTCCATAAGGTACAAAATTTTCTGTCTTTGATGAAAGATATAATTTCATTGGATTTTTCATCTCTTTTGATATGTTATTAATCTATTTTTCAAGTTGTTTCTACTGTGCTTACTGTCATGAAAATATTTCAATTGCTTACTACAGTTTGTTTGCATACCCTGTATTCCAAGGGTTTCTTCAGCTTTGAATTTTATAATGCAAAAAAGAATTATCTTTGCCATCTTTTGAGAAATGAAATCTAGGATATTTAATATTTACTACAATTTCATGTAAACACCCTTCCTAATATTGTACAGAAATAGTATCAGATTTGAAATCTTTCATGAATAATTTTCTAATACATTCTATATCATGGTATATTCTAAAAAAGGGTTTCCATCACTTTGCCCTTCTTGTATTTAAAGTTTAGACTTTGTTATATTCACGTTGTTTCTATTGATAGTATATTCATGTGACCAGACCACATATGTCTGTGTAGTATCATAGGCCATAAGGACATCCAACCCGGTACCTTATTTAAGGAAACTGGGTTAACATTCCTCAATCTATCCATTAGCAACAATAATAAATTTCTAACTTATTTGTTAATTCTGTAGCAGAGTTTTAACCTACCACAAAACTCAAATTTTTAGTATTCTCACAGATTTCTATAGCATATTTCTGAATTTTAATCACATAATCATCTAGATATTTCTTCTCTAAACACCACTTTAGAATTATCCATACATTAAATCAAAAGTACTTATCTATATTTTTATCTGACTAACAATTTACCTCCCTTCCACAAGTGAGGCAATTACGTCCTCCAACTCTCCCCCATGCTCCAAGTTTGAGCTTTCGTTGTTGACAAAACTCTGGAAGAGACCTTGGGACAATTCGATCCAGTCTCCAAATTCTAGTAGCAACAGAAACCTGAATTATTCCACTGGTTACTCCAGTCTAGGAATTCCAAATCAGAATTTTCCTATTTCCTCAGTTACCAAACAGAACCTCCAAACCTCTTTGGGTTCACACCTTTATACTCAGAGGTTGGGCAACTATTTGAACTGATTTTTGTTCAGCCAACTCTCAGATCTTGAATTTATTTTTATTTTTATTTTTATAACCATCAGTCTTTACTTTATGGAACCAACTCCATAACTAATCTTTTCATTTAATCACCAAATTAAATTTCTGTTCATAATATTTTGTTTCCAACAAAATAACAGTAAATGTTTTAAGAATCCTTAACAATAGCTTAACAATTATTTAACGATTAAGGCAGAGGTTACAAATATAATGATATATATACCATATTCAATATTTTTTGTAACAATAATACCATTGTCACATTTATAAATATCCAATAAACCATATTTCCCTTTTTCTGCATTCATATGTCTAAATTTTCTGTGCTAATGACAAAGCTGGTTTAGTAAAAAAACAATTGGCTTCATCTCATTGTCTAACTTTTCTATACTAATGACAAAGCTCGTTTAATAACAAAAAAACAATTTTCTACATGCCTTGTTTTAGAAAAAGCAAAACAAAAACATTTTCTGATCTCTTTTTATATATCTCTAAAAATTTACCATACTATACAAAATAGTTTACTAGATCTTTATCAATACTACTTTTCAATACAATTTAGAAATGATAATTTTATACAATTTCCATTATAGTATAACACTATAAAATGAAATATATATATATATATATATATATATATATAACTTAATATTATTTTAATACTCAATATATATTAATACGAAATAAAATTTATAATTTAAAAAAATTGGTAATAAAACTTATTTCATTTTAAAATATTATTTTATAAAATAGTGGTAAATGTACTTTATATATATATATCTTTGACTTTGTACCACCAATGGATGTACAATTAAAATTACATCACCAAATTCATTTAAAAAAAAAAAAAACAAAACATGGTTTACCAAAATATGGTTTTCTAACCATGAGAAAAGTGACGGGAATGAGGTTCAGGATTTTAAAACTCGCGAGAGATTTTTTCATGTCACGAGTATTCAATGCACCAAGAGACGGCGAGAATTGCTCAGCGGTTACAAGCCCATTAACGGTGCCTAGGCAGGAATGCCCGTCGTCCGAGTAAAGTCAGAGATCATCGTGCTGGGCACGTCCGGGCGCACGAATGGGCCTATGGCAAACGAAAATAAGGCTCGCCCCAAGAGATGGTGTTCACATGTGGACACATTAAACAAACACGTGACAAAACATGTTTGATATGCAAGTGCAACGTATCCTAAGTCTCCGCAACCAAACATTGGTATTGTTGTATTTTCTTGTCAATGTCATGAGTGCGACGATGCGTTAATACAAGTCATAATTTAGATGATGAATCATCATTTTCATAATGACATTGATAATAGACGTCTTTATCATTACTTTTAAAATAAAAGTGGTAACACACACACACATATATATATATATATATATATATATATATATATATATATATATAGGGATATGTTATATATTTTATTAGTGTGTTTATTAAGAAGAGCGGATTTAAAGAAGAGCGGACTTGGTTAAAAAAACCTTTTATATATACGAGACATTATAATGTTTAAAATAACTAAAATATTATACATATTTTTTGAAAAATGGGTTAGTCCAAATGTAAGTTTGGTTATTAGGATAAATTATGAAATTAGAATTAAAATAAATCGAAACATAGCATAAGACTAAGCAGAAGGATCTGAGTTTGTGGTTGCAACTTTAATGTAGTTCTCATTGTTGTTAGGCGGTATTGGAGGAAATCCTATCAAAGAAATCAACAGGAAACTCAGTATCCATAAGAGATAGGCTAGAGAAAAGGCATAAAGGTTTGAGAGAAAATTGAGAAGTGTTAGGAGAGTGTCGACTAAGAATGGTGGCTAGGGAAATAATAGTAATGGATTCAATAGCATGAACAAAATCCAAGCACAATTACAAATTCAAACCATAGACAATAAAGAGAGCTTCTCCTAAGGAGTCTAATGTCCAAAGAGACTATCATCTAACATGCATAGGGAGTTAGAATCAAAAGCCACAATGTGCACATAAATTTTTTAGAGGGGAAACAACAAAGATAGACTGATATCTTAGAGTGCCAAATGAAAATTGTCACTAAATATCTATTTGGGGAGGAAATTCGTGCTAATTCTGGAACAATAGATGACTATCAAGAAGGAAAGAGTAGGGCTTGGCCAAAGCTCACAAAGGTGGGATGGCCATTGACTCCAATTCGGATTGACGAGAGCTGAGATAAAAGTTGTAGACAAGGTGTTCTAAGAACTAACAACACCAAATGAGAATTGGATCTACCAAATAAGTGACTACTAGAATGAGGATTTTCAGCATAAAGATTCCATTGACCTATGAAAAGTGGTTCTAAAAAACTCAACAAAATAGCCTTGTATCTTCGGGAGAAGGGCTGCCTCCTTAGGAGGTCGCAATGACCAGGTTCAAGCAATTGTTTACCAAAAACAGGTCTTCGCAAAGTCATAGGTGGAGGAGAGTACCATGTGCTGCATTAGAGTGAGAATGAACCACACAAGTAGAGGACCTGACAAGCTTGGCAAAACAACAACTATCAGTGTGGAAATGATGCTTATGCATGGGATTAGGGGTCTTGTATTTGATTCATATAAAGTGGGCTCGATATCATAAATTCCATAAAAGCACTTTATAAGGGTGTGCTACGACATCCCAACCGCTTGGCTAGGTGAGGTGGTGACAATCTACCCTGTTTACATTGTAAACACACCACCTGAAACAATTTTTATTAATAATTATTATTATGATAAAATAAATATATAAAAAATAAATTAATTAAATATATGAAATAAAAAAATATAAATCTAATGAGAAAATAATTGATAAAACTACACAATTTAACTTCATCGACAAAATTTAACTTCATTTGCAAAATTAAGAGGCCACAAAATTAGTATGAAAGTCATAGTAGTAAAAAAAATAAGAATCCATTAATAGGAGCACTTGTCACTTCGAAGTGGCATTTTTGAATGCTCACAAATTTGCCTGAATTGAATTATAATAAATTTGGTAATCTAACAAGGTTGTTTTTTTGCTAGGAAAATAATGGAAATGTTGATAAGATTTTGAGAAAATTTTGGCTAATTTTAATAGAAATCCAGGTTATAGTTGTTAATTTTTAGAAATTTGGGTGCTCCAAGTATTATTGATGGTATGGAACTCATTAACACTAAGATGATTGAATTTTTTTGAAAAAAATCTCTTTCTAAGATTTAGGTGTCCAAGCAAAATTATGACCTCATTAGAAAACAAGATAATAAATTGATTAGGGATGGTTTTTGTTTTTTTTTATTAATTATTATATAATTTAAAGTTGCCAATAGACCTTTAAGGAGTTGTCTAAAGCTACAGTGTTTGAATCATGATTTTGATGGTGGAATTGGATTCAATACCATCAAAAACCTCTAGGGCACCCAAAATATTAAAGCTTGATAGTTATAACGTGGGTTTACCAAAATCCCTGCCGAATTTTCTTAAAATCTTACTAAAATTTCCATGATTTTCAGGGACAAAAATCAGTCTAGTTAGACTATGGCAACCTTTAATGTTATAACCAATCCATTTAATATCTCCAAAGTGACCTTATCCACAACCTTGAGGTAACCGATATAATATGTTTAAAAATCAGGTAGCTTGGAAAGGTTGTCATATTATAATCTGCCACTTCTGCATTCCAAAACATGTTATCGCGCCTCCAATATGTTTTTCCCCGTCTTTGGCTTTCTGTGCACGATGCTTTTTATTACTACTACGCTGGTGACTGCCGACACAACAATGATGTTATGGCTTTCATTGTTGGCCTTCCCTTCCATCTCAGATCATCTTGCTCTCTCACAGTCACGCCGACATTGGAGACAAGATCTTCTTCATCTTCACGATATCGTCAGCGCCCATTGCAGAGGTTGAAATAACAGCAGAGGGTTCATTAATACAGAAAATTCGTTGTAGATATGTTTGGTTATTATATGGTAGGCTCGGCAATTATAACAAGAACGACAAGTTTTCCGAGTAGTAGGGCCTTTCGGAGCTTGACCTCCAACAGCTACCCACCGTCATATCCGGAGGCTAACCTCCAACTATTAGAGTTCAATTTTCATAAAACCACTTCGCTAAAATGTTGTATATTCTCTTCAGATTTCATTGCTCGACATACGTGTAGTGTTAGCTTCCTCTGCTATCGAAATTCTTAAGTGAATTTTGTTGTCTTTTATGTGTGACTTTGCTATTCACAAAACCATTCTATTGGACGGCATTTTTGTTCTATAGAGAGTAGAGTAGCTGATAGTGAATAAACATAAAGAAAATAAAGGGAGTTTGTACATTGTAGTATTTTAAGGGTCTTATTTTTTTGTAGTTGTATTTATTTTTCATTAAAGAGAGCATAAAAGTTTTTCTTTTCAATTGGGATGGCTTTCTCAAGTTATAACTTGTATTAATTTGTGGTTTGTGAGTTTTATTTTATTTTTCTCTATTTTTTGCATAAATATACATGCAATAAAAAATAATTAACAAATTTATAAATATAACGATAAATAATTCTTCGTAGTAGATTTCAGATTTTATAGTATATTTTAGTGAATCTTTTGTGATGAGTTTCCAGTGGGCATTTTATAGATCATGATCTATAGAGTGATCAATGAAAGTACAAAACGAGTTTAGAGAATAAATTTTTTAAGGTACATCATACCAATTTTCAAGGTGATTTAGGGGGTTGAGAGGAACTTATCCTAGATAGACTATCCCATTCTAGTACTTCTTCCTAAAAGAGAAGGTTTTCCTTCCAATAACAAAAACAAATATTATCTGTAATTTTCTTTAAGGATTAGGGGAAGAGGGAGAATTGAATTACCCCAGCCTTCCAAATTAATATTGAGCAATGATAGGGAGTTTTCAATACTTTTAAGTTGTTTCTCTAGTGTTGAACCAATGATGTGATGTGTGTTGGTGTTTCCTCTTATGAATCATTCTTCAAAGGTGACAACTATTAAAACTCTTTATCTTTGTTCTTCTTAGAGAACTTGGATATTATGTTTGAGAGGAAGGAACTAATTTCTAGATGACCATAGTAGTGGTAGTGCCCACATTTGAAGGTATCACTTCATAATCGAAGTCCTAATAGAATTTATAAGATAGCTTCTTTATCATGATAAAATCCATTGGGCCTTTTGATGGCCATAGACCGAGCTACTACCACGTCTCATAAGTTCTTGTAGGAGTTATCTACTTCATAAAAAAATTCTAAAAAATTCTTTATTTCTCTAAAAATGTCATCTAACCAAAAAAATTATAAGATGGTTGATGAAACTAAACCATATAAAAATGTATTCCATATGTGTATACTTAGCATTGAATATACTTTCTAATTCTTGAAGAATAATGCTTGGTATCCATAATTCCACTAAGAAAAAGGATTTTGTTAATCTCTTCATCTATTCTCATAATCTACACAAGCCCTCCTTTCACCAAAATCATGCTACACTTTTCCATATGATCTCATGTACTTTAATTTCCTCTCCTAAGTCTAAATTTATGATATAGGACTTTTTTTTAACACATTTTCCATAGTTTTAACATTTCTCAAACCTCTTTATCCAATCCATTCCTATTTGCAAACAATGTATTTACCAAATGAGGCTCCAGTCATAAAATCTCCATATGACATTCTACAAAAGAAACTAAAATCACCAAAACCCTTCTTTGATATAATTAATTCCAAG